>JARKIC010000705.1:0-208448 GCA_029378375.1 Mycena olivaceomarginata | reverse complement strand
AACCAGATCGATGTAGGTCCAACGCCAGAAGAGACGATACTTCTGCGCGTGTTTGAATGCTCTGCACATATGTGTCCGGGAGAGAAGACTGCGATAGACCCGCTGCTATGGCCTGGGCCAAAAGCTGCGTCGTTCTGTTGGATTCTTTTCCGCCCTTCAGAATTGCGGAATTGCCTGCCTGGAAATTAACGCAAGCAAAGTACGAACGTTGAGTATCATACCAGACTTTATAGCCAACGCAGCTATATTCACGACCACTTCCGGTCGCGCCTCAAATATGACGAGCAGCACGCCGATCGGACAGGACACGCGATAAGCTCAAGTCCATCGTCGAGTTCTTTTGCGTAAGAGACGATTCCAAGCGGGTCGGAAAGAGCTGCAACATCCAAGACTCCTTGCAGCATGGAGTCCCACTTGTCGCCCTTGTCGAGGTCCAATCGCTTCAGCAAAGATTCCGACATCCGGCCAGCATCCACTTCAACCTGTGCAGCCTGTGCGCACGTTGAGCATGGCCGCGTTAGCGAGAGGCCAAAATTACCTTCAAATCTTGCTTGTTCGCAGCAAGTATTTCAGCCTTGTTGGATTGAAGAGTTTCGCAAATACGGTGCAGAGCAGTTGCACGTTCCGCAGATGTGATTAATTGTGAGTCTTCGAAAGCATTCTTTGCTGCTTTCGCGATTGCTTCAGCGCTTGACATATCGAATCGTGAATCGCCTGGTTCAGCTGCTCGGCTTCAAATAGTTGTAGTAAACGTTCGAGTCAGAGAGCCGGATGGCGGTGTCGGGTTTATTCGGCCGACAAGAAATCAGGAGCTCGCGATGCGTCACCATACCAGGTCTGCTTCAGACTTCAATGAACGATTTCGATTCTCTTCGAAAGGCGGGCGATCTATGGTTCTCTACGGATGTCGTGATAATACGAGCGGAAACCCGGATATTCCGTGTCTTTGCGGCCATTTTAAAGGCCCGCTCATCGGTGTTTGCGGACATGTTCTCTCTGCCGCAGCCTTCAGAGTTCGCAGACACGGAAACTATGGACGGACACCCTGTCATCACGCTCCATGACAAGCCAGAGGATGTCGAAGTATTTTGAAGGCGATATTCGACTCAAGGTTTGTCCGATCTTTCAAGAAACATCCATGAATATTCAGTGAGACCAGCTTCTTTATGCCTCATCCGGCAGAGATCCAGTTCGAGGACGCCCTCGCGATTCTGCGCCTCTCACACAAATATGACGTGGGCTATCTCCGCCGCCGTGCGCTAGAGCACCTCGGGCCAATATACCCCACAACTCTCGCAGGATACGACGCACGAGCGGGACAGAACAAGCTATCCCCTGAAACGTTCATCCGTCGTACCAGCACCCTCACAACGGCCGTGGAAGTCGGCGCACTATGGCTTCTCCCAGTCGTCTACTACGACATGTGCAAGCACGACCTCGCACAGATCCTCGCCCCCGACTCGAGCTGGCACACCCTCGGCGACCACGAACGCACTACATCCCTCCTTGGTCACTCCGCGCAGATCACCCAATTCCCAAAAAATCAGCTTCCTGTGTGTCTCGGCAGCCGCGGGCGATGCGTGTGAGAATTGGATCAACTGCAACAGGCTGCGCATGAGCGTGAACTTGAGCATCACTCGGAACATGAAACGCGCTGAGATGAGGTTTCCGCTTGACATGTTGACGGAGGAAACTGGCTGGACAAAGATGAAAAACTTCGGACTGTGCAGTAACTGCCTCGTGGAAGCTAGGAGCCTCCATGCTGCCGCGAGACAGGATCTTTGGGATCGGCTGCCGCAGATGTTCGGGCTCCCCGGGTGGGAGAAGTTGGAGGAGTTGAAACGAGAGGCACTGGCAGTATGAGGGTCCTTTGTCAATCTTTTCCCCTTGCAATTCATCCGCGTCTCATGCAATCCTCTTTTGTGCCAGGTTTTTTCAGTCTCTGAAATCAACTAGGGACCAAGATATCGATGCATGGTTCGAGATTTATCGGAGAATGTCGTATGGGAAAGGCTGCGAAGCGACTTTGGACTATGTGATCGCTGCATGGAAGAGGTCAAAAGTCTTTACACCGCAGCCAGGCAGGAACTTTGGGATCAGTTGCTGCAGATTTTCGGCCTCCCTTGGTGAGAGGAGCTGGAGAAATTGAAACGAGAGGCCCTTATGATCGTTGTCATTTTTTGTAATTCTAGGTTGACTATTGATGCACTATAAACCTCTGAGAAGTTGAGTTTGTAAACAGCCGAGAGGTCCGAGATTCCAACGCCTCGACCGCGAGAAACAATAATTATCTTAAGCATGTTCAGCGTCTGATACCATACTCTACATCCAAGAACTGAAATTTACTGCCAAATTACCGTAACAAAATGAGGACGCTACAAGTTGGCTACAAGAACCCACCACCAGTAGCTACTTTCAATGGTACCCGACAGACGCTACCTCGTACCACGTAAAACTCGCAAGCAAAGTAAACCTGAAGTAGCATGTGCCGTTCAAAACCATTGAATTCATTAGTCGACAATCCCTTCCTTTCCGCGTACGGCTAAACGATGCATGGTTCATACATAAACTAATCAATAGATCTAAAGTAACCTATCTCGTACAAAAAGAACTGATCAGTATAAAGCTGAAAGTCCGGGGACACCATTTCCGAATACAAGGAATCGGAGCGTTCGTAAAGCACAATCTGCATGCCCTGCGCGAGAGCCTCCATCCGCTCGAGTGTGGCAGCCGAAGGTACAAATTTCGTGGCGTGCAAGCGGAGGGAACGCAAGCCGCCACGCTGCAGCCGCACCTCAACTGTCCGCATCAAGCGATCCTCGTCGAGCGGATCACCGAGGTTGCGGCTGTAGAGGTTGAGGGGGATGAAACAGAGAGAAAGGGTATCTAGGACGGGGAGCGTTGCAGGCTGGCCATCCGTAGGGGAGTCGGATGTTCGAGGAGCGCCAATAGGTCGGGCGCAAAGGGCATGGGAACATATAGGAAGAGATTCGTGATTGTCGGGGCTGCGTGAAGGAGAAGGCTGATATCCGCAGCGGACTGGGTACCCGCAACGAAAAGCCGCCGCAGGGTGGGCACGCGCCTCAAGTAGGAGTGGAGCCTGCTGGAATGGTCGCAGCAGTATAGCTCCTGCAAGGCAGGAGTCTCCAGATAGTCGAGCATGGCCGCCGTCGACGTAGAGAGGCGGCGGAGCTGCGCAGCAGCAGCACGATCGGGCTTCCCGGCGCCGGTACCCGCTTAGGTTCGATGAGCCGCAGGACGCAGTCTACGAGATTGACCGCCGAGGTAAGTACACGGATATGGTTGGGCCAGTGGTTGCTTGCACTGTATCGTAGTAATTGCGCGCAGGGAATATCGGCAATTACGGGGATATCCCCGCCATAACGTCCACCGTTTATGAAAACCTCTTGCAACGCCGGACAAGCCGCGAAGAGGTCGGAGATGTCGAGCTCCTGTTCATCATCCTCTTCGAATTGCGAGCAGACCCGGATGTCCAATTTACGTAAAATCGGAAGATGGCCGTAAATGCTGCCAATGAGGGTGTCGTACAAGAGTGTTGAGCCACATAATTCGACCGTTTCCCAGCGATCGCAATGCGCGGCAAGGAGGTCAAGCAAAGCCTGCTCTGTCTCCGTGCACTCGATCTCGTGAAACGGGGAGAATGTGATGTTGAGCGGTAATTTCTGAGAGCGCTCGAGATGAGCCTCTACCAACGGGAGTATTCGCCCGGCGGATCCCAGGCTGTAAGGGTCGTCCGTAAAATTGAGCACAAAGCCATTCCAAAGGCTGGGCTGGGACAGCGCAATGGTCCTCCACCGACTGCACACTGCACTGAGGACCCACGGCCCTTCTTTGACGTTCATAACATATGAGCGAAACGGTGCCGCAAATTTGAAGATGAGTGAAACAATTTCCACTGGCATGCGTCGCAGCGGTGAAAGGGCCCCTTCGTATTTTCGAACTTCGGCGTCTAGGGATTCGCGTTCCTCGAGGAGTTTGGCCAGCTCTGCTTTGAGCAGAGCTATTTTGGCGTCTAAATCCACTCTGCGCGCCCTTCCGCGAGAGACGAATGCTCGAAGAGCGGGATGATTGTATTCCGCGGGAGGGTTATTGGTGTCCAAAATGTCCCTGGGTATTGGGCTCGGGTCGACTGGTTTGTCTGCAGAGCCAGGCGTGGTCATTGTGGTAAGAAACGAAAAGAGCGATCCGAATAACGCCGCTGGCGTTTAAATACGCTCTGCGCGCGCCTCCGCGGGAGCCGAATGCTCGAAGAGCGGGATGATTGTAGGGTTATTGGTGTCCAAAATATCCCTGGGTATTGGGCTCGGGTCGACTGGTATGTCTGCAAAATTCTGGCGCGGTCAACCAAGAAAGAGCGATCAAACCGTCAATATCCGAATAACGCCGATCTGGAATCTGACCGGTTGTCTCTTGCACCTGGCACTGAACGTCGACGGTTGAACAAAGGCCCCTGGCCTACAGTCCTCCAATCTCAGACTCCGAGGCTCACCTTCTCTCCCAACTTCCAGGCTCCAGCGGCCAGCCCTTCATTTTTTGGTCGAATCTGAAAAGCTGTGTGTGGTTCAGTGGATATCGTTACTAATACTCTTTGACCCAATCAGCTTGACCGTATACTCTTCAGAGCCCTCTTTCTGCTTTGCGCACCTTGTCTTCTCCTCTTCTGAGCGGGACCGTGCCGTGTGTATGCTACCTACTACCTACCTCGAACATGGACCTGACCTTGAATATCCGGTGGGATATCTCTGCAGCCATCTTCCAAGTTTCAATCGCTGGCAGCCCTGTCACACATGCCACAAGGCTACACATTGCACCAGGTTTCCTATCCTCAGAATATTCAGCTGATTGCGGTGAACAAGGCTCTCGGTGTTCAAGCCCTCCCAGGGAACCAATACTTTGCGATTTTGGAAGATGTGGATGTGAACTGGGCCGTCCAGGGCACCCAAACTGGCAGTTCTCGACTACCTTGTAGTCGCTGTGTTATAATCTTCCGTTAGCATGTACTACGTACATGTCTTTCAACCCTTGAATTTATCAGTCTACAATCCCTTCATTTCCGCGTGCGGCTAAACGATGCATGGTTCATACATAAACTAATCAATAAACCCAAAGATACCCATCTCGTAGTGATAGGACTGATCGCTATAAAGCTGAAAGTCTGGGGACACCATTTCCGAATACAAGGAATCGGAGCGTTGGTAAAGCACAATCTGCATGCCCTGCGCGCGGAGAGCCTCCATCCGTCGAGTGTGGCAGCCGAAGGTACAAATTTCGTGGCGTGCAAGCGGAGGGAACGCAAGCGCCACGCTGCAGCCGCGCCTCGACTGTCCGCATCAGACGATCCTGATCGAGCGGATCACCGAGGTTGCGGCGGGTGTGGGGGGGGGATGAAACAGAGCGAAAGGGTATCTAGGGCGGGGAGCATTGCAGGCTGGTTATCCGTAGGGGGAGTCGGACGTTCGAGGAGCGCCAATAGGTCGGGCGCAAAGGGCATGGGGACGTATAGGAAGAGATTCGTGATTGTCGGGGCTACGTGAAGGAGCAGGCCGATATCCACAGCCGACTGGGTACCCGCAACGAAAAGACGCCGCAGGTCGGGCACGCGCCTTAAATACGAGTGGAGGCTGCTGGAATGGTCGCAGCAGTAGAGCTCTTGCAGGACGGGAGTCTCCAGACAGTCGAGTACGGCCGCCGTCGAGTCGTGGAGAGGCGGCGGAGCTGCGGCAGTAGCACGATCGGGCTTCCCGGCGCCGGTCCCCGCTCAGGTTCGATGAGCCGCAAGACGCAGTCTACGAGATTGACCGCCGAGGCAAGAACGCGGACGTGGTTAGGCCAGTGGTTGCTTGCGCTGTATCGTAGTAATTGCGCGCAGGGAAGATCGGCAATTACGGGGATATCCCCGCCATAACATCCACCGTTGATGGTGACCTCTTCCAACGCAGGACAGTCTGCGAAGAGGTCGGAGATGTCGGCCGGTTCAGGGTCCAGGCCATCGAATTGCGAGCAGATTCTGAGGACCAATTTACGTAAAATCGGAAGACGCCCGTAAATGCTGCCAATGAGGGTGTCGTACAAGAGTGTTGAGCCGCATAATTCGACCGTTTCCCAGCGATCACAATGCGCGGCAAGGAGGTCAAGCAAAGGCTGCTCTGCCTCCATGCACGCGGTCTCGTAATGCGGAAAGAATGTGATGGAGAGCGGTAATTTCTGGGAGCGCTCTAGGTGAGCCTCTACCAACGGGAGTCTTCGCCAAGCGGTGTAAGGGCTCTCCACAAAATTGAGCGCGAAGTCAGTCCAAAGACTCGGCTGAGATAACGCAATGTTCCTCCAGCGACTGCACACAGCACTGAGGGTCCACGGCCCTTCTTGGAAGTTCATAACAGATGACCGAAACGGTGCCGCGAATTTGAAGATGAGTGAAATAATTTCCACTGGCATGCGTCGCAGCGGCGAGAGAGCCCCTTCGTGTTTCCAAATTTCGGCGTCGAGGGATTTGCGTTCCTCGAGGAGCTTGGTCAGCTCTGCTTTCAGCGCAGCTATCGTGGCGTTTAAATGCGCTCTGTGCGCGCTTCCGCAGGAGACGAATGCTCGAAGAGCGGGATGATTGGATTCTGCGGGAGGGTTATTGGTGTCCAAAATGTCCCTGGGTATTGGGCTCGGTTCGACTGGTTTATCTGCAAAATTGGAGCCAGGCGTGGTCATTGTGGTGGGGAAGAAAAAGAGCGATCAAACACCGATATCCGAATAATGCCGATCTGGAATCTGAGATCTGAGCGGTCATCTTTTGCACCCACTGCCCAGTGCCCACTTCTGAACGTCGACGATTGAACAAGGGCCACTGGCGTACAGTCCTCTAATCCCAGACTCCGAGGCTCTTTTCTTTCTCTGTCCAACTTCCAGGCTCCAGCGGCTCATTTTTTGGTCGAATCTGAAAAGCTGTCTGGTTCACACTGGCAATCAGCTTGACCATATACTCTTCAGAGCCCTCTTTCTGCTTTGCGCACCTTGCCTTCTCCTCGAACATGGACTGACCTTGAATATCCGGTGGATATCTCCGCAGCCATCTTCCAAGTTCCAATCACAACTCTCAATTCGACCGTCTGAATTTTAACGTGTCTGTAGACTCTGTTGCACAGTGGATATCGCTACCCTTCGAACCTCGTCCGACCCATCTCGCCTTCTCTGCAATCTTGTCCTCTCTTTTCACGCCAGGGACTCCGATTTGGACAAGAACTTGAATGAAAATCGCAATGCTGTCTAGAGTTACAAGTGGTGCACTACTATACAATATTCTAATTAATTCTACGTGATGTTTTATGTGTCTACAATCTAGCCTCGACGTCCCCACCGCTGGCAGCATTGTCATTCGGCTGCGTGTCGGACTTGAAGCACCTCTTCAACTCCGCATACGACTTGAGGATCTGCTTGTGCACATCGCTCCCCTCTTCGAACCCGGTCAGCTCGACGACTACTTCTCGATCCCCTTGTCCGCGATCGCCTTGCGCATCTCCACGCTCTGCTCATCCTCCTCGTTCTCATACCACAGCGCCGCCGCGATCCCCGTGGCGAGATGCTTTACCGGAATCCCCGCCTCAGCACACATCCGCGCGGGGCCCACCAGCCGGTCCTCGCGCCCCAGCTTCCGCAGCGGCTGCCGCCCCACCCGCACCACATCGTCCTTCACCGCCGCGTTCTGGAACCGCCAATAATCTTCTCGATGTACGCCTTGTGCTCCTCCTCGTTGAAGTGGTGCCGCGCTGGCACAGCGCCTTCCCCGCCTCGTCCGCCAGTGCGCCGCGCACGATGGCTACGATCTCCTCGTCGCCGATGCTCGCGTCGACGGTGCGCAGGCCCTTGAGGTGCCCGAGGTACGCCGCGATCGCGTGCCCCGCGTTGAGCGTAAAGAGCTTGCGTTCGTTGTACGCCGCGAGATTGTCCGTCAGCGTCATCCCCTGAATCGGCACGTCGAGCGCCCCGCCCTTGCCCCCGTTGGCGTCGCCCTTGAGCGACGGACCCTCGACGATCCACTCGAAGAACTCCTCGACGCCGACGTCGAGCACGGAGTCGGCGCCGTCATGGTCCTCGGGCGAGAAGGGCGGGGGGACGATGCGGTCGGAGCGAGCAGTTCGCGAAGCCGACGTGCGCCTCGGCCCACGCGGCGTCTTCCCCTTCTAGATGCGCGCGCACCTTCTTCGCGAGCTGCGCGGTCGCGCCGATAGCGTTCTCGCACGCGATGTTGATCGCCCCCGCCCGCGGCGCGGCGCCTTGACCCTTCGCGAGCGTCGGCGCGATCTTGTCGAGGATGGGGAGGCCGACGGCGGTGGTGATGAGCTTGAGCTTCGGGTGCTCGATTTCGCGGATGAGGTCATTGGTGGTGGAGAGCACGCCTTTAACGTGAACAATCGGCTGCACCTCCTTCTCGCCGTTGTCCGCGTCAGAGCCGTTGGTGTCGAGGATGTAGACGCTGTAGCCCTTCTCCTCATTGATGGTGTCGATGAGCTCTTTGTCGACGTCGGTGAAGACAACATGGTAGCCAGATCTAGATAGCAGGGGGGCGATGAATCCACGGCCGATATTTCCTGCGCAATGCGTTAGCGATGAGATCAGAACTAGTCTAAAACGGAGACTGACCGGCGCCAAATGAATTGCTCGCGGCTTGACGGACATGATGGAAATGAGTGGCCGATAAGTTTAACTGGTGGCGGGGGAGGGCAAAAGTAAATGTGTCAATTCAGGGCGTCCTGCTACTTATAGTGGGGGCTATAGATTCGTGTCTCCACTCTGGACCTATGATGACGTAGTTGTGGGAACCTCTCCGCGAACCCAGGAGGCCGATCGGGATCCCGCAAATTCTTGGCAAATCCGTTGAAAAAAAAGCGTGTATTCCAATGGGACGTCGGTGGTCGCGTCGGGATTTTTGTTGAGATGCGCATACGCGCTGTGTACTAAAATTACCAATGTACGCGATGGCTTCAAAACACGTGCAACTCCAAGTTGAACTCCACTGCCTCGAAATTCTCTGCTTCTCTTGCTTCGAGACCACTGTGAATGACAGGTTCTGTCTTACCCTGGTTCTTCTCTCGGCTCAAGAGGATTCGTCTCCAACGCCGGTCGGCTGACCTCAAATGGGAGCGGACTCAGCGGAGCAGGGGCCTGAGCCAGAGGTTGAAAAAAAATCACTTTCTGAACCTGACTGGACCTGCGAACCGCCATGACACGAGAAAGACACAAATTACGCATGCGCAGTGGCCTACGCAGATACTGCGTCATTCATTTGCTTGCCCACTTGGAGCCTTCAACGTAAGTACAACCGAACCAGTGTACGTGTACTTGCAACGGAGCTCATTGATTTCGGCCCTCATGTGGGACCTTTCAGCATAGCGGGTACGGATCCAACTTCCGATGATCCCGCTAAGTGTAGTGGTGAAAAAATCTGGCACAAAAGACGATTAAACTAAACGTGCGTCAGCATTACCTTGCTTGAAAACCTACAAGTGTATGAGGAATTCTCATAATGCAAGTGCCCAGTATCGTTTCGTTTAAATGCCCCAACACCTGCGGCAGTCAATCCCAAAGATATCGCAGCGACCCAACCGGGGTTCGAGAAGACACGTCGAGTGCGGAGCGCGCGACAGGTAGCTGAGAGATGTCCTGATTAGATTCCACAACCGGATACCTATCCTCCGGTCGTACTGGCAGGGAATGAAATGCAGTCTACAGTTCGACTAGATATTTTGGGAAGTTGGAATATTCATGTACAGCAGTGCTTCGAGGATAGACGGCTTGGCAGAAAATGCGGAGTTGTGAGGCCTCAACTCAGAATAGAAAGCCATACAGCGTCGGAGATTGGCATGGTCGCGCGAAGGTTCGACTCGAGGACGAGGAAGCAAGTCGGGCTCGAGATGCGCCGCGGCGAAGTAAGTTGGAATTGCAGAAATAGAGAGCAGACGCTTGGAACTGTGCCACGGATAAATAGCGAAGAACGTATGGATTTTTTGGTCGTGCCAGGACGCAGGAGTTTAGACTCCATATTCCTTGACAAAAGTTTGCCGAAAATATCGACGGAGTGATGTCGAAGGGGGGTAAACAGAGATGGGCAAGGCACTTCTAGAGGGGCAGAACAAGTATGTATGGGGTCGAGCTAAACTGGTCCAGGTGCGAAGGGTGGCGATATTTGCAGAGTCTAGACGCAGCGAGTCTACTAGTAACCTTGGTAGATTTATTGTCGAGGTTGCGAGTGGTGTTGGAGTGGTGTGGGGAGAAGGCCAGATGCGCAAGGCAATCACAGAGAGATCGAGCTGAGTCGGACCAGGTTCTAACGAAATCCACAGAGTCTATGTGTAACACGTCGTATGCAGAGTTGAAGGGGTGGAAGACGGCGGGAAAAATCACTAGATTGGCGGTATTTATTACCGGATATTCAAGATCTTGTCGAGAATGTCGAGGAGGAGACAAGATGAGCAAAGGCGCAAAGTAGGGAGAGAGAGTATACCTAACTTACAGTCAAGCTGATTTTCAAAGTAGCAGCATCCAAAAACAAGATTGAATCATTCTGGGAATGCGAAAAACGAAGGGCGCTGGAGCCTGGCGGTTGGGAGAGACAAGAGACTTTCGAGTTGACTGAGTCACTGAGAGTACTGTAGGCCATTGAGCCCTTTGGAATTCTAGATAGCGTTTGGAGTCATTCGAGTGGTTGCGTTGAAAGGCAACGACGATCCGAATTTGCCGCCATATTCGAGATGGCAGATCGGGTTAAATATTCCATCACCAAAACCGGAATCTCGCTGATCGCCGGGTACACGACGCGCTGATGTGCAATCGCTTTGCAGACCTACCGCCTACCACAAGTTGTAAATGCTACACAATGCTGGCGAAGACTTGCAAAGGTATAGAAGGTTGGTGAAGGGTTTGCAGATTTCAGCCCGAGCTTGTATGCCATTTTGTTGGACTTAGGCGAACTTCACGGGTCTTTTCCAGGTAAGGAAAATCAGTAGCCATAGGTAGGTATATTCTGGGCTGGTATATTCCTAAATCTAGAAGTCGGATATCACACGATATTGGTCGCCAGCATCGTGCTTTTATTCTTGCCACGATGGCCACGCCTGGCTCTGCAGACAAAACGGTCGACCCGGGCCCAATACCCAGGGACATTTTGGACACCAATAACCCTCCGCGGAATACAATCACCCCGCTCTTCGAGCATTCGTCTCTCGCGGAATGGCGCGCAGAGCGTATTTAGACGCCAAATAGCTTCGCTTAAAGCAGAGCTGGCCAAACTCCTCGAGGAACGCGAATCCCTCGACGCCGAAGTTCGGAGACACGAAGGGGCTCTCTCGCCGCTGCGACGCACGCCAGTGGAAATTATTTCACTCATCTTCACATTCGCGGCACCGTTTCGCTCAGATGTTATGAACGTCGAAGAAGGGCCGTGGGTCCTCAGTGCAGTGTGCAGTCGATGGAGAACCATTGCGCTGTCCCAGCCCAGCCTTTGGAATGGCTTGGTGCTCAATTTTACAGACGACAACCCAGACAGCCCGGAATCCGCCGGGCGAATACTCCCGTTAGTAGAGGCTCATCTCGAGCGCTCTCAGAAATTACCGCTCCCATCACATTCACCCCGTTTCACGAGATCGAGTGCACGGAGGCAGAGCAGGCTTTGCTTGATCTCCTTGCCATGCATTGCGATCGCTGGGAAACGGTCGAATTATGTGGCTCAATACTCTTGTACGACAAGCTCATTGGCAGCATTTACGGCCGTCTTCCGATTTTACGTAAATTGGACATCTGGGTCTGCTCGCAATTAGATGAACAAGATGATGAACCGGAGGTTGACATCTCCGACCTCTTCGCGGCTTGTCCGGCGTTGCAAGGGTTTTCATAAACAGTGGAGGTTATGGCGAGGATATCCCCGTAATTGCCGATCTCCCCTGCGCGCAATTACTACGATACAGTGCAAGCAACCACTGGCCCAACCATGTCCGTGCACTTACCTCGCGGTCAACCTTGTAGACTGTGTCCTGCGGCTCATCGACCCCGTGCGGGTACCGGCGCCGGGAAGCCCGATTGTGCTGCTGCCGCAGCTCCGCCGCCTCTCTACGTCGACGGCGGCCGTGCTCGACTATCTGGAGACTCCTGCCTTGCAGGAGCTCTACTGCTGCGACCATTCCAGCAGCCTCCACTCGTATTTGAGGCGCGTGCCCGACCTGCGGCGGCTTTTCGTTGCGGGTACCCAGTCCTCTCCAGATATCGACTTGGTTCTTCACGCAGCCTCAATGATCACGAATCTCTTTCTATACCTCCCCATGCATTTTGCACCCGACCTATTGGCACTTCTCGAAAACCCGACCCCCCATGCAGACGGCCAGCCTGCAACACTCCCGCCCTGGATGATCGACTTTCGCTTTGTCTCGTCCCCCTCGACCGTACCCCCGGGGTCCTCTTGATGAGGATTACTTGATGCGGACAGTCGAGGCGCATTTCCAGCGTGGCAGTTTGCGTTCCCGCCGCTTGTATGCCATGAGATTCGTGGCTTCCGCCGCTACACTCAAGCGGATGCAGGCCCTCAGCGCGCAGGGCATGCAGATTGTGTTTTACAAGAACTCCGATTCACTCTATTCGGACATGGTGTCCCCGGATAGCGAAATCCAGACAGATTGTTCAGTTGTGCGCGGGAAATGAAGGGGCCGGAAGACTCGGAGAGCTAGACTCTAGAGAGTCTAGATTTATTAAAATTCCCGTCGAGGTGCTGGAGTCGGAGTCCTGCGCAGAAGCGTTGAACATTGTCTAACGATCAAATTCAACATCTTTGAGAGGTCGGAAAAAACCTGGCTCGAAAGAGGATTGCATTAAATTAGACGCGGAAATATATAAGGAAAGGTGATCCAAATACTGCAAGTGCCTCTGAGAATCTCGTTTCAATTTGGGTCGCAGAAGCAGACCTTCTCGTTGATTAATACCGTCAGACTGCAGGCGAACACTGCGTTTATCTCCTGGGTGCGGACCCCTGCATTCAGCCTGGCCGGGCGTCTTATCCTGCGAGAGTTATAAATCGTTCCTAGGTGCTCTAGCGCACGACGGCGAAGATCCGCAACGTCATATTGTATGCGAGACGCATAATTGCAAGAGTATCTTCGAACTGGACCTCTGTCGGAGTGGGGCATGAAAAAGCTGCCGGCGACTGAATACTCGACACCATGTTTTTTAAGAGATTGGACAAACCTGGAGTCAAATAGGGCCTACAAAATACCTCGACATCCTCTGGCTTATCATGAAGCATGATGACAGGGTGGCCCTCCATAGTTCTCATGTCTGCGGACTCGGAAGGCTGGGGGAGCGAGAACAACACCGATGAGTAGGCCTTCAAAATGCTCGCAAAGATGCAAAATATCCGGGTTTCCGCTCGGATTATCACACCATCCGTGCTGGAGAGCCATAGATCGTCCGCCTTTCGACTTCAGTGAGTGAGCGGCAAGGGAATCGAGTCAACCGAGCGGAGTACTCAGGTACTTGCGCCACTGCCGAGGCTCTTGCAATCCCAGATAGCGCTTGGAGTCATTCGAGTCGGCTCGTCAACATTGCGGAAAGCGTCGACATCCTCAACTTGCCATGGCCGGGATTCAGAACTCGCAGACATTCTTCACCTTTCTATCACAAGAATTCCATGCCATCGTGGCAAGTGTGGAAGCAAATTCCTCATCGGTGTTATTCGGATCGCTCTTTTCGTTTCTTACCACAATGGCCACGCCTGGCTCTGCAGACAAACCAGTCGACCCGAGCCCAATACCCAGGGACATTTTGGACACCAATAACCCTCCCGCGGAATACAATCATCCCGCTCTTCGAGCATTCGTCTCTCGCGGAAGCGCGCGCAGAGCGTATTTAGACACCAAAATAGCTCCTCTGAAAGCAGAGCTGGCCAAGCTCCTCGAGGAACGCGAATCCCTCGACGCCGAAGTTCGGAAACACGAAGGGGCTCTCTCGCCGCTGCGACGCATGCCAGTGGAAATTATTTCGCTCATCTTCAAATTTGCGGCACCGTTTCGCTCATATGTTATGAACGTCGAAGAAGGGCCGTGGTCCTCAGTGCAGTGTGCAGTCGGTGGAGAACCATTGCGCTGTCCCAGCCCAGCCTTTGGAATGGCTTTGTGCTCGATTTTACGGAGGACCCTGACAGCCCGGGATCCGCCCGGCGAATACTCCCGTTGGTAGAGGCTCATCTCGAGCGCTCTCAGAAATTACCGCTCACCATCATATTCACCCCGTTTCACGAGATCGAGTGCACGGAGGAAGAGCAGGCTTTGCTTGACCTCCTTGCCGCGCATTGCGATCGCTGGGAAACGGTCGAATTATACGGCTCAACACTCTTGTACGACACCCTCATTGGCAGCATTTACGGCCGCCTTCCGATTTTGCATAAATTGGACATCCGGGTCTGCCTGCGATTCGATGAACAAGATGATGAACCGGAGGTCGACATCTCCGACCTCTTTGCGGCTTGTCCGGCGTTGCAAGAGGTTTTCATAAACGGTGGACGTTATGGCGGGGATATCCCCGTAATTGCCGATCTTCCCTGCGCGCAATTACTACGATACAGTGCAAGCAACCACTGGCCCAACCATGTCCGTGTACTGACCTCGGCGGTCAATCTCGTAGACTGTGTCCTGCGGCTCATTCAACCTGAGCGGGGACCTGCACCGGGAAGCCCGATCGTGCTACTGCCGCAGCTCCGCCGCCTCTCTACGTCGACGGCGGCCGTACTCGACTATCTGGAGACTCCTGTCTTGCAGGAGCTCTACTGCTGCGACCATTCCAGCCTCCACTCATATCTGAGGCGCGCGCCCGACCTGCGGCGGCTTTTCGTTGCGGATACCCAATCCGCTGCGGATATCGGCTCGCTCCTTCACGCAGCCCCGACAATCACGAATCTCTTCCTATACGTCCCCATGCCCTTTGCGCCCGACCTATTGGCACTCCTCGAAAACCCGACTCCCCCTGCGGACGGCCAGCCTGCAACCCTCCCCGCCCTAGATACACTTTCGCTTTGTCTTGTCCCTCTCGATCACACCCTCGGTGGTCCTCTCGACGAGGATTACTTGATGCGGACAGTCGAGGCGCAGTTCCAGCGTGGCAGTTTACGTTCCCTTCACCTCTACGCCATGAAATTCACTCCCTCGGCCACCACGTTGAGACGGATCCAGGCCCTCCGCGAGCAGGGCATGCAGATCGTGCTTTACGAACGCTCCAACTCCTTGTATTTGGAGATGGTGTCCCCAGACTTCCAGCTTTATACCGATCAGTTCTTTTTGTATGAGATAGGTATCTTTGGATTTATTGACTATTAGTTTATGTATGAACCATGCATTGTTTAGCCGTACGCGGAAAGGAAGGGATTGTCGACTAATGAATTCAATGGTCATGCTACTTCGGGCTTTTTTGCTGCGAGTTTTACGTGGTACGAGGTAGCGTCTGTCGGGTACCATTGAAAGTAGCTACTGGTGGTGGGTTCTTGTAGCCAACTTGTAGCGTCCTCATTTTGTTACGGTAATTTGGCAGTAAATTTCAGTTCTTGGATGTAGAGTATGGTATCAGACGCTGAACATGCTCAAGATAATTCTTATTTTCTCGCGGTCGAGGCGTTGGATTCTCAGACTTCTCGGCTGTTTACAAACTCAACTTCTCAGAGGTTTATAGTGCATCAATAGTCAACCTAGAATTATAAAAGATGACAACGACCATAGAGGGCCCTCTCGTTTCAATTTCTCCAGCTTCTCTCACCCAGGGAGGCCGAACATCTGCAGCAGCTGATCCCGAAGTTCTGGTCTGGCTGCGGTGGAAAGATGTTTGACCTCTTCCATGCAGCACAGTCCAAAGTCACTTCACAGCCTCTCCCATACGATATTCTCCAATAAATCTCGGATGATTAGTTTATGAACCATGCATCGATATCTTGGTCCCTCGTTGTTTTCAGAGACCGAAAAAACCTGGCACAAAAGAAGATTATATTAGACGTGGTTGAATTGGAAGGGGGAAAGATTGACGAAGGTTCCTCATACTGCCAATGCCTCTCGTTTCAATTTCTCCAGCTCCTCCCACCTGGGGAGGCCGAACATCTGTGGCAGCCGATCCCAAAGTTCCTGTCTGGCGGCAGCATGAAGAATTTTGATCTCCGCGACGCAGCGATTGCACAGTCCAAAGACCCGCATCGTCCCCCATACGCCGTCCTCGGTCCAAAAATCGAGGGGGAAACGCATCAGGCGAGACACGTCGATAGCAAAGTTCAACTTCAGCCGCTTGGTATTGCACGTCTCCCAATTGTCGCAGGCATCGCCGGCAGCCTTCGCGACGGACAAGATCTTCGTCAATTTAGGGACGTATGTGATCTGGGCTGAGTGGCCGGGTGAGACACACGCTGCGTGCGTTTCGCCGAGATCGTGCCAACTTGAGCCCGGGGCGAGGATACGGGCAAGATCCCGCTTGCATATATCATAATACACCACTGGGAGAAGCCATGATGCACCGACTTCTGATGCGGCTTTGAGGGTGTTCGTCCGACGAATAAAGGTAGTATCGGGAGACGATTTAGTGTTGCAGTCCCCTGGCCGGGCGTCGTATTCTGCGAGAGTTGTGGGGTGTATTGGCCCGAGGTGCTGTAGCGCCGGCGGCGGAGATAGCCAACGTCATTTGTGCGAGAGGCGCAGAATTGCGAGGGCGTCCTCAAACTGGATTTCTGACGGAGGGGCATGAAGAAGCTGGTCTCACTGAATATTCATGGATGCTTCCTGAAAGATCGGACAAACCTGGAGTCAAATATCGCCTTCAAAAATACCTCGACGTCTGCTGCCTTGTCGTGAAGCGTTATGACTGGATGGCCCTCCATAGTTTCCATGTCTGCGGACTCGCAAGGCTGCGGCAGCGAGAACAAATCCGCAAAAACTGAAGACTGGGCCTTTAAAATGGCCGCAAAGACGCGGAATATACGCGTCTCTGCTCTGAGTATCACGACATCCGTAGAGAACCATAGATTGTCTGCTATTTCGTCCATGAGGGCAGGAGGTGTGATGGGATCACTCATCACACTGCGGCTTATACGGCGATGACCTCGTACGAAAAGGTGGTCAAGTTGGCGTGCAAGCCCAAAGTGGGCACTGGCACTGGGCATGCCAGGTGCAAAAGATGACTCAGATTCCAGATCGGCATTATTCGGATATCAGTGTTTTGATCGTGTTTTTGTCCCCTACCACAATGACCACACCTGGCTCCAATTTTGCAGACAAACCAGTCGACCCGAGCCCAATACCCAGGGACATTTTGGACACCAATCCCTCCCGCGGAATACAATCATCCGCTCTTCGAGCATTCGTCTCTCGCGGAAGCGCGCGCAGAGCGTATTTAGACGCCACGATAGCTGCGCTGAAAGCAGAGCTGAGCAAGCTCCTCGAGGAACGCGAATCCCTCGACGCCGAAGTTCGGAAACACGAAGGGGCCCTTTCACCGCTGCGACGCATGCCAGTGGAAATTGTTTCACTCATCTTCAAATTCGCGGCACCGTTTCGCTCATATGTTATGAGCGTCAAAGAAGGGCCGTGGATCCTCAGTGCAGTGTGCAGTCGCTGGAGGACCATTGCGTTGTCCCAGCCGAATCTGTGGGCTGAGTTTGTGCTCAATTTTGTGGACGACCCTGACATCTCGGAATCCGCCGGCGAATACTCCCGTTGGTAGAGGCCCATCTCGAGCGCTCTCAGAGATTACCACTCACCATCAAATTCTTTCCGTATTACGAGATCGAGTGCACGGAGGCAGAGCAGGCTTTGCTGGACCTCCTTACCGCGCATTGCGATCGTTGGGAAACGGTTGTATTATACGGCTCAACACTCTTTTACGACACCCTCATTGGCAGCATTTACGGCCGTCTTCCGATTTTACGTAAATTGGACATCCGGGTCTGCTCGCAATTCGAAGAGGATGATGAACAGGAGCTCGACATCTCCGACCTCTTCGCGGCTTGTCCGGCGTTGCAAGAGGTTTTCATAAACAGTGGCTGTTATGGCGGGGATATCCCCGTAATTGCCGATATTCCCTGCGCGCAATTACTACGATACAGCGCAAGCACCACTGGCCTAACCACGTCCGCGTTCTTACCTCGGCGGTCAATCTTGTAGACTGCGTCTTGCGGCTCATCGAACCTCAGCGGGGACCGGCGCCGGGAAGCTCGATCATGCTACTGCCGCAGCTCCGCCGCCTCCACGTCGACGGCGGCCGTACTCGACTGTCTGGAGACTCCCGTCCTGCAGGAGCTCTACTGCTGCGACCATTCCAGCAGCCTCCACTCGTATCTGAGGCGCGTGCCCGACCTGCGGCGTCTTTTCGTTGTGGGTACTCAGTCGGCTGCGGATATCGGCCTGCTCCTTCACGCAGCCCCGACAATCACAAATCTCTTCCTATACGTCCCCATGCCCTTTGCGCCGACCTATTGGCGCTCCTCGAACGTCCGACTCCCCCTACGGATAACCAGCCTGCAATGCTCCCCGCCCTAGATACCCTTTCGCTCTGTTTCATCCCCCTCAACCCTCGCAGCCGCAACCTCGGTGATCCGCTCGACCAGGATCGTCTGATGCGGACAGTCGAGGCGCGGCTGCTGCAGCGTGGCGGCTTGCGTTCCCTCCGCTTGCACGCCACGAAATTTGTACCTTCGGCTGCAACACTCGAGCGGATGGAGGCTCTCCGGGCGCAGGGCATGGAGATTGTGCTTTACGAACGCTCCGATTCCTTGTATTCGGAAATGGTGTCCCCAGACTTTCAGCTTTATAGCGATCAGTTCTATCACTACGAGATGGGTATCTTTAGGTTTATTGATTAGTTTTATGTATGACCATGCATCGTTTAGCCGCACGCGGAAATGAAGGGACTGTAGACATAAATTCAAGGGTTGAAAGACATGTACGTAGCACATGCTAACGGAAGATTATAACACAGCGACTACAAGGTAGTCGAGAACTGCCAGTTTGGGTGCCCTGGACGGCCCAGTTCACACCACAGATCTTCCAAAATCGCAAAGTATTGGTTCCCTGGAGGGCTTGAACACCGAGAGCCTTGTTTACCGCAATCAGCTGAATATTCTGATAGAAAACCTGGCGCAATGTGTAGCCTTGTGGCATGTTGTCAGCCCGCTGAGCCACTGCGGAAATGCGCAAAGACAAGAATACCTTTTGAGAATTTGGTGGTATTGTGGTGGTTGAAAGAGGATCCAGGGTTGGTCGCCACATTGTCACATTGTAAGTAGGTCCACGTTGGTCCCAGCCAAAATTGCCCTTCTGCCAATTCAAGTCAATATTAGAAATATTCTTCGAGTCCTAAAATTCTTTACGATATTCCTTTTCGGGTTGCCTGTTCAGTTCGCGGGACTTGACACGGACTATTTCTTTGGGATTCTCGGATTGGGCTGGGATACTATTTGATCGTTTTCAGTGTCTTTCTCTCTATCATTCCTTGCTTGGAAGTACCATATGCTGAGCCTGCCACTGGAGTAAGTAGTAGGAAGAGAGAAAAATTTACCGGAATTTGCCCGGAAGGGGCTCACCCCTGCTCGAACCAGGCAAGTCGCAACACTGCCGCTGTAGGGATCAACTTGAACTCCTGGGCTGGAGAGTACTATGCCCTGATGTCGGGGGGTCAAAATACAACCTTGCACATGTTAAACGCATAGGTCCGGTTACTGAGTATGGTTTACAGGAATTTAGTACATCGTAAATAGGTCTACAATAAAACATGTAAAGAGCAGAAAAAATAGAAACGAAATTCGTAATCCACGCCAATTTATACGCAGCAGCGAGTGCAAGAGGGTGGAAAGAAACTCGAGATGCGCGTTCTTCGCTTGTTCTTCACAGGTCACGCGACCGCATTTCTCAGAGTCCAAGATCGGCGGTTCGGTAGACTCGCTACCAGTACATTTTAGTCAGCAAGAACCTTGATCACGAGACAAGCAAGGGATCAAGGCTTCCTAAAACGACTGGAACATTTGGGTCCGGATTTGGGTGGACCCGCCAAACAAGAGTTCACACTTAGAAATATTTCGTCGTTTACCTCTAAAAAAAGTGTAGAAGTGCCTTGTGAATATGGTTCAGTTTTGAATTTTAAGTCGATTGAACCCAACTTGTTTTCAGGATGACTTAGACATTTCTTTGTTTCCCACGATTCTGACATATATGAGCTTGTCTCGCCTACAAGAGGCTGCGGAAACCCGGCTCGCATCGCAAACTCATGCTAACAGTTTTACTGGATGAACTATTGCTATTCTGGGGTAACTGACTGCTACGAAGAGTACTAAAAAATGCTGCCGTCCGATTCATGTCGTCTTGCAGAAAACTTGCAGCGTTCAGGGCCCGAATCTCCTCTGCTGTCTTCGCTGGTGCCCTCTGGCGTCGCTTCGTCGAGGATTCGGCAGCTGCCTCGGCGATTGGCGGCTCTTGAAGGTGCTGACGTTTGGACGTAATTGGGACACCCGCCTCTGATGTCTCGGCTGGTTCATCGGCCGCCCGCTTCTTCCCTCTCTTCTTCGGTGGCAGCGGCTTCATTGGCGGGATATCGAGTGCTGAAAGACACGCGAAGAGCTCCTCCCCGTACTTCTCCCACCATGTCCACTGGCCCGATAGAACAGTTTCGAGGTACTGGCGCGAGTTTATGGGACCAACCGACGAGAGGAGCGCAATCGTCTCATCGCGCAGGATGCCGGATGCTGAAAAGAGTGGTGTTGGATAGTCGCGGGTCTTGATCTCAACGCGCCATTTGTGCAAGACGAGCTGTACGTCTTGGTTTATCTCCCCGCGCTTCACCGCTGATTGGCGAGGAACAACAGGTGCCTTGCCAGGACGAGTTTGGTCCAGTAAAGCTGGACAGCATATGTCGCAGCAAGGAACAACGGGCTCTGCAATGGGAAGTAAGTGATTTGCGCGCCGGGAACAGGTCGAATCCATTGACTTACGGATGGCCGGTTCTCGTAGATTTGAGTCAGTACTGCGCGGCGGCATTCTCCTGTCTGAACGAAGACACGGAGCCCTTCATCCTCTGCTTCTGGGTCGAGCGGTGGCGTGTCAGCAATAAATATTGCATCATGTTTACCTCCAACACCACCACGGTGCACGCCCCTTGTGTTCGCATGGTCCTTCCTCTTCTTTGCCTTCAACTTCTTTGCTGCTTCGCTCTCCTTCTCCTTCTCCTGGCCCTTCTTCCCTCGCACTCCCGAAGCCTTGCTATTGTTGGTTTTATCTCGTGAACCAATTGAGATATCACTCCTGGCTGTTAGGCCTTTGGTTACAAGCTCATGAGGAGCTCTACTGTAGGTACTGTATTTATACTAAAATACTTCTTCCCGTATGTTCCGGCGCGTTCCCTCCAGTTCCATATCAGTCAGCTTTTAGTCAGCACCTCGGCCATCTCTCGGGCTTGTGCTGGATTGCCAATCTCCAACACTCTCCCTCAATCCTGCACAACAAGAGATTATTATCTCTCCCTGAATCCTTCAATTCATATGGATCCGTCATGATCCTCGAGAACCATCAAGTTCTCCAAGTCGGCTTCTCGGCAACTACGGCTTCAACCGTGATCCCATCAAAGTCTTCTTCATCGTGCGAATTCTGCTCCGCTCTTCTCTTCTTGGGGTCCTAGACTGCTTCCGTGGCATTAACACGTCAGACAGTGCTTCGGGCGCTCCACAGACTCTCGAGCATAAATTAATAGCTCGGTCATAGCCTGTTTTGACTCGTTCACGGTACTGGCCTGTACTTGCCCCCAGTCGGTCAGAGGTGTGCCCCGTACTTAACGGTCTCTTCTTCGTCTATATCTCTTCCACCTCTTCGTCTCCCTCCCTGGCCTTCTCTCTGTGGCGTGTGATGTGATGTGGAGGACGAGTGTGGCTGTGAGTGATAAATATGAGCTTGTGTTGGTTTTATCTCGTGAACCAATTGAGATATCACTCCTGGCTGTTAGGCCTTTGGTTACAAGCTCATGAGGAGCTCTACTGTAGGTACTGTATTTATACTAAAATACTATTCTTCCCGTATGTTCCGGCGTGTTCCCTCCAGTTCCATATCAGTCAGCTTTTAGTCAGCACCTCGGCCATCTCTCGGGCTTGTGCTGGATTGCCAATCTCCAACAGCTATCCCCTCCTCCGTGAAATTGCGCAGCCACGTGAGCGATTCGGTTGGTCACGAGCCTAGTTGTTCGGATATAGAACAGTCCTTTGTTCCTGCCACCAGACCACACCTGGCTCCACTTTTGCAGACAAGCCCGTCTCGAGCACGATATCCAATGATGTCCTCAACACCAACGTGCCCCCGGCCGAAAATAATCACCCCGCTCTTCTAGAGTTCGTCTCCCGCGGAAGTGCGCGCAGGGCATATTTAGACGCCACGATAGCTGCGCTGGAAGCAGAGCTGACCAAGCTCTTCGAGGAACGCGAATCCCTCGACGCCGAAGTTCGGAAACACGAAGGGGCTCTCTCACCGCTGCGACGCATGCCAGTGGAAATCATTTCACTCATCTTCAAATTCGCCGCACCCGTTTCGCTCATATGTTATGAACGTCAAAGAAGGGCCGTGGACCCTTAGTGCTGTGTGCAGTCGCTGGAGGAACATTGCGTTATCTCAGCCGAGTCTTTGGACTGACTTCGCGCTCAATTTTTGAAGGGCCCTATCACCGCTGGGCGAATACTCCCGTTGGTAGAGGCCCATCTCGAGCGCTCTCAGAGATTACCGCTCTCCATCACATTATTCCGTATTACGAGAACCGAGTGCACGGGAGGCAGAGCAGGCTTTGTTTGACCTCCTTGCCGCGCATTGCGATCGCTGGGAAACGGTTGTATTATACGGCTCAAGCCTCTTTTACAACACCCTCATTCGCAGCATTTACGGACGGCCGTCTTCCGATTTTGCGCAAATTGGACCTCAGAATCAGCTCGGAACCCGATGACCCAGACGATGAACCGGAGGCCGACATCTCCGACCTCTTCGCGGCTTGTCCGGCGTTGAAAGAGGTTTTTTCATAAACAGTGGAGGTTATGGCGAGGATATCCCCGTAATTGCCGATCTTCCCTGCGCGCAATTACTACGATACAGCGCAAGCAACCACTGGCCTAACCACGTCCCGCGTTTCTTACCTCGGCGGCCAACCTCATAGACTGCGTCTTGCAGCTCATCCAACCTGAGCAGGGACTGGCGCCGGGAAGCCCGATCGTGCTACTGCCGCAAGCTCCGCCGCCTCTCTACGTCGACGGGCGGCCGTGCTCGACTATCTGGAGACTCCTGCCTTGCAGGAGCTCTACTTGCTGCGACCATTCCAACAGCCTCCACTCGTATTTGAGGCGCGTGCCCGACCTGCGGCGTCTTTTCGTTGCGGGTACCCAGTCCGCTGCGGATATCGGCCTGCTCCTTCACGCAGCCTCGATAATCACGAATCTCTTCCTATACGTCCCCATGCCCTTTGCGCCCGACCTATTGGCACTTCTCGAAAACCCGACTCCCCCTGCAGACGGCCAGCCTGCAACACTCCCCGCCCTGGATACGCTTTCGCTTTGTCTCGTCCCCCTCAACCGTACCCTCGGTGGTCCTCTCGACGAGGATTACTTGATGCGGACAGTCGAGGCGCAGTTCCAGCGTGGCAGTCTGCGTTCCCTCCGCTTGTACGCCATGAGATTCGTGGCTTCGGCCGCCACACTCGAGCGGATGGAAAGCCCTCCGCGCGCAGGGCATGCAGATTGTGCTTTACAAGAACTCCGATTCACTCTATTCGGACATGGTGTCCCCGGATTTTCAACTTTATGACGATCACTTCTTTATACCGAGAAGTATCTCATTGGATGAATAGTTTATGCATGAACCGTGAATCATCCTCGGTGCATACCAGATGCCATTGATTCGTCTTGCCATTGATTCGATGTTGGAGTTTTCAGGTCTAACTTACCGTCAGTATGCAGTCCTCGAAATTGTTTATAATCCAGTATTCCAAATATTTTGCAGCAATGGTAGTTGTATGTATGTAGGCCCATAATACCAAGAGAGCACAAAGCTGGCCGCTCGACAAGCATGTGGTTTGAGCTGCGATTTTAGGGAATTAACGACTCAGATGTCTAAAAAACGGAGTTTCTGGCATTCTTTGTCGAGTATGCACAGTGTACATTGTCGAAAAGAGGTTGCCCGTGACGTGAAGCGAGTCGGAGCTCGGGCTGTAGTGATGAGGTTTGAACAATGAAGGGCTGCGATATCCAGACAGATTGTCTAGTCGTGCGCGGAAATGAAGGAGCTGAAAGAGATCCAGCGTTGATTGCTACCGTCGGACTGCAGGCGAATATTGCGTTCATCTGGTAAGTATTTCGGGCAGGAGGTGTGATGGGATCACTTGTCACACTGCGGCTTATACGGCGATGACCTCGTACGAAAAGGTGGTCAAGTTGGCGTGCAAGCCCAAGGCGGCGCCGCCCAAGGCAAAATACCTGGACCCCATCATCGCCGCCACCTGGGACGAGGGCGGTGCCATCCACGATGTCTGCAAGGCCTTGTCCCCCGCGCTTCCGCGAGCCCAACGCCATCATCGTCTTCAAGGCGCTCATTGTCCTGCACACCATGATCCGGAACGGGAGTACTGATAATGTCCTGGGGTACCTCAGTGGATCGCAGGTGCTCCGGCTCAGCAACGTGAGCAATGGGAACTGGGACGGTGAGTGTTTGTCTGATTCGGTGAGTAATGGAATGGTCATATCGGTGCGCAGGTTACACGGCGCCGGAGAACCTGCAGAATTACGCAGCCGTACTTGGATTCTCGCATACATGCCTACCGCGACCTCAAGCACGACGCCGTGAGGGTCCAGTCCGACTCGAATCGTGATGCCCGCACCACGGCAGCAGTAAACGGGTCTGCGTTTATTAAATTATGACAAAGAGGTTCTTACACCTACGCAGCACCCCGGCGCCTCTTCAGCGCTCCAAAACCCTTGCTGGCCGGAAACTGCGCTCGATGACCGTCGAGAAGGGTTTGTTGCGCGAGACCCGCGCGGTGCACCGCATGATCGACACCCTCGTCGCGTGTCGCTTTTATCTAGACGATCTAGAGGACCCACTCACCCTCACCTCGCTGCGCATGCTCGTAAAGGACCCTCTTGATTCTGTTCCAGGCGGGGAACGAGGGCGTTATAAATCTCCTCGAGCACTACTTCGAGATGTCCCACATCGATGCTACCGAGGTACATCTCCCCTCATATATATTTTATTTCGCTGCTAACCCGCATCCCAGGCCCTCACAATCTACCGCCACTTTTGCGCGCAGACCGAGCTCGTCGTCGAGTACCTGGGCGTCGCACGCAAGCTGCAGAACCTCCTCAACGTGCCCGTGCCGAACTTGAAGCATGTGGGTCGCGCTCTCATTTCTTGCATTTATAAATTCATTTTGCTTACTTACTCGCGACAGGCCCCCGTCTCTCTCGCCGGCGCGCTGCAGGAATACCTCGACGACCCCGGCTTCGAGCAGAACCGGATCGAGTACAAAACGAACAAGGACGCTGTACGGCGCGGGGGCAAGGGCGGCGCGAAGGCGGAGACGCCCCCCGTGCCCGCCCTGCCCGCTGGGGCTGTTGCGAACGCTAATGTAAGCGCGAGTACCAGTAATGCCAACGGGAGCGGTAGGCAATGGGCAGGGGAAGGCGACGCCGGACGTGCTGGTGGACTTTTTCGCGGCGATCGAGGACACCCAGCCGACGATGTTTAACCCCGCGACGAATAGGTGGGTGGCGTTGATATTTTTTCCCTGCTCTGTCAAACTCACACTGACTGACTTGCACCATCTCTCTCAGCCCGAACACGGCGTACTTCCAACAAACCGCACAGAACCCGAACCCCTTCCAGCGCATGCAGGGCCAGCCGACGGGCTTCCAACCGCAACCCACCGGCGCCTTTGGGGCCTTCCAGCCGCAACCCACCGGCGCCTTCCCGCAACAGCCACAACAGGGCGCCTTCGCACAGCAGCCACAACTGCAGCTCCCCCAGCAGCAGCAGCAGCAAACCGGCGCGATGCTGTTCGGCGTCGGGGGCGGGGGCGGGTTGCAGCCGCAGGCGACGGGCTTCAACCCGTTCCAGCGGCCCGTGTCGAGCTTTGGGCCGCTCGCGGCGCAGGCGACGGGGATGGGGGTCGGGGCGTTTGGGGGTGCGGGGGCAGGAGCGTTCGGGCCCCAGGCGACGGGGGCGTTCCAGCCGCAGCAGACCGGTGCGTTCCAGCCCCAGCAGCAGCAGCAGCAGCAGATGGGCAACGGGGGGCTGGGCGTGGGGCTACGCCCGCAGATGACTGGGGGGCGGCGAACCCGTTCCGCGCGTCGATGGCGATGGCGATGCCCCCGCCGATGCCTGGGACGGGGAGCCTGTCCGCGGGGCCGGCCCTCGGTGGTGGTGGGGCGTTTGGAGGGATGGGGATGGGTGGGATGGGGCAGCCGCCAGCAGCAGCAGCAGCAACAGGCGCCGTTCCTGCGGCCACACATGACGGGCGGCGCGGGTGCGGCGAACCCGTTCCGCGCGAGCACGATGTTCTCGCAGGGGACGGGGCCCGCCGCGCTGTCTGGGTCTGGGTCTGGCGCAGGCCCTGTACCCGCCCTACCGCCGTTTGCGCTTGGGAACAACAACAACAACAGCAACAACGGCGCAGCGGGCATCGCGCGCCCGGCGTCGGCGCCGCTCAGCGCGCTCGCACCTGCGCAAACGGGGTCGGGGTCGGGGCTGCAGCCGGTGAAGACGCACCAGACGGGGACGCGCAATCCGTTTGGCAGCCTGCGCCGCGGGTGGAGGAGGTGCCGGCGCTCCCGAGGCAGCCGACGATGATGGAGATGATGATGGGGAACTTCCAGCAGCAGCAGCAACAGCAGCAACAGCAGCAGGCGCAACAGCAGCAGCAGCAGCAGGTGAAGAGCCAGGCGACGGGCTTCGGGGGGGAGCGCGACGAAGGGGTTCGATTATAGCCAGAGCGCGTTGGGGGCGGGGGCGACGGATATTTCGGGGGTGGCGAGTGAGTTTGCGTTTAGCAAAAGCACGGTGAATGGGTCGGGGGCGGGGCTGGGGAACGGGAGCAGCACGACGGGCACGAGCGACGCGGGGGTCGTCGTTGTTCGGCACGTCGTCGTTTACGGGCACGGGCACGAGCGGCACCACACCGTTGATGACGGGCACGAGCAGCACGTCGTTCACGCCGTCCTTCGGCGGGGGGGAGCTCGGGCAGCTTCAGTCCGACGATATCTGCGTTTAACCCGACGAACTCGGCGCTTGGCTCGCCGTCACCGCTGGGAGCAGGAGCAGGAGCAGGCGGCGGTGGGGGTGGGTTTAATGCAGGCGGGGCGAGCTCGCCGGTGGCGTCGCAGCCTACAGGCAGCGCCGTCAAGGCGTTCAAGCCGTCATCATCGTTCGGTGCAAGCCTTTTGGAGACGCTGCCGCCGATACCGGGCTCGGCGCCGGGGACACCTGCGATCACTGGGGCCGGGGCGCCGCCGAATATGGGCGCGCAGCAGACGGGCTTCTTCGGTGGTGGTGGTGGTGGCGCGGCGACGACGAATCCGACGGGTGCGTTCGGCGGCGGCGGCGGGTTCGGTGGTGCGGCGACGAGTCCTACCGGCGGGTTTGGTGGTAGCGGGGGAGGCGGCGGGCTGGGGGTGGGCTGAGGCCGCAGATGACGGGCGGGGGCGGCGAACCCGTTCCGCGCGTCGATGGCCATGGGGGCAATGCCGACGGGCGCTGGGCCCATGTCTGCTGGGGGAATGCCCGGGCAGACGGGGGCATTCGGCGCGATGCCCACAGGCACAGGCGCGTTCGGCGGCGCGTTCGGTGGTGGTGCGTTTGGGTCTGGATCGCCTGCGTTTGGGAATCCGCAGCAGGGACAGCAACAGCAGCAGCAAAACGCGTCTCTGATATGATACCCCCCACGCGCGCTTCATCTTGCACTTTTACCGCTCTACTCACATGCATCCGCTACATACCTTATTGATTTTCTCTGCTCGCCTTGGCACGGGACGCTTTCGTTGTAGATTAGCTAGCTATTTATTTTTGTAGGTATAATACAGACCTAGTCGCTGCCTTTGTTTCTTTGTTTCTTTGTTTTGCCATTGTAAGCCTGTGAGCCACTGTGACGCGCCAAAACGCGTCTTTCTTCCTGCCACCACCATCCACCTTCGCCTCGTAAGAAATCGTTTTCCTTCCTCGTTCCCTTCTCATCGTGTCGCAGAGACACCCAATGGCAGACCCCAGCGCAGAAATGTCCCTCGAAACCGCCGTCGAACACGCCAAACGCGCCTTTGCGCTCGACAAGTACGAGCAGGCCGTCGACTACTTACGCCACCGCCCTCGAGCTCATGTACGCCGCGTCCACCCCCAACCGTGCTCCCGTTGACGCGTCCCCGTTCTAGCACGAAAAAATGCGGCGAAGACGCGCCCGAGACGGCCGATCTCTACTTTGCCTATGGGAAGGCGCTGCTCGAGAACGCGATCTCGCAGAGCTCGGTGTTGGGGAAGGACCAGCCCGAGGACGGCGCGGAGGAGGCGCAGGGTGCGTTTTCGCGTTTTTTCTGTCTCTTTGATACCGGGAAACTAACTGAGATGTAGGCTCGAGCTCGAACGGACCGATCCTGTCGTTCACCGGCGACGCGGAGGACACGGAGGTGGATCTGAAGGATATCGCTGAGGAGGCCGACGCGGGCGAGGACGGCGACGCAGAGCCGGACGACGACGCAGAGCCGGAGGACGACTTCAACGCCGCGTGGGAGGTGCTCGACCTCGCGCGCGCGATATACGCGCGGCAAACGGCGGACGACGCCACGGACGAGGACGTGCAGCTCAAGCTCGCGGATACCTACATCGCGCTCGGGGACGTGTCGCTCGAGACTGGTAGGTTGCGTTTCTTCGCGAGTCCCATCCGCACATCTAATGCTATTTTTCACAGAAAAATTCGACCAGGCGATAACAGACTACGAGGCGGGCCTGAAGCTGAAAGACAGCTTACTCCCGCGGAGCTCGCGCCAGATCGCGGAGGCGCACTACAAGCTGAGCATGGTGCTCGACCTCACGTCTGGCCGCCTCGGCGACGCGATCTCCCACGCCGAGCACGCGCTCGAGAGCATCGAGTGCCGGCTGGAGTTGCTCGCGAACCCCCCTCCTCCCCCGGCGACGGGCGCTGAGCCTGCTGCACCGGAAGCGGACCCGAAGGGGAAGGGCAAGGGCAAAGCGACGACGCGCCTGGTGCAGACCGACGTGATAGCAAGCATGTCCGCCGCGCAGCGGGAGGCGGAGAGCAAAGAGCTGGCGGGGCTGAAGGAGGATCTCGCAATCAAGGTTGGTTCCTTGCCTTGTTTATATTATACTGTATGATATCTGACGAGGATGCGCCAATGTACAGGTCGAAGAACTCAAAACGCGCCCAGACGAGCCCCTCAAGAACGCGTCCGCGCTCGCGGAGCAGGCCCTCGACGCGGAGCTGAACGCGCGCGGAGTGGTGGGGGCCAAACGGCGCGGCGGGGAGCGGGGCGGGCGTGGTGAATGACCTTACCCGGGATTGTGAAGAAGAAGAAGAAGGTGGTGCCGGCGGAGGCGTCTACACCGGCGGCTGGCTCGTCATCGACGCCTGCGGAAGCCTCGGGCTCGTCGTCCCCCGGCGGCACGAAGCGCAAGGCGGACGACGAGGGTCCGGGCGAGAGCGGCGTCGAGGGGAAAAAGGTCCGTTTGGACGATGGGGCGGCGTTATAAACCCCGCTCGTTATAAAATGCTTGCGCTCGTATGTATATAAGTAAGTGTCAAGGCGGACGATATGTATAAGTGTAGGTAGATGTGCTTTGCTGTTAAATAATGATATTCTCCTTTCTTTCCTCTAACAGACGCGAGTGGACTGTCCATAGATATTGAGGTCAAGGCATGGAAATTACTGAAGAACCTGTGGATGTTAACTCTCCGGTAAATAGTAATGGTCGCTATTGAGCCGAAAATCTGGGGGGCATCATTTCCGTATACAGGTCATCAGAGCGTTCGTGAAGGATAACCTGCATGCCCTGCGCGCGGAGGGCCTCCATCCGACCGAGCGTAGCGACCGAGGGAGCGAATCTCATGCCCCATAACTTGAGGGAACGCAAACTGCCGTGCTGCCACCGGCCCTCGACTGCCCGCATGAGCTGATCCTCGTCAACAAGATCATCGCTGCCGTTGATGGGGACGAGACCGAGCGAAAGAGTATCCAAGACGGGGATCGTTGCAGGCCGCTCAGGATCCGCACTCAGCGTCGGGGTTTCGAGGAGTGAAAATAGGTCGGACGCAAGATCTATGGGGATGTATAGGAAGAGGTTCCTAACGGTGGGCGCTGCACGCAGGAGGACGCCAACATCCGCCTCAGTGGCGATCCACCCAAGGAAAAGCCGCTCCAGGTGGGGGCAGCGCGTCAGGAAGGCGGGCAGGTCAGGAGAATAGTCGCAGCAGTACAGCTCCCTCAACGCGGGGGTGTCCAGGTGCTCGAGCACGGCCGCCGTCGACGTTGAGAGGCGGCGGAGCTGCGGCAACAATACGATTGGACTTCCCGGCGTCGGTAGATCGATGAGCCGCAGGACGCAGTCGACGAGATTGACCGCCGAGGTCAGAACGCGGACATGGTTAGGCCATGAGTTGCTTGCGCTGTATCGAATAAATTGCGCGCTGGGCAGATCGACAATTGCGGGGGTCTCCCCGCCATGACGGCCACCATTGACGAAGACCTCTTGCAACGCAGGACAAGCCGCGAAAAAGGTCGAGAATTTCGAGCTCTGGTTCATCGAACTCTGGGTAGATTCTGATAACCAGTTTGCGCAAAATCGGAAGGCGACCGCGGATACTTCCCAAGGTGTCATAGATAAGCGTTAAAAACCCGCCAATTCAACCGTTTCCCAGCGATCGCAATGCGTGGCGAGCAGATCGAGCACGGCCTGCTCTGTATCCGTGCACAGGCGCTGATTCAGATACAATGGACCAAATGTGATAGTGAGCGGTAGTTTTTGGGAACGCTCGAGATGAGCCTCGACCAACAACAATATTCCCGCGACGGATTCAGGCCCCTCCGCAAAATCAAGCCAGAGCTCAGTCCAAAGGCTTGGCTGGGACAAGGCGATACTCCTCCATCGACTGCATACCGCACTAAGCGGCCACGGTCCGTCTTCGATGATCATAAAGCATTCGGTGAACGGCGATGCGAAATCAAAGATGAGGGACAGGATTTCGGGCGGGATGCGTCGCAGCGGCGAGAGAGCTCCTTCGTGTTTCCGGATCTCGGTGTCGAGAGAGTCGCGTTCCTCGAGGAGCTTGTCTAGCTCGGCCTGGAGCGAGTATATTTTTGTGTCTAAAAAACGCCCTGCGCGTACTTCCGCGGGAGACGAATTCTCGAATGGAAAGGAGATTATGTTCGGCGGGGGGATCGTTATTGGCGTCCAAAATATCCCTGGATATTGGTGGATGGGCTGGTTTGTCCAAGAGATTAGGGTTGTAATTCACAGAATTTGAGAACGGGGGTCGTCATGGCAGGAATCGACAAGAGGCACGAGTTGGAACAATGTCATTGTTAAGGTGGTGGCTGGAAACTGCCCGGCCGGTGACTGCCGACCACATATCTAATATCCGATGATCCGAATAACGCCGATATGGACGTTGACTTCTTTCACTTCGGCAATAACTTGAATAAAAATGCTCAGGGCGCAGAGGAGCCGGGTTTTCACCCTCCAGTTATCATCCATCATCTTCAAGTCGCAACAGAAAAATTCAAGCTACGCGACCGCGTTGAGCGCAAGTGTCAAGTGCCTGCACAAGATTCGCGGGCAACACCGCGCTTCTGTACCCGTCCAAATAGGCTAAGGCAGCGCTGAGGCACTGCACAGAAACCCCTCGAATCACGGCCTCTGAAACACTCCGTCGCCAGCCTGGCTGCGCACGTTCGATGGCTGCATGCGTGTCAGCTCGGCCACTTGAATTTCAGAGTCCGACCCGCACCTTGGCGAAAGAAATTGTCGTGAATCAGGGCTTCAAGCTGGGGTGTCCACGTATACGCCTCAGCGATGTGAATGAGGATATCACCCTGGTTGCATACTATGATAACAATCCAGCCAACGAGAATAAGAGGCGCACCGCGATGAGACTCCCTCGCCAGATATGTGCTATGGTTTGAAAGTTGAAAGTCCATTGATTCTTCGGGACCGCAGCCATTACGCCGAATGTTTGACAATACAACATTACTTGGCTCGCATACACCGCCTGTTCCAGGTCGTTCACGAAAGCCTGCTTGTCGCCGGAGAAGGCCTCCATTGGTGGATCACCAAAAATTCGACTGGCACGGACGCGGTCCTCTTTCAAACAAGATAGAGAGCGGCAGAAAACCGCTTGTGTGGTGATGGGGACTGCATGAGTTAGCACAGATAGCAATCCTCGAAAAGCCCGCAACTCACAGCAAACATCGTGCTCCAGAGCCTCAACAACTGCCCACTTGGCCGCACCTTTTTGTCCCGCTCTATCCATAATCTTGGTGACCATAGCCTCACCATCATCGTCCTTGAACTTCAGGATGTTCACCGTCAAATTGAGCAGTGCAGATTTCAAAAAGCCCCGGTTCCAGGTGGCGAAGATCTCTGCAATCTCTTCTTCAGTCAGGCCGAGCACCCTGCGGAGCATCTCGTATGCCTCGGCGAGCAGCTGCATATTGCTGTATAAAATACCTGTATCCGAAACCGATCAGAACTCACAACTCCGTCCACTGTGGTTTCGATATGAATGAGTCCGAAGCCGGCTCACCGGTCTGCATGGTCTTGACGAAATGCCCCGCACCACCACCAGCAATCCAGTCACAACATGGGCGCCCATCCACCTGCGCCGCCATACTTTGCAAGATAGCCTGGACGGCCGGCCATGCGTACGGAGATCCCCCAGGCGAAAGGCAAGGACCCGTCCGGGCGGCTTCTAGCCCGCCCCCGACACCACACCCGACGAAGTACAACCCCCGTTCCTCGAGCTCTCGAGTGCGGCGGGCGGTATCCAGATAATTGGAATTCGACAAGTCGATCAGATGTCCGAAGGGTCGAGATATTCACGGATTTGGAGGATGAAGTCGTCGACTGCATGCCCATGCCCAACCATCACTTTTAAAAATATCTTTCGTGGGGTTTTGAGTTGTGAGACGAACTCGGAAAGACTGGTAATCGCACGAATGTTGGTACCTAGGCAACTTCTTAATCGGCGGCTCAGGGCGTAGCAGTAAATCAGTTGCTTACCTTGGGCCGCCGTTGCAAGGAAGTTCTCGGCGCGCGCCCAATTACGGATATACACGGCAACACTGAAACCCTTGTCGTTCATGTTGAGAATCAAGTCTCTGGACTGCCGAGAATCCATTATTATTGCATCGATGTAACTCGACACGAAAGTGGTGCAAACCCGGAAAGTAAGACCGATGAACCCAACATCGGCGAGGTCACTGATTATCGACCGGTCAGCGGTATTCGAAGTTTGAGAGGTTTCAACATACGTTGACATGTTAATCACCGTTTAGGGAAGTAGTGAAAGTAACCAGGAAGTGGTTATGTCTTGGGTCTAGCTCTGGTTCCGTCGGTTGTTAGAAGATTCCGAGTCTGTGAAGGCGTTGGTAAGCAAGGCGCATCGGCGCTTAGTATTGGGCCGGGGAACGGCGGGTTCAGACCAAAAATGAACATCAGCAACCCCGGGATACCCAGCTTTCAGTTACGTGTTTCTGTGTAGCTGCCCCAGTCTAACGTACCACTGCGTAGATGGGACCCTCGATTCGCTGCAGCGGCCTACACCCAGGATTTGCTGATGAAGGCAAGAGAAAGTAACTCAGAAAGTGTCAGAGACTGAGAGTCAACCGGAACAATCGGACCGATCAGTATCCTAAAGAAGAATGTTGGACCAAACACGGCCATGCATTCGGATTGGAGAAGAGTATCCATCCATTATTCTCGTTTGCAGCAAAACCAATTTTACATAAGATTTCCAGAACCTTGGGTGTGTTTAATATGGGGGTTGAGAATCCATATTAATTATCTCTTATGCATAACCCAGAAGCGTTGAGCTTTGGATAGTATAAACGACTTTTCACGCTGCTACTCATCAGATTGGAGACGCCACAACAAGCTCCAGCCCAGTAGTTTCGACGAAGATGTCATCCCTCTCATGTACCGCGCAAATCTTCCAGCCACCTTCGAGCAGCAGTTCAGCCAGGGCCGATTGCGTGTATTCCCGCGCGTTGAAGTTGACCAACATCTGTGTCGCACCATATGTAAGAAGGAAGTTTGAAGGCTGGGAAGCAACACTTACCATAATATCCAACATAAATTGTGCTTGGCTCAGGACACCGTATGTCGGGAGAAGCGGGCCCGAATCGCTCGTACTACCATCGGAGGGGCACACATGTTGTATTATGGCTCCGACAATCAGAATCCGGGTTTCAGGCGTCGCCGCGGCGCGCAGGTGCTTGAGGAGACGGATGTTGGTAAGAGTCGCCCCAGTTATGCAGAATATTTTTCAGCACGAAGACCGAGGCCTTATTGTCCGGCTGCGGGGTGAAAAAGTCGTGACCTAGGATGGTTCAAAATGGCTAGGCAAAAAAAGCTCATTGAGACGCACCTTGGAATACAACGCGTTTCGATTCCAGGAGGTCACGCTCCTTCCAGGCCTAGACGCTTCGCTGAGAACTCAAAGCGAATTTTTGGCATAAAATCAAACAACCTGCCGCCCTGCTGCCACAACTTCTTGCTTATCCTGCACAATAACCTGCAGATGTGGTGCATGTTGAGCGATGTATTTCGCCGATGCGCCGAAGCCGCCGCCGAGGTCCACGACGACTGATCCCTTGGGAAGGGCGTTTCCAGTCGTACTCTACAGGGCTGTTAGAAAAAGACAAAGATGAATCGGATTGGGTCAAATTACCGCGCAAAATGGAGGATCCCGCTAAAGCAACAAAGCCGGTCTGGCCGGTCGAAAAGCGACGCCGGCGATAATCGTTTTCGGGAAGCTCATACCAGTCATACGTCGACAGGTTGTGGTTAAACACGCGCTGGTGAGGGGAAAGGATGGGATCGTCCGAAAATGCGGTCCTCGGATCCGTCATATTTTCCAAAAGCATTGAAGATGATTTTGCAGCTTCGTCGAGTCTGTCCGCCGTCGAGAAAAAGCTTGAGCGAAAAAGATCAACGACTCACGTATACTCCCATAGGGCCACGAATCCTGGGGTTCCATCATGCTTGGCGGATGGACTGAGAGGACATAATCAAAACGCCGTAAAACAGTTCAACTGAAAGGACCGACTTGGCCAGGATTTCGTCTACCGGCTTCCCAACGTCCAACACACTGGAATTCATTGTATGAGCAAACACGTCGGGTTTAACCTCGCGGAAGAGATGGCTGTTTAGCCAAAAAGCGCAGGAGTCGGGCTGTTTTTCTGGTTAGCCAAGCGCCAGGATAACGGAAAGTCGGTGAACATTCCTAACTTGGCAGAGTCGATCCGGGATCCCGTTCTTTCTGAAATCTTTTTGACGTGCAACCCCTCGAGAGTTGTAAGAAACAGATCGACCTGTTTGACAATGCACACACCTCGGGTCCCGCTTCGCGCAAATTTCGGGCACATGAGAGCCTAAGCAGACGCGTAATGCTGCGCCTTTCAGCGGCTGCTTTCGTGGTCAGAGAAGTAAGGGCTGGATATTTAATATCACATACACCCTCAACGCAAGTATTGCCGATAGACTGTCTCGGCGACATCAGTGTTGTTGCTAGCTGCATGGCGGCTGCAATGATCTTGGCTGACGCTCGCGCACCATCGGGATTGGCGCGAAAGCTCTGGGTCGCCGGATCGAATGGTTTATTCAGCTCTGGGAGTGACCAGCCGTTTGTAGAGCTTAATGCAAGAAGATCCTGTACCGAGGACTGGATTATCGCTGAAAGTTGAGTTATTTCCGACGCCATGGTGAGACGATACGAAAGGGGGGAAGTGAGAATATACTCTTATATGTTGTAAAGTTGAGATCAGCGCTTGACGACATAAGATTTATATATAGACCGAGATCTAAGCAACAGGGTGAGGCTAGTCGAAAACGGTCATTCGTGTGGGTCGTCCATTACCTTTCCCAGTTGCGCACTTGGTAGAATCCTCCTCAAACATCGTGAGATCATGGCATTGGCTGAGTTAATCCATGATTCTCGAAGGCAGGGTGCAGCAGAAACACTTTTAGACTGATGATTGAAGGAGGTTAGACCAGCGCCCCCAGAGATATTCACCCACAAGTCTATGGGACGTCATCATCCTACATTCGTTCCGAAGTTACCGTGATGCCGTGAGTTCCTCTTCACGATGGTGTTTATTTTAAATGGACGCTTTAACCCTCGAGGTGATCCGAGAGCAACCCAATGAGAGCTGCAAGTCCTGTAAGCACAAGGTGCGTAATGTTCTGGATATAAGCGGAGAAATTAAGTGATCACTACGGGTAATGTAATTGGCAGGCCTACTGGTGCATGACTTTGAGCAAGAAGAATCGCCAACTGCGACACAGGATGAGGGTTGATTTGACCGATTCGACGAAGCACAGAAACAAGGAAGTTTATTTCTTGTTTCGTCAAATGCAACCTGCAGTCTTCTCCATAAGTGGCTCTGGTATAGCTGGGGCATGTGTATTCCCAGACCCAACTTGGATCTTTCCGAGCGCGTGGTTGGGTGAGCCCGGAGTTCCCTATACATATATGGAGAAATTGTGACAGTGGATTAGGAAGCTGTTCGTAGAGACCGTGATCCGACGCCACCGTTTGTCCGACCAGAATTCGTTAACACTGAACAGTCAATCAACCCTTCGGGTCCAGGGTTCACTGAATTCTGATTTTAGATCTTCAAGTTCTCGGCAGCGTCCGAGTAGCCGGCCAAGAAAATTTCGAGAATTATGGCCAGGGAGCCCGAATAATGAGAGTATATTCGACGCCTGACGGTCTTGCCAGTTCAGGCTTGGTGCAGGTCAAGGTCGGTCTCAGTCACGGGATCTGGCACTGCCATTGCTCCTCCACCCACAACAAGGATTCCTAATCTTTCACGAGTTTCTCAATCGTACACCATCCATTGAAGGAGTAGATGTCATCTCAAGAACAGTCAAACCGCCGGAGCTGCGGAGCTGATATCTTTTGGGGTGGATATTAAAGATCTAGAAGCCCCGAGGTCCGTCAAGGGCGTTTGACCGTTGCTCAGCGAAATCCCGGTCTGGCGCGAACGCACGATTGCGGTCGGACCGCGACCACATATAGACTCTCCCCTCCTCGTCTTTACTCGGAGCAGACTATCTGAGTATCAAGTATTACTTGGATCACCAGTCGCCATGATTCGTCAATATCTCGTCAAGACAGATCTTTGGACTCCTCTCTATCACCGATGGTCGCCGATTGTGCAATTCCAAGCAGAGTCGGGAGGCGATTTTCACGGAAACTCATGGCCAACTTATCGCATTCATTCAATGCCGGCGACTATGCATGTGCAGTAGGAATACTGAGTCAGCTTGGCTTGGGTCCCCGTTCCTCGGCCGACTCCCGGGGTTCAGGCACCATGCAGCAGATACTTTTTAACATGTACAACTTATGTACCTCCGCCCGAAGCGTCCATTAGCTCATGCGGAACACGCACATCCCGCATCCCGCTCTCGCTGGCCTTAAGTACGGCGGCCGGCCAGTGGAGTCGGACGGAGGTTGTGACTTAGCAGCTGGGCAGCTGTACACTCAGAAGATGCTGGATGCAATGGGATCTCGCCCGATGCAGTGGTATATCTCCCGTTCAGAGCCCCGCTTTACTTATCTGGAATCTACTAACACGTCGTCGCTGTTAACGGCCCTACCGTGGGTCGGGCCGCGGTGCATACGGAACGGTACCTGCAAGCTTCCTTGGCAGCTGCGAATCCTCGTCAACATGGAGAAAAGTGTTACTGGGATCCCTTGGGATCCATACGGTTCGCGTCATCCCTTTTTTCGTTTTTCGAAAACTGATTCGCTCGTTGTGGATGGTAACTTGGCAGCTCAGAGATCTGTTCCAGACACATGCTGGACATTAGCCCCAGTCGAAATCAACGGTCAAACCCTTTTGTTGCCTGCTTTAGCTGCGAAATTTCCACGGCTGGCAATATTTTCTGTTCTGCGTCGGATCAGAAGGATTTGCGCGTTTATCCATCTCATCCAGATCATTATTAGTTCTCGATGGCAGTCTGAGTAGAATGTTCGGTGCCCTGACGGTGGTAAATGCAAGGAAAAACACTGGCAGCTGATGTATGTTTCGTCGCGAAGCCTCGCGGGTCGCTTAATCCATGGTCCGGATATGGGGCGAAACCTCCCAGGGCAACTTTTGACGCCACAGGCACGTCTATCTATCTTAGTATCTATGATCGTCACGAGCTCCCGGATTTCACATTTTCAGGTGAATGACGTCCTCATGTGCCCGATAAACGTCCACTCCGGTCCACTTTGCGCAATTTTCAGTAAAATCCTTCCTGCGGTTATGTGAACGGACGTCTATGATTGCTAGCATGAGAACATGTTATTGAGGTACGCGATAAACATATGAACTTCTCGCCAGCTATCTCTGATGCCCAAAGCGACTCGGATCACATTTTGACTTTGTTTGATCTTCACCGCGTGCCTATGATATTGATAGACCACGAGGAGGATGATCATGACCGCCGGGGTTACACGAAAACTTTATAAAGCGAATTTTCTTCGACGATTGCCCGACTGACTGACAATCATGCCCAGCATGCGCGACGCGATTCTGGTTCTTGCCGCTGCTGTTGCCGCCGTCCATGCGATACCCCTTGTAAGCGCATCCTCTACTTGCGATGTGAGAACCGTTCCCTGAGATGCTCCACAGAACGATATGACCCCTGCTCTTGCTCGGGCAGCGGATCCCCGAATAGTGGCGTTGGAGGTATCTCATACGCCCACTCGGATGTCCTGTTTTTCACCCTCGCGCTGCAGATGAGAGACGTCGCTACTCCGATTGCTGACGACGCGCCTCCTGGAAGCGGGACACCGTTTACTCCGATTGCTGATGACGCGCCTCCCTGGAAGCGAGACACCGTTACCCCCGATTGCTGACGACGCTCCACCCTGGAAGCGTGCCGTTGTTCCGACCGCTGTCACCGATGACGCCCCAGGCTGGAAGCGTGTTGCTCCTGTCGCTGATGATGCCCCGGGCTGGAAGAGGACTGTCCAACCTGACGATGCCCAGGCTGGAAGCGCGTTGCCCCGCAGGAGGATGATGCCCCTGGCTGGAGGAGGCAGCTGCAGCAGGATGATGCTCCGGGCTGGCGAAGAACACTCGAGGCGGATGACGCCCCAGGTTGGAAACGTTCGATGCCCGCTCTTGAGCGGTGACATACTTGAACGGGATTGTTGCCCGCATATTTTTCGCTGCATCACCCATACCTTGGAATTTACTTATTGAATTCTTTACCTTGTGTCCCGACACTGTACCTATATCCAAGACGGCGGTGGCATTGTGTTGCATTTGTACGAATAATCCTGAAGTTGAATGGCGTTCACGGGAGAAGCGACCATCTCGCTTACTAGTGTCAATCGGTCAATCACCCCAGAAGCCTCCGAAATTTGGCGCTTAGATTAGGTGTTGTGGATCCATGTCGATCAGCTATACGTTAGTCTTTGGAGGCCCGTCGTCGAAAAAAACCAAGACTTGCCGAAGTTTTTAGTCTTTGAGTTGACCCATAGGGAAGGAGTTTCCCACTCCGCTTGCCTTGGCGGCTGCCGAGCTCTGCCGAGTCGGTCTTGTGAGCTTGGACTATCCGCTTAGCTTACTCCCTCAAGGCACCAACATTCTCGTTATATCTGTTCTGGGGCTTCGGAACTGAAGTTTTAACTGCCACTGCATACCTAGACCCCGCCATTTCTCCCCCACGATTGTGCCACGGTGAACACGGCGTCCTGGGCAATTCTTGCTTGGGCTTGAATGTCAAGGCATCAGCCATCCCCTTCCGATAAGTTGACGCTGGCCAAGACATTCAGTGAAGCGGCTGCTAGGAACCTCGCTGGAGAGCTCTTCAAATCACAGGTTTCAAGCATTCAATACCGCTCGTATTTGCCTGCGGGGGACCGGCGCCGTGTGTTCGGAGTATTTGCCTCGTTGGCCTAGGTCACAAAGGTTTCGAGACCGGTCTACCCGAACCTAGCCGCCTAGCGGTCTTTCTCGGGGCAATATCAACTCGGGGGTTCAAGGCTCGGTGCTCAGCTCTTCAATCACGGGTCTCAAGCATCCAAGACCGCTCTTGCTTACCTGCGGATCAGCGTGTTCGGAGTATTTGCTTTGTTGGTCTAGGTCACAAAGGTTTCCTGACAGTTGGGGCAATATCGATTCGGGGTTCATCGATGCTCATCAGGCTTACTCCCAAATCCCGAACCCCGGTTTCAACGGTGTCCCGGCCAATCCGCGAACTACTGGTACTGAGGTCATCAAATTGAATATCACGATACCAACTCTTGTAATTGTTGCGGTTCATACACTAATCAGACCCCTTCTTCTAGAAAGGAGGACTACGCAGATAATACCTTGTCCACGATATTGGGAGCATGTCGCCACACATTCTAATCCATTTTTCCATCGTTCCATCGCTGTCTCCGCCAATCTCATCTCCGAACCAACCTCATCTCCACACTCTCAACCTCATCTCCGAAGTCTCGTCTACTCTACATCCCCCATCCCCACGCTGTCTTTTTTCCCGTTTATTCATCCTACTCTTTGATCCGCGGCCTAGCGTCCCCGCTCTTTTGCCCGCGAAATACTCTCCCACCAACGACGTGCCCACCTGGCTCCACCTCAGCCTCCACCTGGCCGCGGCGATGGACCCGCGACAGTGGTTCGGTCCGTGTCCGTGTGTGGGAGCCCCGCACACACTGGCCACTCTTCCCTTCCCGTGAGCTCACGTCGACCACACTTGATATATATATCTGTCACGAGCACGTCCCAACTCGGGGTCTTCCCGACCTTATCGCCCTGACTGTATATGACCAGGCTTTCCAGAGCTCTGGATCGCCGACGACGCTTGCCTTGCTCCTGCCCCACAGCGAATTCCATTAATCAGAAATCCGATTTTCTGTCCCAATCGTTCTGTTCCACTTACTTCTAATCCTTCTCTTCCTTATGAATTGCATTGCGCCCTCGGCCCCGCCTGGCTATCACCATCTCTTACTCCGGAGTCCGATCCTTCCTTCAAGTTTCTTGTTGCGCTTTCCTGAATATTTCTATCACACGCCCTCGCGGCGCTCGACAACCGCAAAGACGGGAACCCGTCGCCCAAGTTCCGACGGGCCGAATTTCGAAAGCGAGGAACTTACAAGGAACTTAAGTCCCTTCAAGGTCCATGAATTCAATCACCAGCATTCAATTGCCGCCACGTTGCTGCCGCGGGATCTAATACACAGTAAATTGAATTGAATTTCACATCCATGGCCAACGATCGCGACGTGGCGCTCGACTCTCCTCTAAGATAAAAGCAAAAAGCAAAAACGCCATTCATTTTTACCGCCAACCAGCGCACGGTCCGCCACGCACAGGTCTACAGGGTATTGCATGTATGTATGTACGCTGCACTCTAGTTTTTGGTTCCTGGTCGCCCGCTGCTCCCCAGCCGAATTATCCGTTCGCCCGCTTTCCCCCCAACGTTGACACCGCGAGCTTAAGCCTGCGTGAACGACGCGACGTGCTCCTCGACGACGCTCTTGATCTTCGCCTCCATGTCGCCCGTGATGTTCCCGCCCGCAATCTCCGTCAGCAGCGCGGTCTGCGTCGCGGTCAGGTGCGCGCGGAACTCGGCCTCCCACTTGGTGATCTGGTCAACGGGGACAGAGTCGAGCTGGGGAAGGGAAGTTAGCATTGAGTATCATTATACAGAGGGGATGCGGAAGGATGGTGGGGCGGGTGGGGGGAGAGCGGATGGGACGGGGAAGGGGAGAGCGGATGGGACGGGGAAGGGGAGAGCGGATGGGACGGGGAAGGGGAGAGTGAACGGGAACGGGGAAGGGGAGAATGGACGGGAAGAGAAGGGAAGGAGGAGGGCCACGGGGAGCAAAGGAAAGAAGGAGGGCGAGGAGGGAAGGAAGGGCGGGAAGGGAGGAAGGGCAGAGGACGGGAAGAGAATGAGTAGGGAAGGACGAGCGGGAGCCGAGCGGGGAGTGGGCGAGAGCCCGGGGAAGGAAGGGCGGAAGGAAGGGGGGATAGAGGATACATAGGGAGGAAGGAAAGACTCACGAGACCGTTAAACACCGGCGTAGATGATAGGGACCTGCAGCTCCATCGCCATGGGCTGGTACTGGCCCTGCTCTGCGAGAGTAATGCCACGTCAGCAACGCGTACTTGACCAAAACAACGTAGAAGAGAGAAACATAATAGGAAGCGCGAAGAACACATGGGGATCGACGCAGCGAAGCCAAGGAAAGAAGATGGAAACGGCGTGGAAGAGAAGAAAAAATGACTCACTCAACAGCTCTGTCAACCGCGCGCCACGCGACAGCAAGAAGCGCGTCGACGCGTCGAGGTCGGAACCGAACTGCGCGAAGGCGGCGACTTCACGGTACTGCGCAAGGTACAGCTTGAGCGAACCGGCGAATTTTTTCATGATTTTGCTAGATGGGGAGATGGATGTGAGCAAGGGCGAATGAGACAAGGGGAGCAAGGCGCGGAGGACGAATGATAAGGAGGGGGAAGACGGGAGGATGGAGGAAGGTGAGGAGGGCGGAAGGGGCGGAGAACAGGAGGGACAGGAAGCAGGGGATGAAGGAATGAAGGAAGAGCAGAGAGGAAAGGACGAAGGACAGAGAATAGATGAGAGGAGAGGTAGACGGAATGAGAAGGAAGGTAGAGAGGAAGGGCAGAGAGGGAAGGAGGGAGATGAAAGTAAGGATGAACGGGACACGTACGTCTGCGCAGCGGACCCGACACGGGACACGGACAGACCGACGTTGATGGCGGGACGCACACCACGGAAGAAGAGCTCGGCTTCCAAGAAGATCTGGCCGTCGGTGATGGAGATGACCTGCAGTATCGTATCGTATCAGCAAGTGCAAGTGATGGAAGAAGGCACGGAGGCAAGGTAGGGTAAGGAGGGAAGAGAACTCACGTTAGTCGGGATGTACGCGGACACATCACCACCCTGGGTCTCGATGATGGGCAGCGCGGTCAAGCTGCCGCCGCCGAACTTGTCGCTCATCTTGGCAGCGCGCTCGAGCAGCCGGGAGTGCAGGTAGAAGACGTCACCGGGGTACGCCTCACGACCGGGGGGACGACGGAGCAGGAGGGACATCTGACGGTACGCGACGGCCTGCTTGGACAGATCGTCGTAGATGATGAGCGCTGGCCGTATTCATTCAGTATCAGGTAGAAAGACCGAGGCAAGGGAGAGGACTAACCGTGCTTGCCGTTGTCGCGGAACCACTCGCCCATGGCGCACCCGGAGAAGGGCGCGAGGTACTGCAGGGGCGCGGCCTCGCTGGCGGTGGCGGCGACGATGATGGTGTACTTCATCGCGTCGTTCTCCTCGAGCGTCTTGACGAGCTGCGCGACGGTGGACCGCTTCTGGCCGATAGCGACGTACACACAGTACAGCTTCTTCGACTCGTCCTGCCCGTCGTTCCAGCGCTTCTGGTTGAGGATCGTGTCGACCGCGACGGCGGTCTTGCCGGTCTGACGGTCACCGATGATGAGCTCACGCTGGCCACGGCCGATGGGCACCATGGCGTCGATGGGCTTGAGCCCGGTCATCATGGGCTGGTTGACGGAGCGACGGGGGAGAATGCCGGGGGGCCTTGAGGGACGCACGGCGGCGCTCGGCGGCCTCAATGGGGCCCTTGCCGTCGATGGGGTCGCCGAGGGCGTTGACGACACGTCCGAGCAGGTTGGGGCCGACGGGGACGTCGACGATCTGGCCGGTACGCTTGACGGTATCGCCCTCCTTGATGAGACGATCGTTTCCGAAGATGGAGACACCGACGTTGTCGGCTTCCAGATTGAGACACATGCCGCGCACACCAGACGAGAATTCCACCATCTCTTCGGCTGTGAAAGGACAGGACGTGAGCGGTGACGACGCGACTTGGGTTTTTTGAGAAAAATATTACCCTGGACGTTCTTGAGACCCCAGACACGGCCGATACCGTCACCGACGCCTGAGGTGGGATAAGCAGAGGTCAAACGGAAGAGACGAGCGCATACTCAGGACACGGCCGGTTTCTTCGACATTTCCGCCGACAGCAGTGCCCGAGATGCGAGACTCGAGAATGGACGAGACCTCTGATGCAGCTGGCGACACAAAACGTCAGAAAAAGCCAGAAAACGAAGCAGGAAACGCCAACTGACCAGGTTTTGCGGCGGCGTATGACCGGGGTGACGATGGGGGTGCTCTGGGACGTGTAAAGTCAGTTCTGGACGGCATTCGAGCGGGAAAAGTACCTTGGCGGCGGCCAGCGCATGCGCTTTAGCGCGTACCGAGTTTCTTATGGCGAATCGGTGCATGGTTCTTTGTCAGGGAGTGGATGAGCACTGGCTATACACACCAAGAGATAGGCACTTACAAGGTAGACGGAGGAAAGAGCGGGGGGACAAGAAACTAGTGGGTGGAAAATCAGCCCGGAATGACACGGGACAAAGTGATGGCTGACAAATTTGATCAATTGATGGCTCCGTCGCCCCAACTGTCAAGTTCTACTTCCTCTCTTCAAATTCTGCACCTAGCTCTCTCGGTTCACCTCAGTTCGCCTTTGAACGCTGCTGGGATGTATCAAAAAAAAATTGAGGCAGTAATCTGGCTCGGAGACGGCTTCCGAACATATCCGGTGCGGAAATTGTGCGTAAAAGCGACTTTAATAAAAACATCTGGTTATCTTGTGGCTAAACCGATTCTCTCCTCGGTCGCGAGCCAGGCCTAGGTCTACCGAAAATCGCAGAATCGTCACATCAGCGCTCAAGCCCATTCAACGTCTTACCGGTAAGGTTCAACCCAAGCACAGTCAACTGAGCCACAGACCAGCTCCACCTGAAGTTCCGCTCGCCATTTCCTTCGGATATCTGGATGTACTGGTCCTATGAACCGAGCCTGAGTCCTGGGCACTGCAGCAGCCGGGCAATCACGGTGTATCCCGATACCTTTTCTCTCTGTTTGATGTCGCCAGGCTCTGCCGATTTTCGAAAGCCCTGTTCCAGAGTCGTTACATCGAATTCATCAATGCAAGCTCGTTCAACTCGTTTCCGCACAAAATTTGTCTCTGTGGGCGTCCAGGCTCGACTTCAAAACTTTATCAACGACCGGCATCCAAAAGCAACGGGAGGTGAGGTTCAAATTTATGTCGTCGCCGAAACCAACTTGAAGCATAGCCAACTTCCACTGGGCAACAGTCAAAGCCACAGATCAGTTTTCCTGAAATGCCGCTCGCCGTTGCCTTCCTGCATGGCACCTCTAACACGACAACCATTGCGGATGCTCTTTTTTTCTATTTGCGATATCTGTACTGATTCCGTCGCCAGGGCCCGGGCCCTGGGCGCTGCGGTGGCGGGGGTTCCTGTCTACCCCCAGTGCCGGCGCAGCAAACAACCTCGAGCAGCGTGCTCTATATACCCACTTGAAGCGCAATAGTAAAACAAGCGATATAACTCAATTTCTCTCGTCAGTGGTACATGTGGCCAATTTATAATCCCGATTGGGCCTGGCTGCAGCTGCGCACCGCTGCGGTCAGTGGCAGGTCTTGATGGATCTTCTAAATCTCTCTTTGTGGCTACGTACTGCCACGCCTGGTTAAAAGACGAGGCATCAAGTTCTTCTCGCACATCCCCTCTTTAACCCACATACATACACGCCAAATTTCAACCGCCTCGATTCCAAGTTCGCCATGTCGGATTCAGATTCTACCAAACCTCTCCTCTCCGACGTCGAAGCCAATCTCGGCCCCGCGCCGGAGGGCCATTCCCACTCCCAGACCGAACACCTGTGTGCCCGATGCTCCGCCCACCTAGATTCATCGCGCGACTACACGTCCGAGCTCCTCAAGTTCACCTGGCGGCTGATCCTCATTCTCAGTATGCTTTTCCCCAATATTAATATCATATCATGAAGCTCAATAACTGCTACCTCCGACAGTCGCGATCTTCCTCGCCGGCACAGTGTTCAGCCTCCTCGTTGCGCAGATGACTGAAGGCGGACCGAGTGCGTTTATCGTTCCAGAAGTACTTCAAGCTGACGGCGGACTAGGTGTCATCTCGATATTCGTCGTCATCTGGACCCAGGTCACAATCGCCGTGCTCGGGCTTTTGTATATATTCCCCCTCAAGTTGACTGGGTTAGGTTGCTGATTCCGAGTCGTTTAACCAGGCTGTACTTCGGCCGCCGCCCCCAGCACAAGCTCGGCCGCATCGGCGTCCAGGTGCACATCCTCTGTGTGCTCGCCCTGTCCTGGATCCGTACGTCCCATCGGCCCTTCTATTTGTTTTTTTGAGATGATTGCTGGGTGCTGATCACACCGCCGTGTCATTATAGCCCTTATCGTCGGCTTACTCGCGACGAACAGCCGGGTCTGCTGGTGGGGCGGCGCGACCTGCGGGCCTCTTCACCTCCGCGCACGTCTTTGTGTGGTTCCTCGTTATCGTCTGTACGGTCCTCGTTCCACCTTCCACTCCCCTCTTTCCCCCTTCCCCTTCCCCTTCCCCCTTCCCTCTTTCCTCTGTCCTCGCTTTAACTTGTTGTAACTGCTGACTTAAATGCCTGCTGCCTCTCAAGTATTCGGCGCAGCGTACGCGACCTACCGCCGCGCCGTCAAGATGCACGGCGCCGCCCTCGTGCCGCTCCCCAGCCCGCCCATGGTGCCGGCGTGGCGCATCGCGACTCTGGGTGGGGAGGGGGGTATCAAGATCTAAGCTCACGCGTTCACCAAATTATGCTTGCTTTCTGTACGATTAGTGTGTATTTGAATCGAGGTGTTATTGAAGTGTGTTACCTGTGTTCCGTTGGCAGCTGGGCAGACCGTACGCAGTTGGTCATGGGAAGATATTGCGGGCATTGATTGAGTCCGCAGTGCGGAGGGCTGCGGAGGACCCTTAAAGTTCTTTGACGTGCTTCTGATGTACTTCAAGTTGAAGGGTTTGTACGATAGCCTTGCGATGGCCAAGTCGTTTTCGAACATGGTAGTAAAAATTGAAACTCTGGATTTCAACAAAGCTTCGAATCTTATTACTTGAGATTTGGTATTACACGCCAGTTGGCTATGGGATTAAATGAATATTGAATGCTGACAACATGAGCATCAAGTGCTCGCCTCGGTCTTGAAAGTTGAAAACCTGCTTCAATATTACGACCGAATAAGAAAAAATGCAATACAATTGCAACAAAGAAATTTCCGGTCCCGTGTAATGGGGCCCTCCCCGGGAGCTATTACCAGTTGGATGCCCGTCTGAAGAAAAGGAAGAGATAGGGGTGAACCTTCCAAATGCGGGTGCCATTCTCGCGCCGTACGCGTAACAAACCATCAAGTGACAGGGTGCTGCGCGCCTCTTCCTCGCTCTCACACCTTCCCCACAGCAGTAATCCCTCCATTTGCGGCGCAGCTGTGACGGTACTTTTTTCATCTGTTCAACCCCGAGTTGAATCTTGGTTGAATCGGACCTTAGTCCGACGAATTGCCCCGACTTGGTCAAAGAAAAATGATCATACTCGCCGATGAGTATTGCAAGCAGCTTGCATTGGAACAGATACCCTACGTTCAAGTCCGGATGAACTTATATCACTCGTTCACAAGATCTGAACCGGGTGCAAGCCATGGATGTCCACATATATGTGCCCAATGCAGCTCCGACTCTGAGAAATCAGTATCGGCCCCGCATGTCCGGGAGCCTAGAATGTCATGGGGGAGGAAACTATCATATTGTAAGCAGTAATCTGTTTACGCTTTTGCGCCTCTTCTAATGCGCGTGCGATTACTAGGTGCAACTTGTATCTCGTCTTCCATCGTCGTTCTCTCGCTGGTGCAATTTTTCGCCACTGTTCATCGTAATCGCTTCACGGGTGCGTTTTCCTGGCCACCATTTATGTCGCGTTCTCAACCTGGTTTGCCGTAGGGATCTTTCAGCTTATCGTGGCCCTTCATTCCGTCCAGACGTCCTTGTTGCTGATGATACTGTGAGTTCCCGTGTGTGCTCCCAGAAGAACCAACTGAACGCGGACAGGTTACGTCTAGGACGAATTAAAGGCTCCCAGCACAGACTCTCCCGCGCAATATCGCAAATTTATGTGCTTTGCGGATTGGGCTTGACATGGATTGGTACGTAGTTTCCCAAGTTCTAATAGCTTCTACTCAGCAGATGAATGTAGTATTTGCCTGCAGTCTGGCAGCACTCAACGAGAACGTCTGCCGCCGCGACTCCGCAGTGGTCTGCTTTTTGTTCGTGATTGAGCACATTTTATGTTGGGGCCCTAGTCATCGCCGGTGAGCTCAACGTATTCGTATCAGCTCGGCATGTCCACTCACTTCCTGAATCTCAGTTTTCGGAACTGCATACGCGATATACTACCGAGCCGTCAGTCTCCACGGCCATAAACTGGTCCCTGTACCAGATCCTCCGTCGCCCGTCGCCGCGTGGCGCCTTGCGCATATTTCGGATTCTGGTGGACACAAGAAGAATCCACATTCTGGTTGATTTGTTTTCGGTGAACATGCCGAATATGTCGTGCAGAATCGGATTGGTTGAATAAACATCCAGTTCAATTCGGCTACTGGGTCCAGGTAATATAGAACAGTGATCAAAATTATGAATTTGGCGGCAGGAGACGAGAGGGAACGGAAATGTATCGATATTTTTACTCCGCAGATTCGATGATGAGTTCAGAAGGAACTTCATGCCGAATAGAATCGATTGTTGAGTAAAGCAGATCAACTTGCAAACCTTCTGCCGAGAGGACCTCCATCCGTTCAAGGATACTTGATGGAAGCGGCCCTTTTGGAAGAAACACCTTGACAGACTCCAGTCGCCCATCATGCCATCGAGACTCAGTCGCCTGCATGAAGCTCTGAACGTTAACTCCGCTCGGGTCGTTCGGTTGAAGGACAACGCCAAGATATTCCAACGCAGGTGCCATGTTGCGGCGGGAACAAATTCGTCGGCAAATTCGACAGGAAGAGGAAACAACAAGCTCAAGCTTGTAATGGCTGGACCTGTCTCGACTATGCGCGCCAAGTCGGTAATAGGATCAGCGGGTGCTCCGGTTTTCCACAAGACCAACTTCTGCGGTTTACAGGTTTACTGATTCAAAGTTCCTGCGGTTTGCAGAAGGAGATGAGGGGACACAGGAGATTCTGGAGTATCTCAAGCAGCGTGATAATGAGGAGGAGAATGAGGAAGATTCCCAGGAACCAGAATTCAAGTTCAGCACGAAGGAGGCCTTGGAGTATGACGTTCCAGGTGTCACATTATTCATTTTGGAAAAAAAATCTCTCAGGAAGATTCCCAGGAACCAGAATTCAAGTCCAGCACGAAGGAGGCCTTGGAGTATGACGTTCCAGGTGTCACATTATTCATTTTGGAAAAAAAATCTCTCGAGGCAAAAAAAAACTTGGGCTCAGAACACAGAATGATTCCATATCACATCTATGTATACTAGGTAAGTGTAGTATGCCCACTCTCAAAGGACTAGGGCTAAATCTGTGCAGAACATGTGTAGAACACATCTGCGAGCCGTCGGCAATGATATTGATGCCATCAATTGAAGCCAAAATTGTGCCGAGATTATTCGTTCTTTAACGAGATGGTAGAAATGCTGTGCAATATCCCCGGATAATCTTACTCCTTTGGTCTTGGTCTTATTTTCCGCCACGCTCAGCTCCAAACGCTTTCTGAACGGCTTGGTCTCACGGTGGCCGAGCTCCATCATCAGCTACGGAGTGTGCATCAAACTTGCATGAAAGCCGCTTTACCGTAAGTTCCGTCCGGCGATTAACCGTTCTTTAACATTTTGTTCGTTCGGCTGTGCTATAATCCCCATGTAACCATTCTCCTTTTGTTTTTCCTCTGCTCTTCCTCTTCGACTGACCCCTTCTGTCTTCAGCTCTCTCCGCTCTTCAACACTGGCTTTTCATTTACGATCAAACAGCTGATCTGTGCGCAGCATTTTCTTGACAGGACGCAGTTAATCGCAGGCGTTGATCATGAGCTTCCTTTTATTTTCGACCTCGCCGATCAGCCGTCCAACAGCCACTCAAAAGAGGGTGCCGCTCGCATCCTTCTTCATTCTCCATCCCCATCATCTCTTTCCCCGCCGTACTGAATCGCTCCGTTCATCCAGTCCCGCCCCTGCTCCAAGCTTCGAAGCTCAAACCAGCTCAATTGTTTACTTGATGACTCCTTAACACTTGACTCGAGGACCGAGACCTCTCAGCATTTGGCCCAACGGCGCATTATGCCGCGTCAAAATACTAAGGTCAACGTTCAACTCCCGGCAAGATTACTCAACATGTTCGCAAGACTTCTCGAGCTTTAGGTCAACGGCTTAACCTGTCACTTGCCAACAAGTTCATTGCGCAAGACTACTGAGAAGTTTGGCACACGGCACGGCCGGCTACTTCAAGACTTCAACAATATCGCTTGAAGCTAGCAAAATTACTCAAGCGGTTCAATTCATTTAAGGATCCACCACCATCCATTGTTCCGATACAATGTGGTTTATCAAGCTTTTGACAGTTTCGTTGCTTCAGTTATTCGGCTGGCGGTCGCGACACTTTTTGTTACGCGCCACCATGCCGACTTCATTTGTCACCCAGTCCGTCCCGTCCTCACTCTTCTGCACCCAACTAACCTGGTATCTTTACAGGTTACGGTCAAGGCGGTACAATCTTTCAGTGGTCGGGGCTCATTGAGATGCTACCGAGGTTGTCGGTCGGAATCACGGTGTGTCTTTCTGGCTTCGGTTCGTGTAACATATACGTTCACCGCGTGGAGGTCCCACCCTCCTGCCAGCAATTTGTCGCAGCCCACAGAGGGGTAAGGAGAGCTAGTACCCATCCAGTAAGATTCCTCCCCTCCTATTTTTTCTCTTTCATTCAAACCGCGACATCGAACGGTGTGTGGTTGTGACGGAAGTGAGGACGTCGAGTTCCGGCACACGAGAGCCAATCGAAGAACTGGTGTAAGTACTGGATTGACCGAAGAGACCTATCTACGTACAGCTCAATATTTATACTACGGAAAAGAGGCGGTGCGAGGATCTGATGAAATATCAGATGGATTGCGCGACGACGCGGGCATAAAGGCATAATGAAATCATGGTAAGCATAGATTAGATAAATACAACGCGCCTGAGAGTCACGAGGGCGTGTTTCCGTTACAGTGGTGACCCCATTGCGAATTCGTGGCATTGAGTGTTTCATTTTCATACCGGCTACTGACACTTATCGAGACTTGACGCGTTCCCAGATTCCGCAAGAATACCCAATGTGTCTCCTGTCCGGGCTCTTCAGGTGGGCGTCTGCCGTTTTGTTGTTTTGTTGATGCAAGACTCATTGACGACAGAACGATACAGTTGGCTAACATATAGCTCTCTTCGCTGACAGCTGTTTAGGCCTTCTCTGTTCCGTCCCTTCTTTCCCAGTCTGATCCCGTTCATCTTCCGCGGCGCACCTGGCCCATGCAGTAACTAGCACACGATGTACGTTGATGGACCGTATTCCCCTTTCTTTGTACAATTACTGACTAACAACCCGGCGCATCACCGTGACCAAGTCTCCGACTGTCGCCGAAACGGGTGAGCTCGAGGTACATTCCGTATTTTATTCTCAAGAATTTAACTATGGCTGAAGAATCATTGGAAAGGGGGGCCTATTGAGGGTATTAAGAATGAGGGCGACTAGATATTCACAATACGAACGGGAGAAGCGTCCGGATTTGTTGTTAGAATGTGGCAGGCCAATGCATGGTGATGTCACTTCATAGCGATAATTCCAGTTGTATAGTCATTTCATCATGGAATTTCACTTCGTGCCACTCAAAAAAATCCCCTGCAACACCGGCCGGAGCGAAGCGAAGGCATGTCTTGTCCCCTATTAACCTCCAGAGCTTCAGTTATACTAACTTAGACCTACAAGGCAACTATGAGGCATGTCTTGGCTTGAAAAACTTGGAACTTGCCCGCAAATCCAGAATTAGCCGATCTGTAAATTATATATATTTTGCCCCCCAATTTTTTTTTTCTTCTGGAATCCAAGTGTTTGTTGCAGTTTTTCCGGGACATGAGATAAATACACCTCGTAGATCAGTTATGGTCTAACTTGTGATACCCAAAACTCGGAATCTCGGCAAAATTTCGGCTTCAATTGATGGCATCAATATCATTGCCGACGGCTCGCAGATATGTTCTACACATGTTCTGCACAGATTTAGCCCTAGTCCTTTGAGAGTGGGCATACACACTTACCTAGTATACATAGATGTGATATGGAATCATTCTGTGTTCTGAGCCCAAGTTTTTTTTTTGCCTCGAGAGATTTTTTTTCCAAAATGAATAATGTGACACCTGGAATGTCATATTGGATGCGGTCGCTTTCGTTCAAAAGATTACGCATCATCGGCCAGATTTGGATGTGGCTCTGCCACTTGCTGGACATCTTAACAGATTTTGCTCTGCACTCGCCCAGGAAGTGGAGGAAGCGAAGGTTGAGACAAGTATTACATCCTTCTTGAAGTAGACACTAAATTCTTTCAATAAAATATTTTTTATTCAATTTATTTGCTCTGGAATAAGCGTCATATGGAATACCCTGGGACCAGTTTACCCGTAACACAAATGTTGTTGTCCTGAAGTGAGGGGGGCAGTCGTCGTGAAGTTCTGATTTAAAAGATTATTCTTATATCAGGCCTGATAAGATTTTGATGCGTCAAAAAAAGGGAAGTTTTGATGACATCACTCAAATGGTCTGGACTTTGTCAAAAGTCTTTTCGTTCCACAGCCCACTTTCCCCGTGTTTAAACATATGCCCCGACAACGCTCATGAAGAACCCCATGCAAAAAAATCAACGAAATCGGCTATTTCGACGTCTATGTAAGGCAATTTCCCACGGTAGGTAGCTCAAACCCCCAAGCTGCTCGAAAAAAAAAAATGTGGGTGATATCATTTTTTCTTACCTTTTTTCCACTTTGGTCCGGCCTTATTGGTGAGGGGGGTCTTTCCTGGTGGCGGCGGCCCGAAAGAACCCCAACTACTATATGTTTCCGATTGCGTTGGCCGCGTGTACGCCGCACCCGCCAAATCCGCCCGTCTGAACTCTTCTCGGAAGTCCCCCTCTACATCGGCGTTCCTGGAGCGGCTCTCATGATACTTGTCGGAGATATCGTAATAATACGAGGTGGAATAGCTCTTGATCGCCGCCTCGCGCGTCTGATACAACCGCAACCGTCGTCTCCCATCCGATTGTCGCCGCGTCCTCCAGCGAAATGCCCTCTTCGCGCTTTGCAAGATCGTTATATCCCATTCGCAGCCAGGCCGCGACGTCGTACTGCCGCGCAAGCAAGATGCGCTCAACGCTCCCGATCTCGGGTCGATCGTTTAGCCTTTTTATCGCAAGGTCCCGCACGTTGAGGAAATACCACTGAGTCGAGAGCTTCAGGACAGAGATCCACTCGTCCTTCGGCATGCTGAGGATCTGGGGGATGTCTCTGACACAAAGCTTGTATCGGCCACTATCTTCACCAGCGAAAACATCGATTCCAACTCACAGGGGATACAGAACCTTGAGGAGCCGCTGGAAGTCGACACTGCTGATACCCTCCAGGATGACAGGATTCTCATCGCTGCTCCCTTCGGAGTCGGCGCCGTCGGCGACCGGGAGCGTGAACGTCGTCGCGAAGATCTCGGAGCTGTGCTCGAAGTGGTACCGCGGGACTTTGAAGATACGGGCTTCGATCTGGAGTCTAGTCACGATTCGTGTTTTGAACGGGAACAGGAGCAAACCTTGAAAGTGATACTCTCAAGATAATATTTCGGGTCGCGTAGGTCGGCGTACTCTGCTCGATCGTCGGGAGGCGGGGATTCGCGTGACTCGGCGTACTCTGCTCGATCGTCGGGAGGCGGGGATTCGCCTGACTCGGCGTACTCTGCTCGATCATCGGGAGGCGGGGATTCACCTTGAAGTTCCGAGTCTGCAGGATACCAAGTCACTTCCATTCTTGGATTGTGATTGCAACTCGGAGGTTGGACCTGGTCTTTATATGCCTGTCCTCATGGCGGTCTGCTCTCGGCGCTAATTAGTACAGGACGGCGGCTCAAGAAGATTTCGTGTGCTTCTGGTTTATCATCTGACCCTGGCTTCGCACAGTGACGAGACGTTAAACTAACGTATCTCGGCTTCAATCTTGTGTGTTTTTCTTTCGCCGGCGGCGGTTCAGCTCAATCTAACGACCTACACTTCCTCGGACCGTCGCTTTTCAAAAATTAAATACAATCATACGAAAGGCAACCTTCCGACCGAATTTTCACTGACGGATAGACAATGTTGTTGCTGAATTCATCGCGGGCAGCGGTTTCCGTGCTTGTCAGATACAGTTGCAACAAAGGCGCTGAATGTCCTCCTGCGTCCCAGGAATGCTTCTCATTCGCCGTGCCGTATTGACGGCTCGACAAATTGATGCCCGTAGGATACCATGCGACCAGCATGAGAACGGTAAGGCCGTTTAAAGACCGGTCTTATCAATGTGGAACGTTGAAGCCTTCGAGAATGGCGCCGGGCAGGCGCTGAATCCGTGCCGAAGTCCACTCATACAACAAGCTGTGGACCGTCTATTCAAGGCTTTTCTGCTCTGTCAATTTCATTTGCCGAGCGGTCAACTTATTATTTATCCCATGCTTGCTTGATCTCGGAAGTGGACCTCTCCGGTTCGATATCATCTCGATCTTCATAAAACCCGAGAATAATTCACTTTATCCCGAATCTTAGAAATCATTTTCTCAGTTCGATAGACCCAACCTCAACCTCTTCCATTTTAGCGCTCATACGGCCTAGGCCGGTACAGTTTTATCGCTTCTCCTTCAATTAACGTCGATTCAATCCAACTGGAGTTATGGGTTTACTTGTTTTTCTCACCATGAACGTGAGGGAGCCGGACATGTTGCAGGAGTTCCGCAACATTTCCTAAACAGGACGGATTTCCCGGGTTTCTCATTAAAATTATCCGAACATGAATCGATGTGTAAGAGGTTTCCCAGTGTCATTAATACCATCTGGGTATCGTTCGCTTGCTGCCTCCAATCCAGCCTCCACATCCAAAATGACCAAGTCCGTCGCGCCGAGCTCGACTCAGCTCCGCTCTCGGGCGCACCTTTGCTCACGCGACCAGGAGTATTATTTCGTGAATATTGTTTTCCAGGTTAGAACGGCTTCGGTTTCACAAGCTTGCCCCAGGCTCAAGACGGTCGGTCCCACAGGTCGAAGACAACATTTTCAATGTCCCGCGCTACCACTTCGAACGCTCATCCGAGATCTTTGCGGGGATGCTGGCGCTTCCGGCAGGCGACAGTGTCAACGTTGAAGGCCGGACAGACGAGAACCCAGTGGTCCTGGAGGGCATAAGTAGTGCCGACTTCCGGGCGCTGCTGAAGGCACTGTATCCGTTGTGAGTTGCAGATGTAGCCGACGGTATTTGACACGGAGAGCCAATACAATACTTTCAGAGACATCATAAGAACCAATTGGACGACGATGACCAACGACGAGTGGATCTCGGTGTTGAAGCTCTCGACGCAGTGGCGCTTCCTTGACGCCCGGAATCTGGCAATCGAGCAACTGCAACGCCGGGCGGACTTGCAGATTGTCGAGCGCATCCTGCTAGCGCGGCAGTACGATGTCGTGGCCTGGCTGCGGAAGGGGTACATAGACCTTGCGCGGCGCAAACAATGCATTTCCCAGGAGGAGGCAAAGAAAATCGGGTGGGAGACAGCATTCCGGATTTGTGAAGCACGCGAGGCGGCGATTACGAGAAAGTGTGACGATTATTCGTATTTCCTGGGGTACACTGACATCGAGGACAAGTTTCGAGAGGAGTTCAAGGAGGCAGAGTTTGCGAGTGCGGTGTTTGACTTGCCGCAATGATATATATATACATGCAAAGAAATGGGGGTCTCTGCATAGATGAGCGCGGCATGTTTCTTGGCTCGCCACCCTTGCCACCACTTGGAAGCCCGGCGGAAGCTTTGAAATGACAGAAACAATGTGACTGGCGAGCTGCTCGATGAGCGGATGAGCCCGCTTGGGGCGGGAAAGTGGCTAGCACGCGCTATTGCGATCGCGAAATGCCAAAACCGTGAAACCGTGAATGCGCTCAGAGAAACTGGAACAAAAGGGTAGAGTAATGTCAGTGCTGTCGGTAATTTATCGACAGCGAAAGGTAAAAGTGAAGTCGTAACAGAAGAGGATACCCTACGCACCTATCGCCGAGCGAGGTATGAGCTGGGATGATTGATTGTACGTGGGCTTCGAGTACCCGAGTAGATATGTATGTTTCTGGCCAGAAGAAGGAAATTGCTTTAGTAGGCATTCCATACTACATGTAGTATCAAAAATAACTTGCAATGAAATCTGTAGCCGTCGTCATAAGGACTCAACTCTACTAGTAGAGGAGACAGATCTAGAAGTTGGGGGGCAGGAAAGTTGGGCCAGGAAAAAACAAACTTGCTGAGACGGTTGGAACAGCCTCGACCATGTTGGACCGAGTCAATCGTCGTGCTCGACAACTTGAACCGTGGGAAACCTTTTCTAGGCATAGGGAAATCTCTGGACGACTCTCGAGTTTTTATAGCACATCAAGCACAGAGAATCAGTAATTCGTCGCGTTTATGTTCGAGACAGGCATGACTCGCTGAGATGATTTGTGCATGCTAGTTATCTGCAAGACAGTCCTCACACCTTCTTGATCCACTCCGCCTCTGCACGCTCCACCGCCACCCTCTGTTGCCCTTCAAAATATGCTGCCATCGTCGATGCAGGTCCCAAGACAACGAATCCCCCCAAAAGCCGTCCCATGCCCATCACCTCCCGTGCGTCGCCCGCTACCGCATCCACGGCGTACATCCCCAAAAATAACATCACGAACCCCACCACGTCGACCACCATGAAATAGCACGCGGAGTTGAATGTCTCCCCGTGGCGGAAATACGCGTTGAGACCCGCCCCGAGGGCAGCCCACCATGCGGGGCCGTAGATGTATTTATACACAGTGAACATTGAGATCGAAAGCGACGAGCTGGTCTTGTTGGTGGGCGCAGGGGAGCAGGGGAGGAGGGTGAGCGGGAGGAAGAGCAGCGGGAAGGCCTGCCAGAGGTAGTTTATGTACACCCATTCCGGGCGGGTTGGGGGAACATTGGAGATCACCAGAGAAAGGAAGAAGACAGTGAACTGCATGCAGAGGTGGGTGACTGTAAGTATGCGTAGGCGGAGACGGTGCACGTGAATTTGGCGGGGAAAGAGACTTGGAGATAGCGGAGAGAAGGGGGAGTACGATGGGCCCGATAATGCCCAGGCTAAACACTTGGCCTGCGAGCTGAAGTGCGATGATGACAGGGGAAGAGAAAAAGAGGGAACCTCCGTGGTCGCCGGTCTTGGTGTGTAGGTACGTTGACAGTACGTGGTATGAGGACATGGCCTGTTCTCTTCTCAGTTTATATACAGTGTAGACTAGAACTACACACCGTGCTAGATGCGCTAAAGGCAGTGATGAAACTCTTCCCGATCTTATTGCTTAAAAGTTTTTCGAAAAACGGCTCTACGATGCAGATGAAGTCATGGAATGGATTTGTCTTGGAGTAGGCGCACGATTGTATCCACTCCTCTAATATAGAACCTATCGGAGGTTCTACGAGAGCCATTCTATACAGCTTGAAACCTATCGCTGCACAGACAATCACAACTTTAAGGTCAATCGGAGTCAAAGTCAGCGAATATGAATGAAAGCCACGGGGGGGGGGGGGGGTAACGCCTCACTCGACGTCGACACAGTGGCATTCGCCTGTTCGAGAGAAAGTGGAGGTGGAGAGAGGTTTCCTAGAGAAAATAGACAGTCAAGAAAAGACGTAGAAACTAATCGGTGTTTTTCATGGACACGTAACTCCGATTCTGGTCGTGCAGCCGGCGCGGGTCTGCATGGATTTGGGACATCAGTTACATATTTACGTAGTACGGCTACCTGTTGTTTCAATTTGGGACCGCACAGGCAATCCCCCTCCTCCTCCTCCATCGGGATGATGTTCCGCTGGGCTGGTGGTGTATACATATGTTACCTAGAATTTGATGCCCAAATATTCCACACCTGGCTCGCACTTGAGACAGACTGGGTCCGTTGACGAGGGATAAATCTTTGGGTCCATGTACGGATACTCGCATGGTCCATTGGGGTAAGAGCAAGTCCATCGGTGCACGATCCGGGAATATAGGTGTCGCGGCTCTGCCCGGCAGCGGTTAAACTCGAACTGTGTCTCGACGCAAAACGTCGAGTCGCGCCAAAACTCGATGGGGCACTCGGGTGCAGCGGCGAGACACTCCTCGATGAGTGCCCGGATCGCAGGATCGTCTATCAGTGTCATATCTGGACGCATTCCGACGTTGACACGGTTTTCGAGTATCTCCCACACCAACATGTCCTCCATCGACTCGTCTCCGTATGTCAGTGGCATACGGCCTGTGTAGAGCTCCCAAATCTGCGGGTCAAATAAATATTCAGAACTAGACTGCAGCCCAGCAGGCGACTGACGTACGGTAAGGCCCAACGCGTAGGTATCCTCTGCACAGGTCATCGGTATCTTGTGTATCGCAGACGAAACTGGCTGCAATACGGAGGTGTCAAGGCCTCAGTGACGTAGCCGTCGCCCTCAATCGATGCATTGTCGAAATCGCAAAGTCGCACGCGCCCGTCGGAGCACAGGAGTATGTTCTGGGGTTTGAGGTCGCCGTGCACGATGTTTCTTGAGTGCAGCTTCGCCACGAGGTCACGGACTTGTTGAATGAGTCGGAGGCGTTCCTCCTTGTTCGCAATGGTGGCAGACGCGAGGGGTGTCTCCATGGGCATGCAGAATCCAACAGGAAGACCTTCTCGGAACAACCTTCCGGTGCGTACACAGCAGTCACCCGCTAGCTGTATCAGGTTCCAAACTCTTTCCGGTTCACTCTCCCCCTCTTCATCCGAACCACAAGAGCCGTATTCCTTGATAATGATGGTGCCGTAGCGCCACACCGTCCCGTTTCCTCCCAGTGGCATTGGAGAGTCCATGGCCAAGTTGTTCCAGCTGTGGTCTTCTAACTGGGCATCGAAGGGTGCCGTTCGGTATTGCCGGGGTGGGCATTGGTAGCTGATCGCGGACATTCACGATGTGCTCAGGATGAAAATCACGGTGGGTCAAACAAATACAAAGAAGGCCAACCAAGTGTTTGATAACCGGAATGTTTACACGGGTCCAACACGGGACCCGAAATTCCATGAATAATTACACGCCGACTTCTTGAGTACCAGATCAACAGGGTATGGCATGAGCCAGGGTGACTAACGTGTTGGGAGCTGATTTCTGAGAAAATTCAAACGAAAGAACGGCATGGTGACTCATGCAAGACTCATGAGATTGTGGTGAGACGAACAATTATATCATTACAGTAAGAAGCACAAGCATGCGAGATGACCTTGGTGGCCAAGCAAGCCCGGAAAATTAGCGCCAACCTGTTGGTTAATCTTATCCTTACTTGTTAGTTGTCAGGTTTCAGTGTTGTATTCTTTAGCGCTCTGGAGTTCGATATGGCGTGATATCCTGACACTACTAGGGACCCACAAACATCCACAAGGGCCTGTTGCGATAGGCTGACGTTGGGCGGCCGACTGTTCTTGTAGTATGTTCCACGCTTCTGGCATCTATTGTATTGGGCGGTTGATATCCTCAAGGCAAATAAGAACCATTGGATCCTGAAGATACGGAATTTTCTCACGACACCTGCAAGGCATCCACGTAGTATGAGGTGCCGACGCCTAAGGATCTGGAATGACTCAAGGCGGCGGTGGTCGGAAAAGTCTGTATCATTTTCGGATGACCATTGACTCCGAATATGCCCTTCAAACTTCAACTGTCGGTTCCGGGGTTCTCCAGCCGATACGGCCCTCATCTAGCTTCCATTTCGTGATGGGGACCCACAAACATCCATACCTAGTCTCTTCCCCTGTCGCAACAGCCTTGTGATAAGCTGGCATTGTGCCCCCGACTGTTCTTGTATCTTATTCCACCGTTTATGACCTCTATTTTATCCCGTGCTGATATGGATACGAATCATGGATTGAGATGTAGGAAATGTAGCCATGAACATACAAGAATTAAATCTACGTAGCACAAGGCGCCGACGACTGAAAATCTGGAGTGATTCAAGCGGCGGTGGTTTGGCGGTGGTCCGAGATGAAGCCGCATGCGAAGGGATTCTGAATTGTAGGAATTTCTTTCATGAACATCTATAACACGAGGCGCTGACGACTGAAAAGCAATCATCAGGCGGCGGTAGTCGGAGAAGTCAGATTCTCGATAATGACTCAAGTTCTTCAGGGCCTTCGATCTTCAACCGAGATGTTCATGTGCGTCCTGAGGTTCCATTCTAGTGTTGTATTCCTGAGCGCTTTCTGGAGTTCCTGATGGCGTGATAGGGACAATCCGTACTTGATCCTTCCCACAAGAACCTGTGGCGCCAGCGTTGCGATAGGCGACCATGGTGCGTTCTACCTTCCTTGTTTGTTGTTCCACCGCTTATAACTTCTATTGTATCTCCCGTTGATATCGCCAAGTCGGATACGAATCATAAAATTCGGAATGTAGCAAAAACTTCTCATGATTCAGGCACCTGGCGCTAACGACTGGAAAGCAGGGATGAGTCAGGTGGCGGTGGTCAGAGAAGCACAAACAAGCTGCTGCTTAGTATAAAGCACGTAGAGTTCCTCTCATAACATATCATCGTCAGAACACCTCTCGCTGAACCACCCACTGTATGTTCTTTTTTTCTGGGTCCACACCATGTCCACAGTAGTGGTCGCCGCTCACAATGCTTCTCTTTTTCAGATGTGCCATAGCTTTAAGAAGGTCTACGCGCACTGCGAACTGCCCGTGGGCCAAAAGCACTTCTACTGGCAAGAACTCAGCTGCAGACGAGTACCCCCTCTAGGAGTATGGAACGGCAACGGAAGGAACTGGGGCTGGTGCATGCCTAACAACCCCAACAACGTCGGCTGGGTCGGACCCGGCCCACCGCCTCATCCTCGCTACGTAGAAACTGGACCACTGGCCACAACCAAAGCCGGCTTGGATTGCAGGCACTGTCAAGGAATCAATACATTTGTATGATTGCACACGGTAAGATTCCTCTGTGTGTTAGGATCGCTGTGCTGATTACTTCCTGCCAGCGACGCTTCGCAGCTTGAATTGCCCTGCAACGTAAAGAACTTGGAGTGTTGGGCTAGTAACAGTTGGATAAGATAGGTGTCTTTTTACACGCGAGATGTAACCAGGATTGTAAATTTGTGTTTTGAGAGTTTGAGCGGTGTAAAGAAATGGGTGAAGATATAAGGTTGTACTTCTCTGCCGACAGGAAGAGGAAACAAATTTCTGCAGAGAAATGTATTGAACATTTAATCCTATGAGCAGGCTTCCCATAGATAATTTAAAGTTGAGAGCTTGCTGGACAGGAGTTTGAGTGTCGGGTGAGTTCTCCCCGACACGGCAAGAAGAGAATTAAGGGCCTTTATTTGAGTCCTGATATATCAAAGGGGTGGGTATATTTTGGGAGCCCGTCGTCATGAGGACTCAACTCTACTAGTAGAGGAGACAGATCTAGAAGTTGAGGGGCAGGAAAGTTGGGCCAGGAAAAAACAAGCTTGCTGAGACGGTTGGAACAGCCTCGACCATGTTGGACTGAGTCAATCCGTCGTCGACAACTTGAACCGTGGGAAACCTTTTCTAGGCATAGGGAAATCTCTGGACGACTCTTGAATTTTTATAGCACATCAAGCACAGGGAATCAGTAATTCGTCGTGTTTATGTTCGAGACAGGCATGACTCGCTGAGATGATTTGTGCATGCCAGTTATCTGCACGACAGTCCTCACACCTTCTTGATCCACTCCGCCTCTGCACGCTCCACCGCCACCCTCTGTTGCCCTTCAAAATATGCCGCCATCGTCGATGCAGGTCCCAAGACAACGAATCCCCCCAAAAGCCGTCCCATGCCCATCACCTCCCGTGCGTCGCCCGCTACCGCATCCACGGCGTACATCCCCAAAAATAACATCACGAACCCCACCACGTCGACCGCCATGAAATAGCACGCAGGGTTGAATGTCTCCCCGTGGCGGAAATACGCGTTGAGGCCCGCCCCGAGGGCAGCCCACCATGCGGGGCCATAGACGTATTTATACACAGTAAACACTGAGATCGAAAGCGACGAGCTGGTCTTGTTGGTGGGCGCAGGGGAGCAGGGGAGGAGGGCGAGCGGGAGGAAGAGCAGCGGGAAGGCCTGCCAGAGGTAGTTTATGTACACCCATTCCGGGCGGGTTGGGGGAACATTGGAGATCACCAGAGAAAAGAGGAAGATAGCGAACTACATGCAGAGGCGGGTGACTGTGTAAGTATGCGTAGGCGGAGACGGTGCACGTGTATTTGGCAGGGAAAGAGACTTGGAGATAGCAGAGAGAAGGGGGAGTACGATGGACCCGATAATGCCCAGGCAAAACACTTGGCCTGCGAGCTGAAGTGCGATGATGAGTGAGGAAGAGAAAAAGAGGGAACCTCCGTGGTCGCCGGCCTTGGTGTGCAGGTACATTGACAGTACGTGGTATGAGGACATGGCCTGTTCTCTTCTCAGTTTATATACAGTGTAGACCAGAACTACACACCGTGCCAGATGCGCCAAAGGCAGTGATGAAACTCTTCCCGATCTCATTGCTCAAAAGTTCTTCGAAAAACGGCTCCACGATGCAGATGAAGTCATGGAATGGATTTGTCTTGGAGTAGGCGCACAATTGTATCCACTCCTCCAATATAGAACCCATCGGAGGTTCCACGAGAGCCATTCTATACAGCTTGAAACCTATCGCTGCACAGACAATCACGACTTTAAGGTCAATCAGAGTCAAGTCGGCGAATATGAATGAAAGCCACGGTGAGAAGGGGGGCACACCTGGGACAAATCCGGTGTGGAACATACTGTATTAGCGCGGTGGGCTTTCGTGGGGTTGCTTATATATTTTCAAGCTTCGGCTAATCACATCATTTGGCGTTGACTCACCGCTTGTTCGGAATAAACAGAAAGTGATGTTGGGGCCGAAAAGAAACGCCTCGCTCGACGTCGACGCAGTGGCATTCGCCTGTTCGAGAGAAAGTGGAGAGAGGTTTCCTAGAGGAAATAGACGGTCAAGAAAAGACGTAGAAACTAATCGACGTTTTTCATGGACACGTAACTCCGATTCTGGTCGTGCAGCCGGCGCGGGTCTGCATGGATTTGGGAACATGGTCCATGGATCGCAAGTGGATGGAGTTGGTTGTCACTCGATACTTTCCGCCACTCGATACTTTCCGCCTCTGCTCCACTTCCTTTTTGGGATGAGCACCGCCTCCTAATGCTCTCTGCCGACGGCATGTCGAATCTCGGCAACGAGGTCAAGCCGAAGCCCAAACAATGTTTGGTTGTTTGGCATCCTGGCTCTCTTCCCCTACCTCCACTTGCGACACCTCCCTCCCACCCGCCAAAGGCAGAGCGACGCGACAAAGCCGACGATGCCCAAGCGCCACCCCCCACTAGCGCTCCCACGACGCCGCAGATCCAGCGCACGGCGCAGGAGCTCTTCCCGTCCCCACCCCCCGCGTCCCCGCCCCCGTTCGCGCGCGTCGTCGGATCCCACGAACACGCCGACAGTGTCGAGAGTGGCGCCGACGGGCGACTCAATCGAGCTGCTGGCGAGTCTGCGGCAGCACTCCCACGCCGCGGAGCAGGCGCAGATCGCGACGACGCCCGTGGGTGCGCTGAACGACGTGCGGCACACGTTCATGATCGCGGCCAAGGGCGCGGGTCGTCCAGCACGGGTCGCGGGCGAGCTCGCTGGCGTCGCTGCCGCCGGTGTTGATGCTCGCAGTGCTGAACGACAAGAACAGCTCCGTGTCATTGTTTTTCTCGGCAAAGCAACTGTTTACGGCGTCGACGCAGTAGCACTCACTTTTGTAGCCTATCTTCTGCCTCCATATAGGTAGCATTGTATATCCCTAGAAATATAATTCAAGTCTTTTTTCTCCATTTTGTGGACTTGTTTGAATCCGCTGTCCAAACGGCGCCGTGGCGGCAGCTTGCGCGGCACATCACGGCAAAAACACTTTGCCGAAAGATGCCGCAAATCAAATTCCCGTTTGGGTAAAGGGGCAGAGGCGGAAAATACGCAACTGTTGGTTGTTTGGGATGGGAACAGTACTGGATTTGATGGACTGATCGGCGATCACGAAGCTTGACTCAGTTGTGCGATCACGAAGCCTGATTCGGCGGCTCGGCGGCTCGCACCATCCGAACACCCAATAGGGGTGATCAATTCTTAGCTCGTCGCGTCGTCTCGTCCCAGAAAATAAAAATAATTGTTCGAATCAATCAACTTGGTCGGCTAAACATTGTGTGCCGTCATAGCAAGGCCGGGAACGTACTTCCAGCAGCGGCCCTTCCAGGTAAGTTGTACCCACAGGTGGATGTCGGACGGGTGAAGACCCAATTTGACGCGCCTTTTGCAGATTTGACGCGCTTTGACGCGTCGCAAACATGGTACAGGGTAGAACAACTAAACGGCGGGCAGGCACGCAAGCGTCGCTTAGCGAACCAGGTCAAGGGATCTGTCAGCCTTTTGATGGATTCTGGCATTTATTTTATTTTCTGGGACGAGACGAGCCGACGAGTCAAAGAATTGACCACCCCTAATAAGTATTGTTTCTCCTCTGTGGACTCTCTTCAAAGCAAATTTCTGGGCAATTGGCGTACATCTGATCTTCTCAGCCGAGATCATGTCTGCATTAATGTGCATTAGACAATTTTATTACTGAAATTCGAACTGGCGGCAGCCGCAGATTCCATCTGGATTCCATGCTTGCAAGAGACAGCTTCCAACCAACGAGGTACGAGCTCAGAAAGATGTATAGCGTCTGTCTAGAAAGACCAGTGCTCAATGCTCTACCGCGTCCCAGGCATGCTTCTCATTCGCCCTGCCGTATCCGACGGATCGAGACCATGCGACCAAACACTCGGAGACCACCTGTACACCTTCACACATTGACTTCTCGCACAGAGGTTCAGCATGACCAAGGTAAAGGCGCGGCCGTCCACCCTCACCCTCGCCGGGCTCGACTGAGCCCCGCTCGTAGACGCACATTGAATCACGCGACGAGGATTATTATCAGGGGAGTGTTGCCTTCAAGGTTTGCTCCCGTTCAACTCCTGGGACTTCAATGTCCCGCGCTACCATTTCGAGCACTCATCCGAGGTCTTTGCGACAATGTTTTCGCTTCCGACAGGCGGCGGCATCCACACTGAAGATAAGACCGGCGAGAACCCAGTTATCTTGGAAGGGTCGATTTCCGAGCGCTGCTCAAGATTTGTATCCACTGTGAGTTGGAATAAAGCTGAGGTTGTGCTGGCCGACACAAGATTTTCAGAGACATCTTCCGAAACAATTGGATGACGATGACCTTGAATGACGAGTGGATCGCACTGAGCCCGTGGAGCTCATCCTACTCGCATGGTAGTACGCTGCCTCAGCTTGGCTCCGGACGAGATACACGACGCTTGCGCAACGCCACTCGGTCATTTCCCGGGACAAGGCACAGAAGATCGGGTACAGAAGATCGGGTGGGAGACAGCATTCCTCCTTTCTCCGTTACGCGAGAAGAGCGAACGACAATAGGCGGTACCTCGTCGAGACGACTTTCCAAGACGAGTTCATGGAGGCGGATTCGGCGACATCTCGATTACTGGAATCAATGAGTCTGCCGCTGTTCTTGCGCCAGCGCCACCGACCCATGCTGAACAAATTCGGAGAATTGGATTTATTATTAATCGCGGGGGTTCTTAAAAGGAACGTACGGGTACTTGGACTCTACCTACGTACACGGAGAACTGGCATTCACAGCATGTTCAATTCCATTGATATCATGTTATTATCCGTTCAAGTTCGCAGCTAGAATACAACCTTCGACCGCCAAGTAGCTCTATCCCTTCGAGCACGGTCGCGGAAAGCAAATATACATCTCGCCATACGATTCGATGTCAAAGACCGGCATACATTGCGTTCAACAACGGAAACGAGACATTCCGAAGGGAGATCTGGCGTTTGTCATTCTCAGCTGACCGCCCTCGAAAATCGGCGGCGGTTGGAAGCGAAAGTCGATAGCAAATATTTAACTTAAGAGAGCATGTTCATACTGTTCATATAATCATATTCGAAGAAGAGCCACCTTACGCCACGCGCAGTGGGGTCGCTAGACTACGCAAAGACAAAGGGATTTTGAAGGAGAATCAATCGAAGTCTATAGTTGATATGCGGAATTCACCGGAAATATCTTCTTGAGGATAAGGACGGGGACCTTTGAAAACCACACATTCCATGCCCTGGGTCCGGAGCAGCTCCAACCGATCACGGATTGTCGATGAGTCCGTGTTATAGACCTTGACCGACTTCAACCGGTGGTGCAGCCATCGCTGTTCGATCGCTCGCAAGAAATGCTCCTCGACTTCCTCGCTGGTGGGGAAGCTCGAAAAATATTCCAGCGCAGGAGCCATAGTGGGACGAGAGGAAAAGTCGCGTGCGAATCCGAGGGGAAGAGGAAACAGCAGGCTCAAACTGGTGATGGTTGGTACTGCCTCGACTATGCGCGTCAAGTTGGCAGGATCATCCGGGCTCGAACAATCCCATAAGACCAACTTCCGGAGTCGACACGCCTGCTGACGGAGAAAGGAAAGGACCGGGACAGTGTCGTAGTCGCAATACAACTCGAGGAGCGCAGGGGTTTCGAGATATCCCAAAAATTGGGAGTTTGATAAGGAGAGACGAAGGAGGCGGGGTAAGACAATGGGAGATTGCGTGGTGATGGGGGGAGATTGGATCTCCAAGGAACATTCGACGAGATTGGAGGCGCCAAGGAGTGCATTCCGATGCCCTTCCCATGTGTTGCTTCCGCCATATCTCGACAATTGCGACCAAGGAAGTACCATCACAACAGGAAATCCCCACATTTCCCGATTGACATAAACTGTCTGGAGCAGGGGAGCGTCATGGAATATATCCACCGGGTCATTTTCGTCTGTGTGCTCCACTTCGATCGATAGTTTCCGCAGATGACCGAGCTGTCCCTGAATAAGACGCTGAAGCTGGTCGAATAATATTCCGGGACCCCGGAACGACGCTGTCTCCCAGCGTCCGGCATGTTTGCACACCATCTCCAATATGAGCTCGTAGTAGAGTAACACAGCTTCTTCATCGTTCAGATGAAACTCGACGTTCAAGGGCAGTTCCCCCGATCTGCGAAGCTGGGTCTCATATTTGAGGCCATTGGGAAAGGAACGCTTTGTCTCTTTGTAACGGATAGAGGTCCAGAAACACGGCTGGGAGATAACGATCTCTCGCCACCGCGCGCACACTGCGCTAATCGTCCATGGGGCAGATTCAATCGCGTATCGCTGATGCGGCGGTAAGGTCAATGTGAAGATGTGGCCCAGGATTTCGGTCGGCATGCGACGAAGGAGTGAAAGGGCACCCTTGTGAGCCCCAATTTCGAGCACCATTTCAGCCTTTCGCTGGAGAAGCGTGTCCAGTGGGGCCTGGAGCACTGCTATTTGGGCGTCCAGGGCAGCCATGAGCGGACGTCGGTTGAAAAGAAAGTCCCGTAAAATCGGGATTTGTGATTCAAGCGGTGGATCATTGGTTTCCAGAATGTCGGCCGGTACGACAGTTGGAGTCGGAGGTGGCAGGTCCACGCCGGATAAACCGAAGACATGCATGCATTTCGGACACGAATGAAGGGATTCAGCCATCAAGGCTGAGTAGCTGGCGGCGGAGCAAGTTCGGTGGGACTTGGGATCCCCAACGACGACCAAGCGTGTCTGAAGGAGCAGTGAGTTGGATGAAGAGAGGACAAAGAAACCACACGAGCGAACATTTGAGGGGGGGGAATGCGCGGGCTAGGTGGCAAAAGGTAACAGAAAAAGTTTTGTGACGAGTCTGTGACTTGAAACCGACTGGACACCACCCAGAGAATCTTCCAGACTTCGACTTGAAACTCTAAATATTATTGAAGACTCCGTAGATCGAAACTAAAACTAATGCGGCAATATGAGAAAACGTGGAAAGAGTGCAGATACAATGTCCCGTGGATGAGAGTTAGTGGAGCGAGAAAGTGGACGAGACAAGAATTCTAGGGTATCGGTGGTATATCGGCAGCTTGAATCCTGTTATTCGATGGGCGATTCAGCTTGCGCTGCTCAAGCTCCTTTGCCCGTGTTCCTGCTCAGCCTGTATCGTGCTTAGTAGTTCCAGTTGCTGAGCGATGAAATCGGAGGTCTCCGGCCTAAAAAAATCGGTTAGATCGCTGTGTAGAGAAATGGCGGGGATTTTCTATACCTCATCCGCAATATCCGCATGATGGTCTCGCCGTTGGATACCTCCTTTTCCTCCTTCTTCTCCTTCTTTCGCTCCTTGATGGTGCCGAGATTGCGTTGGGAGTAGACGCTCTTGACTCGTTTCTTCGTACTGGGTGCAGAACGCAGGCTTTGCTGCATCATGCGCACGCATTCCTCCATCAAGGCGTCGCTGTATCGACGTCAGATATGAGAACGAAGTAAGATACAGATAGCCACTTACGTGTGCCAATCGTAGTACAGACGAATCGAAACGACGTCTCGATATTTCTGATTCTGAAGGACCTCCAGAGGGACGGGACCCTCCCCACCTGCGTGAAAGTAATCCCGCAAGAACTGTCCGACATTTAGCTCTCAATTCATCGAAGCGGAAGCGATGGCGTTACCTTCAGCCACTTGAAAACAATATCCACCTCCTTGTCGCTCAAGGGCTTCATCTCGCTCGATGCGTCGGATAGTGGAGGAATCAGGAGCCCTTCCACGATGAAGAGGATTTCTTTCCACACTCGTGTCATCACCATCTCCTTCGCGGTATTGCTCAGATATGTATTGAGCGTCTGAAGATTCGCGTCGAAGTAGTCAAACAGAGGCAGGATCGCCTGCTCGATCTCCACATCGGTCAGCTCTTCTGGCCGGACACGAGGCTTTTCAGCACTAGGCAACGGTATTTGCACATCGCTTGAGGAGGTACGGCTCCAGAGCCCCCTCACGTTGCTGATAGCCTTGGAGTAATCCAAGCTCGGGCCGCCAACCTTGAGCAGCGTCTTCAGAACGTTTGCGAGAAAGACATTGGTGGATGAAGGGGGACATCTGGGACGACACAGTCAAGTTGAGTTCGCAGCAAAAAAAGAGATACAACGCACCTTGTCAATGAAAATCCGTAGCATGTCGGATTCAGCTCGCTTGAGCGACCGGAACGCGCGCCCAAAGTAGAACTGGATATCATCCTTCTCATCCTCCATGCTAACTCGCACCAGGATCCGCCCCTCCGAATCGAGATCCATCCACACGTCGTGCGCGAGGAGGTCGCCCGAACTGCCGCGGGTCCAACGCAAGGTGCGACTGCCCGACGGTGTCGTACTGGCCCGCCAATGCGCGGTCATGCACGGCGACCGTCAACCACAGCCGCTTATCCAGGGAAAGGTCAAACGTCTCGTCCCCTGCGTCGCTTTAGCACAATGATCGCCTCTTCATTGGAACGAAAGGCACTCACACCGAGGATTGAGCGTCTCATAAAGCGTCCTCGTCTTTGCCAGCACCTTCCCCACCGAATCATCGCTTATCGTGACGAAGCTATCCAGCTTATTCGCCGCCGGGCTGTGATCCAGCGGGACGAGCCCCTCCGCGGCAACGATCTTGACCGAGAACAAAAAACCGTTGCGGCTCCGCCATATTCATCCTTCGCCCCACCTCCGCAATCTTATCCGCCTGCATCTGCGTGTACATACCATCGAGCAGCCTGCGCGCCGCCTCGACGTTGTTGAGCTTGACGCACGACTCGGGCCGGAAGGTAAATGGCTCGACGGGCTTCCGCTCCTGGGTGGCAAGCTGTCGTGCGCGTTCGAGCCACACCGCGCCGCTGGACTGCTGGCGCTGGTGGCGCTGGGGGCCGGTGGGGACCTGGCCGAGGGAACATCTCCACCATAAAAAGCTTCTCGACGGCGCGGCAATACTGTTCGATGGCCTTTACGACACTCTATATACATCAAGCCAGTTAGTTAGGTGTTGAAGCAACTGCGAGAAGCAACGAACCCTGGAAAGCGCAGTGAAGAACCGCGCGTCCTGGAACTCGTCTTCCCATTCGAGTTCCAGCAAAAAGTCGATGGGACTCTTGAGTGAATCAAACAGATCGACAATCGACGAGCTGTGGCCCTCGGTGCCTTCTGCTTGGAACTTGTCGGCACGGATCGCCTGAAATCGTGGCAGAGTCAGTATCGAGTAGCTTGTATGGAACAAGCAGCTCACAGCCTCGACCCATTGCTCCGTCTTGGAATCCGTGTTCAGCAGCCACTGACGCACATACGGCTCGAAGAATGCGTTGAGATTGAAGTCGTCGATGTGGCCTCTGTAAGATACGCGATTTTCGGTCAGTGAGGAGACATAAGGGCAGGAAAACATACTCTGGACAGAACGCCGCATACATCTCCAACAACGTCTTTGACCGTCGATACAGTGTGAAGACATCCTGAATTGGTACATCGGGCGACCTCGAGGAGCCGTTTCTGTGATGCATGGATGTCCCGGAAGAGCTGCGGGACATGCACTTCCACCACCAGCGACACCAGATCCAGTTCCCTGTTTGTTTTTCCGTCAGTAAAAACCCCTACATGGAAAAATAGAGAGAAACCCACCCAAGCACCGGCTCTGGAAACCTCTTATCCAGCCCCTTCGCCGTCTTCTCCAGCTCGTCCGTCATGAACAAAAGCGGCAGCGCCCGGTTCACGCCCGGTGCGCCTTGCAACTCCGCCAACTTTGCTTCGTACCACCGCAGCGCCGCCTGCCCCACCTGCGTCCGCACGTCCACTATGCGTGCTTGTGTTTGTTCGGCGTCGAGCAACCCGCTTTCGCGGCGTAGATGCTCGAGGACGCCAAGGTAGGGTTCGATGTCGGCGGGCTTGAGGGCGGGGATGGCGTCCATCGCGTGGTAGACGTGACCGATGAAGGTGTTGAAGAGGCCGTTGTAAACGGTGGTCAGGTATTCCACCTGTTTGCGGCGTCAGTCATTGGCCAATAACCCGAAATAATGCGAAGAGCGAAAGGAACAGCGAAGTGAGACAAAGACTTACATCCTGTATCGCCCATCTCCCCAGCTCCGTCTCCCCCAAGCTCGTCTCCACATGCCCCAGCGCCTCGGGCACACACTCCAGCGGGATTTCCTGCCGTTCGTACAGCCCTCTCACCGCGTCCAAAAAGCACACCGCGCGGTACGGGTGCCCCACGCGCCACCGCAGCGCACACGCATTGAGCAGGTCGAGGTGCGCATTCGAGAGGATGCCGAGGGAGACCTCGTCGTCCGCGCCGACCTCGGGGCTGAGCATGCGCGCGAGGTCCGCGAGGAGGCAGCGCTCGAGGAGGCGCTTATATGACTTGCGCGGGGAGGATGGGATGTATGTGAAGCCGGAGGGTGTGTCGGGCGAGGAGACGAGGGTGCCGTCTTCGTCGACGGTGCGCAGGACGGCTTGGAGGGCGTCGGTGGCGCCGCCGTCTGCAGTGTAGAGAGAGTTACTTCGGGGCGGGGGGTCGCGTGTCGGGGTGGCGTAGGCCGAAGTGTTGTCGGTGGGTGTGGATTTGGCCAGTTCGGGGTTGAGCTGCACCATCGCGACCATGAGCTGCTGGAGGTGCGTCGTTTCGGTTGTCCGCCAGTGCTGCCACGCCTCGTCGGTGTCGAAGTCTTCTCGTCGGCCGGGAAAGGGTGCACCGGCGCTGAGATTTTTGAGACACGTCTAGTAGTTTCCCGTGTTAGAGAATGAGAGCAGGCAATAGAACGAAAAATACCTTCAAATCTGCGAGGGCGGCCTTCTCGGTGCATACGCCTCTCAGTGCGTCAACCTCTCGCTGCGCCTCGGAGTTGGACATCTTGAAAAGCGCAACAACCACGCTCACGAGCTCCATGTCCGCGACACTGTTCCCGGCAGACGCTACCGACGCACCGCCGACAGAAGACACGGACATGGACCGCCCTGGCGACGTCGACGTCGACGCGTTACCCCGAGTCATTGGCAGCACTCCCCACCGGCGCGAGCTTCGCCGTATACGCGTCCAGCCTCCCCAGCAGCTCCGGCGACACGCCGTTCACCGCGCGCAGACACTCGCTCAGCAGCTTTACGAAAACCGCGATCTGGTTGTTCACCTCGGGCTTCCACGCGTCGCCCGCGAGCGCCGGCTCCTTCTTGAGCACCGTGGTTGCGTGCGAAGCGAACGTGAGGATGAGCTCCTCGATCTTGCGGTTCTCCTTCATCTGGCGCTTGAAGGTGTCGACCTGGAAGTGGCCGTAGAACACCGCCATGGTCCGGCGCACGAGCTGGTCCGAATAGCTGCTCGCATATAGATTAGTAACGTGTATATAAGTCAACTAGTGAGACGCACGCAGGATCCTTGCCCATTGCTATATTCTGCAGCTTCTGCTCCAGGACCTTGAGCAGCTTCTCCGGGAACTTGACGCTCTTCGGGCCGTCGCGCACATCCTTGAAGAGATCCCCGATGGAAAAATTGGACAAAGCCGATAGATGCCTGCGGTATTCCCGCACTTCCGATGCCGTGGCCACGACTTCCGGCTTTGGCTCTAGAAGATGGCTGAGGTAGCTGCGAGGATATAAGCCAGCGAAGAAGAAGCACAGCGGCGCGCATACGATACACGGAGGACATAACTCGAAACAAAGTGTTAGTTCAAGACATGGCAGGCACAATTTCATCCGAGCTCACTTGAAGAGATCGTCGCTACTAATATACTGCGAAGCACCCCGTCGGTGTTCCCCGGTAGCACGACTGTGTTGACTTCGGTGGCTTCGTCGCGACATTTATGGCGTCTTCCGAGTCTAAAGCCAGCGCAGAGAGGTATTTCTAGAGCTTTTCCGCAGTAACAGTCGCCGTCAGATCTCGTTTAAATGCAGATCTTCTTGAGCCTGGCGTTCGAGAGTCGAAGTCAATGCAAAGAGAGTCGTATGTATTCGACGGGCAACTAAACCCGGAGAACACGCCCTATCAATGCCAGCGGCCGAGTAGGGCTTCGGCGAAACGCAGCATGTTTGGTGACACGAAGCACCGGGTATATCACTACCATCATTCAGCCCAGTCGAGTCCAGAGTGGAAGCCACGGACGTTCTCGGTCGTTGGGAAGAGGAGGTGAAGGTGCCACACCGCCGCCGCCGCCGCCATATTACGCACACATAAGTTACACAAAAACATATATATCCTCCACATTACGGCTGAGCATACTTACACTATATACGACGATGAGATAAACCTGAACTACTGGAAATGCGCCGGTCCACCCGCCGCAGGACGGATGACTTGGTAGATGTTGAAGGTGAGGCTGGAGACGTACGCGTGAGTAGGTGAATAACGGTTTTCCGCAAGGAGGAAACACGTACCAGAACACAAACACACACCCGCCATAAGCGGCGAGTGCGAGTGCACCAAGGCTCAGTGCGTTGTTACGGTTGCGGTCCGCGCGCGTGAGCTGTGCGTTATTGCCGTTAGCACAGGCCGAGATATTACTCCTGTAGAAACAAAACGCACCTGCCAATAAAACAGCCCCGGGAGGATGAACGAGATGGTCGTCGAGCCCGTGGAGCCGACGAAGGAGAGCACTGCACAATACATAGGTCAACTCAATATACGCGATAGGAGGGAAGGACGATTGAAATGGAAAGAGCACCCACCCATCTGCAAATCATTCACGAAAAACGCAATCGTGAACCCCGACACGACAATGGCCGCCGTCAACAGCGTATGCTTCAGCGGGCTCATCTCCCCGCCCGCGTGGTCCTCGTCCACACCCTCCCCGTCATCCTCGTCTTCCTCCTCCCCGGGCGTCACGGCAGCCTTCACCGCCTTCACGTCCCCCGCGTGGAATATCTTATCCAGACAATTCCTGCACGGGTGCACCTGCAGTGGGTAACTGAACAGCACGAGCACGACGATCGCCGCCTGCCCGACGGCGATGAAGAGCGAGGTGGAGGGGTACATCGCGATGATGTTCGCGCCGACGGTGGACCCGAAGGTGAGGTACCCGAAGACGGCGATGACTTCGTATGTGAGCGTCGCGCTGCCGATGGCGCCCCCGATGACGCGGTTCATGCGTGCTTGCGAGTTGTCGCGCAGTTCGTTGAAGATGGGGAAGAGCTGCGGGGCAGGAGTCAGTATGTACATGAGTAGAAGGAGGCAGGGAGGGACGCAACACACGTTCTGCGAACAGGTAAAGGCAAAGACCTGCACGGGGAAGGTAGACACAAAGTTGGGCGAAAAGTGGATGAGGTGGACCTCGCCCCGCTCGGGCATGCCCTCGAGCGGGTTGTAGTACACCGTGATCACGATCACGACAAGGTACGCTGTACACGACGCGACGTGTCAGCACCACCCAATAAATCACACGCGCGCGCACTACGCACCAACAGAAAACAGTGCGACGTAGCTCGTGTGCCGAAGACTGTCGAGGTGGCGAAGGAAAACGAGCGGGACGAGGATGAGCATGAAGAGGCTGATCCAGTTGCGGCCGGAGAGTGCCCATGCGGGCGGAATGGAGGACGAAAGGTCGTGATAGAGTGCCGCGACGACGTTCGGCATGAGGCCCTTGATGATGATTAAGTAGCTGTGAAGGAAGGTGAGCGTGCGCCGAAAGCGAGCATCAGAAGATACGAAAAGTTAAAGCGGTCAGGTCGCGTCAATTCTGAAAAGAGATTCTGGATTGAATCAATCTCATTCTGGGGCGTTTGTCTCGTCAGAATTATTTCTCTGGATCATTCTGCTCGATTCTCGAGAAACGCACATCTCCCGGAGAACCCAGTCCAGAATTACCGTTAGAATCGACCCCAGCCCCGGACCTGGGCGGCCACTTCCCAATGAAAAAATAATTCGAGGATCCATACCTGATTGACACGCCAAAGCATTTCGCTGCGATCGCTGCGTCAAAGAACACGGCTGCCCTCGGGAAGGTCATTTGCGCGACCGCGAAGAAAGATGACCGTCTGTGGGGCGCGCGCGCGGCGCAAAGCGACAGCAAGTAGAGCCCAAACACAGCTACGGATCCACTGAAGAGACACGTAATCATCCCTGGTATTATACCAGCGGACGCCATCGCCTGTAACTCGGTCTCAGAGACCTTGCGCGGCAACAATAGCAAGCAGCACAAACCAGAGGAAACGTCAGCATCCCTGCAGCGAAAGTCAGCGCCATAGGATTTCTCTCGTCGGTAGCTACATACCGCTGCCAATAATCGTGTTTGCGAGGTTACTGATTGAGCTGACCATCGAAGCCTTGCCCTCGCGCTTCGCAGCACGTTTCACAGTCGTGTCGCGGTCGCCGCCCAAAAGCGCGCTGCTCTCTCCCGCGCCGAGCGGGCTCGTCGGGTCGTCTAGTGCGCTGACCGGCGCCGTTCCGTATTTTTGTGTCATTTCAAAGCCCTCGTCTAGGTGTTGGTTGTCCTGGGGTAAAGGAGCGTATTCCGGGTGGGCCGGATGTAGCAATGTGGGCAAAACAGACGGTGGGAGCCACGCCAGGATAAGGATGTACCCGCGCGCTTATCCGTCGATAACGATAGGCCGCGATGTGATAAATAGAAACGTGGTCGACGCGGTCACTTCCTGAGCCTTAAGTCCAAACCCGCTGTGGTCGTGGTAAATGTTGGGTAAAGGTGTGGTGTTTCGCTGCGGCCCGGGTGGAGGCGCAGAAATGTTCTCAGCACGTGTCGGACGCGTCTCTGGTCGGTGACACTCACTTCAGTGACTCATGAGTCACGGCCCCTTCAACCGTCTTGCAATTGTGTTCTTCGAGCTTCAATCTCCTCAGCCACGTCGCTTTCGAACGGGCTCGAGACAAATTCTTTGGAACGACTACCCGACGATAATGTTCTCGATTTTTTCGTCAATACTAAAACCTGTCGCCTCACTACGCCTCGCTCGCAGCCACATCTCTGCAGCTGCAGCAGAGCGGCGCAGCTCTAGGCTCCATTTGCTGGGATGGACACGAAGAGCGACGCGTATCAGGAACTCGCCCACTCGGGCAAAGTCTGGGAGGATTGGTTCGCCTGGAGATAGCGAAAGATACGGCTACACAAAGCTTCAGCAGGCGAGCAAATTCCATGGGTGAAAGGTTTTACAGCGAAACCAATCAAGAGAACAAGATTCATGCCCCCCTTCTGCGCGAAATCGATAGCTGGAGGCAATCTATGAACCTGGGCGCTCATGTGAAGACCCTGATCGCTGAGTATGCCCACCAGTCGGTCACCATCGAGGACAACAAGCTAGAACTTAGCACGAACCGTCGGATTGAGGATTTTCTTCTTATATAAAACCATCTCAGGAGACGAACCGCCTGGTCTCCATGTCTATCCGTGATCTTTCTGGGTCCACGCTACCAGATTACTCCCCCTCGTCCCTGATGCAGGCCCCAGGCAAGTCGCGGAGCTGCAGAACCACATCATCGTGTCGCATTAGGTCACCAGCAACGCTCTCGAGCACGCCGGCGCCTACGGACTCCACGAAGATGAGGTCCAATGCCTCGCAGCTGGCACAAAAACTTTGTGAAAATTTATTCCTGCCTGGCGCGTATGCAGCCTGCTTCGGGTCGCTCTCAATCCCTGAATTGGATGACGTGCAAGCTGCTCATTCTTCCTCAGGAATAGTGATCCTGTTTCAATTTTTATTGTCCCAGCTCGTCTGTGTTCTTTGTCAGTGAACTCGAGCCCAACGAAGTTTGGGTGAGGGTGAGCTGAACGCTTTCAAACCATAAATCCTGACCTCATTGTCACAGACCAACTATGCTGGCATTCCGATCTTCGATCTTTGCTTTCGGCATTTGTGCTTGGACCCCTTCATTTGGATTGCAATTCGCAGGACCCCCACTGTTACATATCAAACTTGGGGCCTGCCTGTATCATGATGTTTCACTGTTAACTGTCAAACGGCCGAAGAGTGGCTTGCAACATGATCTGCTATTTCTGGGAGCTGGTTTCTGAGATCTCTCGAACTTCAGTCGGATGCTTCTGTGTGTAGCGACCGCATTTCGAGGCCATCTCCTCAGTGTAGCGGACTTTCGACAGGAAGTAGCTTGGATCTCCTTGTCATTGATCAAATGCGCCAAACCTAGGCATAATTTCCCCGATTGCTGGGGGGAATCGTGGATGCCTCGCTGGCGACTCTCGCACGTTTCGTTCGGCCCGGTTATTTCTTACATGGCACTGGTCTGTATTGTCTCTGGATGCGTCTGATCTGGACCGGCACATCGCACATGCCACACATTTTAATTTTTCGCGGACTGTTCGCAGGTCGTTTATCTTTATCATCCAAAACAACCACGGGCTTATGTAACGCCGGGTTTATAGTGCAGTCTATCTGTCGGTTCTACCTGATCCCCTCCTTCGCACGACGCTCATGTCCGAGTATCCTCAAGGGACACCGGTGGATCCCTCTGGCCTCGGTTATGCGACATTTTATTCCGATCAGTGAGTATCCTCGTTACTAGATCCAATGTCCCGGGCTCACCGCTACGTCTGTAGTCGAATATATCGCTGTGCTTTCCTCGCCGGACTCAGTACATGCACTCTGACTCCCGAGCCTCCCTAAACTCACGTCCTCACAGCAATCCTGATATACGACCACCTTCTGACCTTTGCAACGGAGGCAAAATACATATGGAGCCGCGGCCTGCGTCCCAGCGTCTGCTGGTTTCTCGCAGTGAGATATGTCGGCCTTGTTGCGAGTATCACGATATCAGTATTCTATTTCGGCGAATTGAGTCATGAGGTGCGCTAATGAATTGGAGCCGATGGCTAGTTCATCATATTGACCGGGCTGTTCTGAGTTAGAGGTCTGTCGTCTAGTCCCCGAGGTGTCCCCGCTCTTAGTGCGTCCATTTAAAGCTGCGTCAAGTTGCAACTTGGCTGGGAGGTCCTGCTTGTTCTCCAGGAGGTGCTCATTGAATGTAAGTGAACCTTATAATTCCCCCGCGTCTCTCTTCATGGAAGCACAGGCACGCTCGGTCTGCGCGTCTTCGCCATGTATGGCCTGAATATCTGGATCCTGATTTGCTTGTTGAGCGCCGGCGGGCTAAGTGCATCGCTTGCTCTGGTGAGTTCCTCTGCACACCCGTTTTTCGATCTGCAGTGTACTAATGTCTTGGGTATTGCTCAGTGGGCGATTGTCAAGTACGGGCACCCGCAAATGCTCTCCGTGCCTGGATTGAGTGGATGCCATACAGCGATTCCACGAAGCTCGTGAGCACCTTCAAGTTCTCCTCCTCCCTTACTTTAATGCTCATAATGGACTCTTCCTTCCATTGCAAGAGCATTCCGTGAGTCCCTTTGACGCTGGACTTCGTCTGTATTTGTTATGGATCCGATGCCACGCCCATAATAGGACTTGCCGGCGCCTGGGAGGCACAGTCAGTTCGCGGCGACCGCTCTCCTTCAACGTCGTTGAATAATTATTGAATTGGGCAGACTCGTTTGCGACACTCTTGTTTTCGCGCTGACCGTCAGCCGGGCTTACGTCCAACGAACCTCACCTTTGTACGCGGGTTCACTGATAGAAAGGATGCTCACCGACGGCATGTACTCTATCAATTTGTGCGACTTGCTGTCTGACATGTTGCTTGCAGGGGGCATTTATTTCGGGTGCGTCTAACCCCAGCGAAGTTGCAGACTGGTTGACACCAAAACTCTAGAATAATCGTCATTGCGAATCTGGCTAATCTCCTCACTTTTTACGTGCGCGCACGAGCAACAATTATTGTCCGGCGTTGACTGATCCATGATACACCTGCACTCAGATTGGCGACGTGGGTGCCGCAGGTGCCGTTCCTCACCGCACTCACATGCATGTACAACATACAGGTTCTGCTCTCAGGATTTCTATCTTGGTTTACGACCAGGTGAGGCCATACTATTATCAGACAATACAGATTACCGTGTAGCCGCTGATCATCGCTCTAGCCTCTCCGTGACGCTACTCTCGCGGTTGATGTTGAATCTACATGAGGCGGCGGGAATCGTGTTCGAGGACGAAGCGGCAACCACGATGGATCTGGGCTCCCTCAGGTTCCCCACGGTACCGCTGACGGCGAATGAACCCGAGGATGCATGAGATAAGCTGGTGCCTGCTGAAACAATGTAATAGGATTGTTCACAGTAGCCATTTTTTGTTTATAAACCGCAACGTGAATACTATTGGATACGCCACCCAATAGCCCAGGAAGTCGGAAGGAAAACACATTTCGTGGGTGCAATTTCAAGTGACTAAACAAGCCGGAGTAGAAATTAAATTGATGACGGTTGACATTGTGCGTGAGAGACGCGAGTATGAAAATGATGTTCTTGGAAAATCACAGATTTGCCGAGGACGCAAGTCCTCGGTGAGACTCTATCCTTGAACCAGTGAAAGAATGATAATTTCGGGAAGGAAGATAAATTACGATATGACGTCAACAAACGCGCAGATAACTAGAAAGGTTCCAAATTGTTCCATAAGGATTCTCGGCGAGACAAGCAGCTTTCCGAATTTGAATTGGTGTTGCGTTGGGACATCTGGATTGAGATCTAGAGCCAAGCTCCTACCGATAGTTTCGGCCAAGACCCATTGCCTGCCCGTATTCAATTTCAGACCATCTGACTTGTTCAGCTCCAAGACCAGTGACGATCAACGGGGACCAAGAAAGCAAGAATATCGTGGTTAAAGTCCTATCAACTACGTACAAGATATGCCTGTGCTCCGCTTCGGAAGCATGACTTGCTCTGAAAATGTAACCCTATATTTTGAAGTGGCCTGCACCCATGCTCATGAAACCGATGTCAGACATTGAAAGAGGGAAAAAAAATGCCTTTCAAAATAAAGCACTGGTTGACTTTCCATAAGGCATTTTCTATTCTCAAGCTTAACGGAGGGGTCCCAAGCGTGCCGGCATATGGGTTTTTCTGAATAATTTAATCGCTGTGTATTCCCATAAGCATTGAAATAAGTTCTAGAGGTACATAAAGATCTGCGCGACATCCGACAACTGCAGCTGGGTAGCGCCCGTGGGTTCGTTTTTTGAGCGAGTCAATGCCATGCAGGTTTGCGCAAGCGTAGCTACAAGCTCCTTTGCACATTGTTCAAACCCTTACGGACTCGTCGTCCTCCCCTCATTTGCGCCGTAAATTTGAGCCAAAAGACTGGAGGAAGCCGTTTCCTAGGCACTGAGATATCTCAGTGCCTGGATAACTGTGGTTAAGAAGAAATCCGAAGTCCCTGTGGTGCACACAATTTGCTGAACAGTTGAGGCGCGGTGTGGCGGTGACTCACGCGCTCGCCCAAAGAGGCGAAACATCGTTTGAAAGCGTCGCAGAAGCTCTATTCGAGCGCAAAATAATCTGAAGAGGGGGGTAGCGACCCCCCCTCCAGATTAAACTTGAATTCAAGTCTGGAAGAGGGTCAAAAATATTCTAACAGAGATCTGGGCCCGATGGGGTCCTGACAGGTGTCATGTCATTGCGGTGATCCTGCGGTTTTAGACCTCAAAGTATTCGAAAACACAGAAAATGCCTTATGGAAAGTCAACCATTGTTGCATCAGAATTTCCGTATCCTTGAGATCAGATTCCAGATACGGGACGGAAAGGGATAGGGTCCGGTGACAGTTAGTGTCAGCTGTCAGTAACTGTCAGGATGACTGTCACAAGAGGTGGGCGGGCCGAAACTCCGTGAAATCAACCTCTCAAACCTTAACAGTGGCTGTACCCCCCACCACCACCACCTCCACGCGAGCGGCTGATCGGACCGACGCGTTCGGACCGGCATCCGCCTGCCATATTTCCCAAGCGCAATTGTAATATGTTTTGTATTCCGGTGCCCGGATACGTAAGGGGAAGCTTGCTAATACAGAGTTTTTTTCTTCTTCTTTCACAACTGGAGATTCTGAATATTTACAGCTAATCCTCATTAAATACATACTCTCTAAGATCCATACCATAAATATTCAATTTGAAGTCAAATCCAGCCCAACTGTGCACTGTCATATTCCAGCATTTTCATTGTTTCCAAGCATGCTGTATTAGGCGGAGTTTGATCCCTATTTTCAAAGTTCTGTGAATGTGAATCAGAAGGGCAAGGAAGACATGCATTCCAACAGAGCTGAGAAAAGTGAGGTCAAGGTTAAAGAAACTACGCAGTGACAAGATCAGAAAGAGCATATAGTGGTTAATCACCATGTGCATCAAAGCTGTTAAAACAGAGTGAGTTTGGAGTAATAAAATATAAAATACAACTGAAAAGAGCAGAAAGTACCTCAAGAATGGTGGAGGTAAGCAAGGAGGAATGCGGGTTCCGCATACTTGCCTTGAGGATTTCGATCAACTGATTTATTCACGAATTTCGGCCGAAACGTGGTGGTCGGCAATGCTACCAGAAATCAGTGGTCGTAAAACCGGTATTGCCGCATTTGGGAATTGCCCCCTATCTCCAAGTCTCTTTTGCTCAGAATATGCCTCCATAGTTCCAGAAGATCCTGAATTGACCTCCAAATAGTATGCATACCTATGGGACCTCATCTGAGTCACGATTTGAGCTGTTCAAGTAGGCTAATATGAGAATTGGTTGTAGCAGTCCTCCTCCACCCCTCCTAGCGATTCCGGCCTCCAAGCACAGTTAAAGGCCAGAAATATATGCGGGATATATGTGGCGCATATCCTAGATTGAAAGGACTGAAGTCAAATTTTAATATCTACCCAGGAAGCATAGTTATGGAGGGATTTGTAGTCGCAAACTCCGGGTTGAGGTGCATACAGGAGACAAACAAAAATTCTACTTCAGTCATTGGAAACGGGGACATCAGGCTGTCATTTTTTGCCCATATAACCTTGCCTGTCCGGTGAGTGTACAGACCAGAATCGTTCATGACCATGTCGCAAGCGAGTGTCGGAGTTTGAATTTGGCACAGCGTTGCCGACCACCACGAAACGAACTCGTGCGCCATCGTGGGAATCGACTCGTGACTTTATCACATGATAAATGTCAGTGGATTTTCACGTGACACGCAAATCGGACCGCCTTGATAGATCGGGGTCGCAAGCTCCCCCAATAACAGTTTCCATGACTCGTTGCCAACTCGTTGCTGCGAATGGCCACAACGAAAATACAATGCAACTACTTCAATACAGAATACCATAATATATGATTTAATTCTTTGAACTCCTAGCTACTGGTGCGCCCGAATTACTCTTTCGCTTTGTTGTCACCTTGCCGCCGCTGCCCTTTCCCCTTCTACGACTCGACGCATCTGCTCCAAAGTGGTGGGAAGATGCTGGAGTGGAAGCGAAGTGATACCCGCTATCAGGTGTCCCAGCTGTGCGAGAACGGGCAAGATTGGATGCAAAGTGTAGTGGAATGAAAAGCAGACTCAAAGACGGCCGTTCTCGGGCAACCGCATGCAAAGGAAAGGGAGTGTCGAATGCTGGGACCGGATCTTGTGATCCGCGATGCTGAGACGCTGTGTCATCGTCGCGTTGTGGAGTTGCTGCAGAAGGTGTATCTGCGCCAGGAATATCAAAGAAGCCGGCAGGAAAGCTGATACGGGAGAAAGCCATATGATCAGAGATAATGATGCGAGAGTAACAAGAGCGACTGGGTGCGCTTGGGCGTGTCCTGGCGCGTAGAAGTCAAACGGAAGAGAGTGGAGAATTCACGCGACGCGCTATTTGGTGAGACCAAACACCGCTTGTTCGGTCCGACCAATTCTTTCTGTATCTGTATCAAACAAACATCGAATATTATAAAAACCACCTAGGGTGCCTCGGAAGTCAAACAAATGGGTGGGTCTCTCAATTGATATTTAAGAGAAAGTGCGGTTGTAAAGGCAGGAAAACAAAATCGAGCTGGACAACTTCTCAAACTCAAAACGTGATCGGAACGGCTTCCGAGCTAAGTCCGAAAAGAGGTCGATTTCACGGCTTTGTCGGCCGCCCACCTCTTGGACTGTCAGAATCTGACTGACAGTTAATTATTTTTGCGTGGTCGAATCTGACAGTTGACAGTTCAAAACCATTTTTTTTTTTGCTCTGACTTGCAGAGAATGACCATGACCTCCACAGCTCTCACTCGCCCGGCGCGGAATCGCCAGGTCTCCTCCCGTATTGCCAATGACGACAACTCTGTAGGCCTCAGTGCAGCGGCTCAAAACCTTCTGTCCGGTGTGTCACAGCTGCTCACGGCACGCCGATGATTCTTATTATCTAGCTGCCGACAGCAAAACCTATCATTGATTTGGTCAAGAAAATTGTGAAGCTCACGTTGTTTCTCCCAGAGACTGTACCACTTGCCACAGAGGAAGATGATATTCCCTGTCGCATCTTCGAGCTGGAAGTTGAAGACGGCACGGTCGCCAGCACCTTCAATCACCGAGTCAATATCTTGTTCGGAGAACATGTTTGCGACTCTGGCGGCCGCCTAAAATACGTGCGACGTGGGAACCTTGGCATGGACTGTGTTGTGAAATACCTCGAGTCAATTCACCGGGAGTCCACGAAGATTCCGTTTGACCTTGCTCAGGGAAAACTGGCGAGGATCGCAGATGAGTTAGACTATCTGTGGTGCGTGATTTCTTATTTATTATCCTCTCAGTTCTCAAACGAGATAGTGGTGGTGACCGGGAACCTACGAAACCGGCAGGGTAGGTAGGTAGGTAGTATTACGCGGCACGGTCCCGCTCAGGAACACCGGTTTCCAGAGGGTATCCCAATGTGTACACGCTAATTACATCATCACCCCTCCTCAAATCCCTCTAGCCGAGCTCACGGTCGCAGTGGATTGTCGGGTGATCCGGACCAACTCGCCATGGTAGAACTAGCCAGATCTGAGGAAGCAAAGATTTTTTAGTACATCAACCGGAACTTACCTCTCTCAGAGGCTCTCAGCGCCACACAGGCACGGCATAAAACACCTCCAGGACTTCATACGCATATTTGGCGACCAAAGCAATCGTTGAGCGAGGGAAGATGATGGCTTTCAGGAATTCGGTGTTCGAGAGTACCATCATCTGGACACGCAAGTCTGGGATTTCGGAGAAGAGGCGTGCGAGAAAATTTGCCCTTAAGTCAACAAGTGCATCTGAGGAGACACAGGTGATTAAGGCGTGTTCTGGCGTCTCTATTTCCTTCTTGCAGAACCTGCAGAGTCGCTCGTCGCGAGGCACCGTTTGATGTGCATGATCAACGTAACGCAAGATCTCCACGGCTAACAAATGGGTTGACAGCAATAGGGAGGTAAGTGCCTCGCAGTGTTTCTGTGTCTTGACCATGGTTAGATAGTGCCGCATGCAGGAGGTGACTTGAGTTGGTGACTTGTCCTTTTGGGGTTCTTGTCGGCCATGGAGCAGGTAGAGCTTGTCCGAAGAGTCGATTTCCTCCTGTAACCATTCCATCATAAGCTTGCGCACGAGTTTTGCATAATTTTCGACGTCTTTGTGGGTGGTTTGACGCGTCAAAGCAAGCTCGGGGCAGTGGAATGGTAATCTCGTTATTGCCTTTGCGAGATCCGAAGCCCAGGACTTTTTACCCTTCTCTGCAAGTTCAATTGAACTGTTCAGAGCAGCACGGGCATAGTGGTCATCCTGGAGGTTCAAAAAATAACACAGGTGGCTGAGAACGAGGAGGAGGCGTCAGACTCTTAGAGGCATAATTCCTGTTTCTGTGAAGAGAGGCGCAATCATGGAACGGCTATGTAAGTTGAGCATGCGACGGATGAATGTAACCTGAACTTTACATAACTGCTTGACATGTACATCTTCGCTGTCCGGCGAAATCTCACAAGCGTGGATTAGGTGACAGTCTACGCGCGCCATGTGTAGCTGTTTAAGTTCCTTAGGGGTAAGTCGTCCAGTCATGTCTTCAACTGCCATGATTCGGTGTCTACAATAGCGCGCGGTGCGTGCCTTGGCTGTATAGTGCTGGGACAGAGGATTGCGTGTGTCCGTGCGCAAGTTGACGCCGACGTATTTCTCTTCTGTCACGACCTCAAGTTGTTTTGATCCCAGGAAGAAAGTAGGCAGGGGGAGGGGTACTGAGCCAAAGATCAAAATAACTGTTTTGATCAAGTTGACTAGGATAAAATTCCTCGCACACCATTGTTCCAGGGATCCCAATTTAACTTGCAAGCCACGCACAGATAGGGAGACAATCAACAGGTCATCAGCTTGAGCAAGAAGTGAGATACAAACACCGGCGAGGAACAAATCTTCGTAGTCAGGCAGCAGTGACAGATCCGCCAGAAATAGGTTCCAAAGGATCGGTGACGCCGGGTCTCCGGTGAGCAGGCCGATCAGTGCTTTGAGTCCGGAAGATCGCATATCGCCGTGTCTCACGTAGTACGACATGCGGTGGTACAACATTCGCAGCCAGTCAAAGAGCCTGCCGCCCATACCCATGCGAAACAATTTCAACCACAACAAGCGCTCGCCGGCGCTTCGCGCCGGCTCCCACTTTATAAATAAGCGATGCCTGTCAGATGACGGCTAGTCTCTTATAAACAGACGCTATAACATTAAACCTCGTACCTCGGTTGTTATAGTCTGTCATTGACCTCGATCAAATGATCGCTAGCGTCGCTATTACAAATCACGAAAAATTCTCGGCTTTCACAAGGGCGCAGAGACGCGTTTTTCGCTCTTTTAAGGCCATAGGTAAGTTTAGGAATACAATTCCTGTAAGCTGTTCTACCAAAAGTTGAGCGGAAAGTTGCAGAAGCGCAATGCCGGAATTTGATATCCCGGCACACCAAGATAGTCAATACTGTGATTCCTGGCGAAGAGCCTACGAATGGTAATTTGGAAGAGGTAGTCCGATTGGATATGATATTTTGAGAGATTTTCTCTGCCAAATTTTGTGAATATGGCTACCAGAAGGGGAGTGGCTGCAGGGACAAATTTGAAACTCCGACGATTATATAATAACGACGCTACGCATACACGATCGCGCGGTCAACTACAGACTAGATGACGGCAGAAGTTTACAAATGGAGATACGGCTTCGGACGGACAGAGAGGCTTAATTTTATAAAGAGAGTGAAGTTGGCTGGTCGGTGGACGGGAAGGTGTCGGTAAAATCAACACAGGCCACGTATAGCTTGAGTCCATTAGCCTTTGCCCACTCGTTCAAGCAGCGCAATATGAAGGGATTGTTGTTTGTACGATAGCCTGGACGAAAGCCATTTTGGAAGCGCGGGATTAGAGCACGAGCCTCTGCCCAGTCGAAAATAGCCCAGTGGATGAGGATGGTAAGGCCTTTCAGAAAGCAACTTTCCAGTGCGACGAGTCTATAGCTGTCCGAAGATCGCGGATCCAAGGCCGTCATTTACTAAGGACGCTGGATACGAGAAAAAGATGGACGGTGAGTCACCCAATATTTGTTTTTTCTCACCGATTCAAATGCGGCACCAGTGTTCTTCGTGGCATCCACCACCCCCACCGCCCAGAAGAAATCCAAGTTGGAGTCCACAAACGAAACTGACGACGACTTCGATGATGTAATTGAGATCGACCGTCCAGATCCCCCGGCCATGAAGGATACTATCTCTCAGCTAGCCACATTGAAGGTATGAATTTTGCTCAGGCCAGTATGAAATTGAAGGTTTTCTTCCGTTCAGCTTATCGATATCGCCGCGGTAACTTTGCGTAGTAGTGAGCTCGCAATTGTCAGAACTGTCAACTGTCAATTGTCAGAACTGACAGTCAGCCTGACAATTAATTATTTTCTCCAAACGCTAACTGTCACCGGACCCTAGAAAGGGAGAACAAATAGGCGGGGAAACCTGAGGGACGTGAAGAGAAATGACCATGCCTTTATACTATGTACTCGAAAGAAGCGGTGTGCAAAACAATGGAACCAATACGGAATCCTTAGACGTGGGAGGAAGGAAGGAAGGAAGTGTATACCGGCGTGGTCCCATTAAGGAACAGCCGGGGCCCGTACTACACACAATTTATCGAATTGTATGCTACGGATATCCTCACCCCCTCACCATTTCAGCACCTGAGTACCCCAACAGACATTTCCCCAGCTAGGACGGTAATAAAAAAGAAAAAATACCGGCGGGTCAGTCGAAATGCATCAGGAGCCCCAGGGTGGCCTGGCAACGAGGATCGGATATGAACTGTTATGAATAAGATGTAGGGAAGTTCGGGCAGAACCGGGGACGAGTATATCACCCTGAACGTCCCGCACAAATAGGGGAAGAGGAGTTCCAGGTCAATCAACCGAATTTTTGTAGGGTCGAAGACTGAGCACGTTGCTCGGGACTGTAACCATGGACAATAGGTAGCACGATGCGCCGGGAGGGAGTTTGAGAGAGCACAATCGTCGGGAGCCCCTATTCAGACCGATGTCCACATGCTGGATGAATGAAGCTTCCTGCGACCGTTCTGAGTACGCCATGTATCCCTTTTGTGCTCGTTATGCATCTGGGTAATACTGGTTTCCTCTTTCTCTAGGTCATTTGCAGTTGATGATGGTGGTTTGAGATTGAATAGCCTCCTTTTTGGGAGGACTTTGTGCTGTTGAACCGCGGAGACTGAAGATACCGGGGCTTCGAGACCGTTCGGACCATATGCCGCCCCTGGAAACTGCCGCGCGATACCCATAGGCGTGGCGAGCAGCCCCTTGGCCGTCCTCCCGTATCACGACGAGGTCCCCGTTTGCATGGCGCGCTTTTTTCAGTGGCGCGACTCGGTCGCCGTCAAGCAAGAGCTACACCCTCTTATCATGATCGCCTGTCATGCGACCGTGTATACTTCCTGGATATCCACCCATTCAACAATGGAAATGGCAGGGTTTCCAGGCTCATGATGCAGGACTACCTGATTCGCCGGGGGTATGTGCCGGTGGTCATAAAGGACTTAGAGCGCAAGGAGTACTTATATACGGATGATCTGCGATGCGGAGGATTGCCACCTGGAGGACTTCGTCGGCACCATCCGCAACACCCAGCTGGAGATGCTGCAGGCATCCAACGAGATGTAGGGAGCCTAGGCATTATTTAGCCTGTCCCGGGCTAGGCAAGAGAAGGGACGTAAAAGGACTCGGATCAAGTAAAATGCGATCAAGAGAGGCCATAATCGTGTCGAGCCTCGCCTGTGTTACTACTTGTAGGCAGCGCTCGCCGACTCCGCCAGCCTAAAATCGTCTGCAAACATATCGTCGATGACTGTGTTAGTGAGACCGCAGTACCAATTGCTCCTCCGGCTCGTCCATGCTTGTTCGCGGGCCTGACAAAGGTGGAATGCGATCTCCCACCCGATTTTCCTTGCTTCGTCCTGGGACATACCATGTTCGCGTTGTACAAGATGGATATACCCCATCCGGAGCCAATCTGCTACGTCGTATTGCTGCGCGAGCTGGATTCGCTCGACACCCTCAAGGTCGGGCCGGCTGTGGAGCTGCTGGATCGCCAGATTCCGGGCGTCGATGAAGCGCCACTGCGTCGAGAGCTTCAATACAGAGATCCACTCGTCCTTGGTCATCCAATTGTCCATTCCGATGCCATGAGGCATAGTGAGGATCTGCGGCATGTCTCTGTGGAAATCTACTATTGGACAGGACAACATATTGCGCGTAACTCACAGCGGATACAGCGCCTTGAGGAGTTGCTGAAATCGTCACTGCGTACGCCCTCCAGGACAACTGGCCGCTCATCGTTGTGTCCCTCAGCCTGGACGCCGTCGCCTGCGGGAAGCGTGAACATCGTCGCAAAGACCTCGGACGAGCGCTCGAAGTGGTTAGCGCGGGACATTGAAGAGGCAGTCTTCGACCTGTGTGCTCGCTGAGGATTATTTGGGTCCATAAGACGAGGGTCTTCCGAGTGCAAACCTTGAACGTTAAGGTCTCGAAATAATATTTCGGGTGGCGCGAGGGGACGGGGGCCACGCCGGGCTCGGCTTTGGTCATTCTGAAACTGGGGTGCAAGAACAACGTCAAGGTTTGAATAGAGTCTTAACATGTATATCCTCATGTTCCCCGCATGGTCTTCGGTAGGCGCCAATTCTTCGATCCGTCTAGACGGCATGGTGGCTGGGAAGCATTTTGGGGATTTTATTCGGCTATCTGACATCGCCCAACAAGAGGCTACACCCTAAAATACCAATCATCCGTGAGCTTTGGGGCGTTCCGGGACCTCCGATGCGTCCGGGGTCGCCCCAATAGCCCAGTCATCACTGGCAGGGGCGGCCTTCCCTTCCCCAACCTCGACGGATTCGATGTTGAAGGCCGCACTCGCCAACTCAGCCTGCCGGAGCTCATCTCCAAAACTGCCCTCGATATCCGGTCTGTAGTTCCGCCTCCTCTCGCACGCCTTCTCGCGTACCTGACCAAGCAGGAATGCCGTCTGCCACCCGATCTTCTCTGCCTCCTCCCGGGAAATAACGTCGCGGCGTTGGACAAGTTCCGTGTACCCTATCCGGAGCCAGGCCGCCACGTCGTACTGCCGCGCGAGCACGACGCGCTCGACGCCTTCTATGTCGCTCCGGCTCTGGAGCTGCTGGATCGCCAGCTTCCGGGCGTCGAGGAAGCGCCATTGGGTTGAGAGTTTCAGCACAGAGATCCACTCGTCTTTCTTCATCCAATTGTCAGCGCCACCGGGCATAGTGAGGACCCGCGGTATGTCTCTGGAACGCGACAGACCATCATCAATTATTCAATCCCCAAGATCGACTACTGCAACGCACAGCGGATACAAGGCCTTGAGCAGCGCCCTGAAGTCGGCGCTGCTTACGCCTTCCAGAACTACCGGGTATTCGGCGCTGTGGCCCTCAGGGTGAACGCCGTCCCCCGCCGGAAGGGTGAGCATCGTCGCAAAGATCTCGGACGAGCGTTCGAAATGGTAGCGAGGGACATTGAAGATGCGGCCCTCGACCTGTGTGCTGGGTGAGGATCGCCTCCGTTCCCCAGTAAGAGTCTTCTAACCCGGAAAGTGATGGTCTCGAAATAATAGTTCTCGTCGCGTGCGCCTTGGGAAGCGGATGGCTCGGGTTGGCCGTTGTCATTCTGGAATTGGGAGCGACAAGGAAACACCAAGGTTTGGAGACGGCCTTAATATGTGCATCCTCATGGCGGTCGCATGGTCTGGTGTGGGCGCTAATTTGTCGATCCGTCGATACGGCACGACAATTAAGAAGCGTTCCTGGGACACAGAGGGACATTGAGTGCCATTGGTGTCTTCTGTCTCGCATATGCTGAGTTATCCTCTTCCTCCCATCCAACGATGGCATTCCGAGTTTTAACCCTCAGCTCGAGTCGGCTCGAGTCTCGAGACATCTCGGAGAGTGACAACTCAGTAGCATTGTCAGACAATAGACTCTCAATGGGTAGTAAGAATTGAGGTCTTCAGCTCCGTTAATGAGCGCTGAGCCAGCCGAGTGGATGATCATTTCGTGTGAGCAACAGAAGTAAAGACGGGGACCAAGCCTCCGCAGTCCAGAACCCAGAGTCCAAGGAGGTTGAAGAAGAGTCAATTTGGCTCTCTTTGATATCGGCTTCCGTGACGGTCGCAAACGTCACGTTCAAAGTTGACACCAACCAAACGCCAACTGGCAGTCCAAGTACTTACATCCTAGCAACGTTGTTCTTCAACCGAATGTTCGTTTCCGTGGCTTTTACTGTTTCCGCACTCAATTCTTCTTTACCACAGACCCGGACCGAGTCTCCTACGGGTTCTTTGCAAGTTGTCCATCCCGGATTTCCGGCGGTGGCACAACCTAAGCACCTACCCGAGTATTCAATGGCGGAATCCGTTCATTCGTGCCCCAAATGCAAGCACGTCTTCAGTCTCTCCGACTTGGACCCTGCCCCCTCTACCTTCCACTGCTGCTGTATTGCGTGACGTTCTGGAAACCAATCATTCGCCCGTCGAATCCCAAATCCCCATTCTCCAGGACTTTCTCTCCAACGGACGTGCGCGCATGCTCGCCTTGAACGCCAAAATTGCGCTGCTCCGGTCGTCACTGGACGAACTTCTCGAGGAAGAGGACAAGTTGCGTGTCGATATTAGGAAGCACGAGGGTGGGCTTTCACCCCTTCGGCGCATTCCAACCGAGATTCTATCCCACATCTTCGCGTTTACCTTGCCACCACACCGTCTATCATATGCACGCCATGATTTTGCGCCATGGGCTGTCAGCGCAGTGTGTACACGTTGGCGGGCGATCGTGATATCCCAACCGTGTTTTTGGACCTTTATCCGCTACCACCCAGGACTCGAAGTCTCGCACTCTCCGGTCCAGTTCGAAATCCAGCTTCGCAGATCGGGACAATTACCGTTGGACATAGAGTTCTTTGTGGAACCGTGGGATTTCGTGGATGACGAGGAGAAGATGTTCCCCGAAGACAAGCACGTATTGCAGATCGTTTGCGCGCATGCTGGGCGCTGGGAGACGGTGTCGTTCACCGGTCCAGATACCCTACTCGAGCGGCTTCGATGCTCTGTTCGAGACCAGCTCACCCATTTGCGGAGATTGACGCTCGAGATCGCGTACAGAGACGACGATGAAGATCTACCCCTGGATATATTCCTCGACGCTCCCACACTACATACGGTTTCCATCAACCGACAGACATGGTCATGTCCTCTCGCGATGGTACTGCCGTGGGCGCAATTGGCGCGATATGGCGGAACTAACACATGGGGCGGCCATCTTCATACCCTCCGCAGGGCATCCAATCTTATCGACTGTTCCTTAGAAATCCAAGGAAGATCTATCTTGACGCAAGCACCCATCGTCCTACCCCGCCTCCTTCGTCTCTCCCTGTCAGATAACCGTTTTTTGGGATGTCTCGAGACCCCTGCACTCCAGGAGCTGTATTGCCGATGCGACGCTGCCCCCGTCATTTCTTTCCTCCGTTCGCAGGCCCGTGAACTGCAGAAATTGGTCTTGTGGTGGCCCTTTTCGGAACGAGGTCATCCTACCAGCATGACGTCTATAGTCGAAGCAGCTCCCACCATCACAAGCTTGGGTGTGCTGTTCCACCCCCCCTCTCGAGTTCATGCGCGATTTCTGTTCCCGTCCCGGCATGGCCCCTGCGCTGGAACATCTTTCGAGTTTCCCTGGCAGTAATTTCCCCGGTAGTAGCGAAGAAGCTCAGGAGCAGTTTATGCGAGCGGTCGAAACGCGGCGGCATGGTGGGCGGTTGAAGTCCGTCAAGGTACTTGGTCCGAAGCTTCTACCAAATATCCTTGGCCGGATGGAGCTGCTCCGGGCACAAGGCATGGAATTAGCGACATGGAGAGGTCCTCGCAATCGTATGGATGAAATTCCTTCCGAACTTCGCATCTTAAGCTCAGATGCTTAGAAGCCGCACGATCGATGTAGTTTTTCTCCACATACTCCTCGAATATGAATCTTTTCTTCCGTCTTGTCAACGTTGGCGACCTATTTTCTATGTTTTGGAATGTCTCGTTTCTGTGAACACATAACCATTCTACGCCGGCCTTCGACATATGCATCGAATCGTAGTGGGGGGACCGCCATATACGCCTCCCCAGCCGGGTATTTCTCAGTTTGCTCAGCATATCCCGCATGCACCGGAATACACCGGTCCAGCAATGCCCAGAAATATTATCTTAAGAGCATCGTTTTCAAGGTTTGTCCCCGTTCGCGCCCCAGAGCATCAAGACAGCACAGCTCCTAGATCTTCGGGCTTCGACGCCGTCAACGCGGAAGGAGAAAGCGACGAGGATCCTGCCATCCTGAAAAGCTTCAGTGGGGACTTCCAGCGGCTCCTCGAGGTTTTGTAACCGCTGTGAAGTGGTCTCGATGTTTCCTGATCAGAGTCTCCGTCCTGAAGCTCTCGAGACACAGCGGTAGTTCCTCGACGCGGATCCTCGCAATAAAAAGCTGGGCGACTCGCCCGGTATTGGGTGACGATCTTGCGCGCGAAGACGGTATTTCGCTGGAGGACGCGGCAACGATCGGATGGGAGACGCCGCTCTATCAGACGCGCGAGGTGGCGATCAAGGCCATTCCACCCAGTATTGTCGCCACCGTTCCGGTACCGGTGGCAGATGGCACGATGGGCATACGCTAAGAGCCGCTTTCAGCACGCCGACCGACGTGGACTCGGAGGGGTCGTCCACGGCGTCCAACTCGGAGGAGAGTTCAGACGGGCTGATTTGGCAGGTGCAGCGTACACACGTCGGAATAGATAAAGCACAATCGTGCTCGCTTTAGTACACTGAATAGCCCAGACTAGTGCGGCTCTTGGAAGTTCTCTGAAGACTGAAAGTCTGACTGTCGATCGCGACTCGGAAACAGATAATGACGGACTTGATCTGGTAGGCCGGACGATTCAGTGGAATGAACAGTAGCCCAGAAGATTGCTTTGCAGAGCTTCCAGAGAGGAGAAGGTACTTATTTATTCTGACACGCAATCATTGTGCGCAAACCCCATATGACCGGGTGGCGCTGGTGATCCCGCCCGATCTGGCAGGACCCCTATGCGCGCTCACCAGCTGATGCCAGCGCGATACCAGATTCCCGCCATCTGGTCAGCTTCATACGAGTTTTCAGCCTCAGCACGATTCCGGATGAGTTAGCATCGGCAACTTACAATTCTGTAGAGCACAGACGAGCACAGCAGCGGCAGATTGCCATTGGGCCGGCGGCTTTGACAGCCTGACGCAATTTACTTAGTGCACACTCTTCAGAGCTTAAGGATACATCGCCAAAGTGGCCACACCTTACCTCCGGCCGGAACCGTTACATGAAGTGAACTCTGGGTACACCTGGATATGTCTACATAGGTGCGCCAGCTTATTTTTTCCAGCCCGCATTCCAGCTGTTGAACAGTCGTCCGTCCCACCAGCCTTGCGCCTGGTCAATAGATCGTGGTAGAATACACTCTGAGAATTTTGTTGTTTCGGAGTTACTGGAAATGTTCCTGATATCTTGAATTCCAGCAACAGAATAAGCACAGCTTAAACTAGACATTTCAGGGTTAGTATCTACCTCGCTGAAACAATGAGTATCCGACTTCGTAATTCTGTGGCTGATACGCAATGTATCAAACAGCGTATCAGTCGCCGGTCCGGAGTGGCCCGGCCCGTCCCGAGTGATCCGGCAGTATCAGCAGCAGTATCAGTCACTTGGATTTGCTAAGTATCAGGCAGGCACCTGATACTTCTAGTTTCAGTTGGTCCAAAACTACACCCGATTTCTCCAATATTGGTAGCTCTTATATTGTGGCTGGAACATGAGATATCAGGAACATCTTTCGGCCTGCCAATACCATTGATTTGGCGGAGTGATAATAATTTGATTGAGACTTCGTTAATTGGGTGATTGTTTTGAATTGCAGTTGGTCTGTACTCGAGTGGGGGAACCCACTGTCCCGATCCCGACGCAGTGCGTTGCCACTGTGAAGTCCGTTCCCATCAATTGCGCAATGGGTTATGCATGTCACGTGTACTTGACAGGTGGTTGATGATTTTCGTCCCGTCCTCTTTGCTTCCCCCCATCTCCTTCTTTCTCCCCATCCTCGTCTCCCTGTCACAAAGCACGCCGTCATCCGTCCACTGCCCGCTCCCGCACGGCCTCGGACCATCTGCTCGGTCTCCCTTCCTCCAAAGTGCTGTCTCCTTCCAGCCCCCTGCTGTCTTTGTCAAGCCCATCCTTCAAGCTTTCGATCCTAGCCTAACATTCAAGCTCGCTGGTTCTCAAAGATCAAGCCCTCAAGCCTTCAAGTCCTCAAGCTCTTTCCCTGCAAATCCCGATCCTGCTCTGGTATCCATGCCGTCACACTGCAAGTCACTTCAAGTCTTCATATACCCCCAAATCGAAAACCGACAAGCCGCCCTGCATGTCTTATCAGCAAGTGTCATCTGTGCCGGTACCAAGGCTTCTCTTTTGTCAGCCCAGAATCCGATTGCACGCAGAGGAAGAGGAGGAGCATTGCCCCAGGAATTGTTTCGCGTATAGGTGCGTTGTGGACTTTTGAAATTCTTACCAGAGCACTGATTATGAGGTCTGAGCATCCTCGACACGCACCGGTGAACCCTCCTGCCGCGTCTCGTTCCTCGAGAGCCGATGCACCGTCTCGTCTTCACATGCTCGCCGGCGCCGTCGAACAGCTCAGAGCCTTCATCTGGAAAACGCACTTGGCCATATAGAGCCATATAGAGGATCTTAGCACGATAGCCGGAAAGACATACCCCCTAAATGTAGAGGCCCGCATGTGCTGATAGACCCTCTTAGAGCACCGGCGTTAGAGCCATAGAGCCGCATAGAGCTATGTAGAACATGTGCTTCTATTGCAGAACAGCAGAAAACCGATTTCAATTGCTTATATAGGGCTTTTGGGCCACCAGAGCGTAATAAAAGGGTGGATAATGCAGATAATAAATTGGACTACACATTCGTTGTACAAGGTGATTCTGACACTGAGGGCCGAGTATTAAATGTGCCGTAACACCGGCGCGCCGCCGCGCTCATGGTTCGCTGCGATGATATTGCGAATGATATGTGAGTTGATTAAGATCGGAGTGCAACAAGGTCAGACTTAGCAAGCACTGAATGCAGAGCAGGATGAGTCAGAGGCAGACGTGAGGGTGGCAAGCTTGAAGGAAGTGTTCCACTGGGACTTGAAGAATGGGTGCTTGACGTCGCAACAACCTGAGGCAAGAGGGCATATCTCTTGAATCTTAATCCAAGACCAAGTTCGGAATGTATTGTCTCAGAGTACAAATTGAAAATTTTGAGTGCCGCAAGTCCAGACTAAGAATGAGCTTGTTTTTTCGATCCTGACACCGGAGTCTTGTTGTACACAGTGGCGCTCAATGGAGGCAGAATGTTTGGTAGAAAGAACGCGAAGACACCAGGGACCCGGGGGGATAAAGATTGAAAGAGGGAGGGAGGTGAGAGGAGGGATTTGGAGAGGTGATGGGGGAAAGGAAGAAGTAGCATACACCCGGGCCATCCAACGTCGACTCCGATGAGAGTCGGAAATCACGCAACATGTGCCGCGAGGTAATGGGATGTATGTGGAGCCGGACGATGCTTGTAGAAGACTTTAGAGGATAACACGCCAAAGCAGAAAATGTGTACTAAGACGCTCTATATAGAGCTAGTGGATCTAACGGGATCTACCGAGACACCGCTTTGCTAACGCGTGGCGTGCCGTCTACCTGTCAGAAACGCGTTTCCAGATGTTCGACGGCGCTGCTACACTGCAGGACGCACACCTCGTCTTTTATCGTTGTCGTATTACTGCTGTATTCGTTTCCCTCAAAAATTTATTATATTTTCCGATTCCCTTTCTGGCTGTAAGGCGTCGAGCGCGAATGTGAACGGCAATGAAGAACGATTGGTACAAATTGCGAGTGCATATTCGGATGATAGCTCACAAGATCACTGCAGACTGGTCCAGCCTCACAAGCTGCTTGGATCTGACCAAAGTCACCATCGCCGATACCTAATGAAAAAGTGGCTCGGTTCTATGAGAGTGAGTAAGTGCTTGTTGGAGTAACAACCGAAACACCAATGCACTGCCTATTCGTCATGTGGTCACAATGTGACATTACACATCAGTGGCTTCTTTCTGACTCCTTCTGACTCATCTTCTGACTTGACTCATACGGACTCATACTGACTCTCCCTGACTCAGACAGAGTCATATTACGTTACCCCTTATATCCGTATGACTCCCTCATTTTGTATTTAAGCCGTAGTTTTTGAATCGAGACCTCTGCACGTTTGCAGAGGGTCACTGTGCATCGGGCCGATTTCCAACAGCGCTAGCGAGCGAACCTTCGGGCTGGCATGAGCTGGCATCAGATTGCCAGCCGTCACGAGCGCTTATCTGTGATGCGCAAATTTGGTGATAGGGTTTGTGATCAATCTTGAGTCATTGGCCGGCTGTTGCCGCAAACACCTTCTCATCAGCCTTCACGCAACGCGGCGGTCGTCTCTTGCATCCCTCGTATCTCCTACCTAATCTCAAACTCTTGTCCTTGATTATTCAATGGCGCGATCCCTTTCTTCGTGCCCGAATTGCATGCACGTTTCCAATCTCCCCGGTGCGCATTTGCCACCTTTGGCTCCAACCCGAGTCGTGTCGGCCGACATTCTGGAGACCAACAATCCGCCCCTTGAATCCCAAATCCCCGTGTTACGGGACTTCATTTCCCACCGACGTGCGCACATGGCTGCTCTGGATGCCAAAATAGTAGTGCTCCAGACTGCGTCAACGCTCCCCATATCCAGACGATTGCCAAGGTATGCCAGGCCCTACTGGGGATTTGTTATATCATGCATCTCTCGGGAGAGATCAGATATGATATATCAACGTCTCTCCTTCAGAGGCACCATGATATATCATGCGAGAGATGAACCCTCCCATCAAACCGCCGGGTCGCCCGCCGCCCGCTCGCTGCTTCCCCGCCATTGGCGTGCGCGTGGCTGTGCCGCCCGCCTTTCCTAAACCGGCCGTTCGGGCGGATTCTCCTGGCGCCGGCGGGAGTGGTATAGGCCACCTCAGACCTGTATACATACCTGTGAAACATCCAGGAAATCGCTCCCACATGGCTGCGCACGCGCCTTGCTGCTCGCTTCCTCACTTGCCGCCTGCGGCATGCCGCCGCTCCCTAGCGTGTGGCTATGTATTCCCGCCCCATCTATTTCTGATGAGATGCATCCAACGATCATCGGATCAGATTGCGCTCCCATGATTGGATCAGTTGTACGAACCGCCGGGGTAATCAGCGGGGCGCGCCAGGGTGCCACATCGCTTGGCGGCACCTGTTTGGGTCTATTATTTACACACGCTCAGCGCGATTCAAGTTCGCCACCACCACTGGCTCGCCCACTTCTCGGCCATCCTCTGCTCAGCTGATCTCTGCAACTGGGGTGCTGTTCTACTCTACCACTTCTGAACTGGGTCTTGCTTGACCTCCGAGTTGCCGCCGTGTCGCCGGTTGTTTGGCCTCGTACAGGGCTGACAATACTTACTCGCAGCAGCGGCATGCTGATGCCGTTTCTACGGTGCCCTACAGCGGCCTCGAACAACCTTGGTAGTTTACTATTCCTTTCCCGACATATATACTAGCCCGTCACTGCTCTGTCGGCTGCATTCTATTCTGTGCGTCGAAATTTTTATCTCGCCCGATCCCGCCATTATTGGCAGCTTTTCCCCGCGCGGCCTGTTGGATCGTGCTGTGGCTCATCCAGTATCTGTTTCCTTCTGTCTAGTTTGACTCTTCTCCATACCGCTGCTGCCGCCGTGCCGCCCACTGCATCTGGCCGTGACGCCCGCCCTCTTTCAGTTGGCCACTTGCCAGTGATATTCCGATCCTCGTCACCCTGACTGATTCGTTGGCCGGTCCCGATCTTCCTCTGTAGTTCTTCTTAGCACCCGTGTACTCCAACTCCGTAATCCCATGGATCAGAACCACAAATACCTTTGAATACAGATGTGTTTGAGCCATTTTCACGCATTTTGCGCTTTTGCATGCGAGCGCTTAACACTTGAAAATAGGCGCCTATGGTGATGGCTTGATTCGATTGGCTCGGGACCTTCGGCTCGCTTCCCGGAATACTCCGAACGCAGCAAAACCTCGTCTCTGGAGCATGCCCCGGGGTAGATTTTCATGTTGTTACAGATGACGATGTATATATATCATCGTTGCACTGTGTGACCAGAAATCTCAAAAGAATATCAACGCTGGCGGCTTTTATTTCGGATTTGAACATCCATGCAGCCAAATGTTTGCCGTTGAACCAAGTTTTAGTCGTGTCGACATCCAAGGGTGCACGAACCTGCCACAAAACCAGAAAACAATACATAATGAGGACATCAACAATACTAGTAAGTTTTGGCAACAATATATTGTGGCCGTGTTATTTGTTCGATACACGACCTTGGCTTGTACTAGTGTTTTAGGTACTATTGATGTGATCGATGGATCGAACATTTTATTCTGCTTGCGATACTGCATCGTTTAACTCAAATTTTGGTACTTGACTCTTTTGCATGTGTATTAATCGGTAACCGACTTTCTCGGATTTCTTTCAGCGGGCTGTATATTAGCGTATTTTGATGTCGGTATTCATTCAAATGTAAAATGCCTCCTGTATATCCCAAATCTCCGATACTTCATAGGCCACTTTATCCGGTACTCTTGTCCTCGTAAACGTCCTCTGTCCGGCAAATTGGGGCGGCCATACCACTGAATTCAAATGTCCTCAACCCTCGACTAATTTTAAATCTGCAAATACAATATCGCATGGGCAGATATGGCTAGTGGGTCTAAGGAGCTGTGCCTATTCAGAATTTCGATTGAATGAGGGAAGGGAGAAAACGAACCAAAATGGTGTGTGCTCATTCATCCGGGAACAGTGGCCCGAGCTACCCGAGCTGCTTGCCGTCGATGCCGTTGCCAAGACTATACCACGTAACATCTCTTTGCCTGTTGTTTGCCTGCTCCCTTCATTTTTTTTCACGACTGAATCCTCTCTGGGCAATAACAATGCTCAGGGATCCCGTGAATGCCAATTAACATGACTCAGACAAGAGCCTTTCCACCTCCGCTTCAAGGCATCAACACTTGGCACAGTATAATTCTTTCAAGGAGACCGTGTACATGTTGCGCCGAGTCGCGAGGGTTTGCGAAGTCAGCGAGGAGCTGTCGGTGTGTTGGTTAGGGCTTCTTTGGGTACTAGGTACTATCCCACCGTCTCATTGTTTACCTGCGGACCACCGCCACATCTTTTCTCCCCTTCCCCTATCCTCCTGTAGCGCGCCGACGAGAGTATGGTCTCCACCTCGCATCCCCGCGGTTTTGTGTCCTGGATCCCCAGGAACTCACCGCTGCAGGGGGAACCAAGTGGCACTGCATGGGCGATCATAGTGAGTTCGAGGCGGCTCTGTCCAGTACGTTGCTTCCCATTCATGAGCTGGTGCAGGTGATGCACAGCGAGGGACTCGGGCTTTTGTTTCGGTCTGCACGCGTAGGCCGTGCTGTGAGCGTGGCGGGTCGGTGTGCTGCGGCATGCAGCACGCGCTCATTTATTCCGTCTATATTACGGCATGTGCTGAGTAGGAACATGAGGGGTTGCACTGTGTTCACAGCGCAGAGCGTGAGCGATCAGTGGCCCTGACCTGTCGCAGTGGCTGGGCCAGAGAGTGCGACGATGCTTGCGGAAGCGGAGGGCTCTGACGGCGCCGTATACAATGCGCAATTTTTTACAGCCGGGTGCAGCGGGTATCGCGGGGAAATAATTACATTATTTTACCTGCTCGGATCACCCCATCGACCTATTGTATGTATGTAGTTCTACGATGCCTTTCAATGCCCAAATTGAATGGTCCTGGGACGAGCCAAGCATTTCGCGATTAAAATTGGTGGCAATCAAAAACAGTTACCTGATGGGGGTTATCGTGGTTGGCACGCTCGACGCTGTTGTCAACGGCGAGCGCGCATAATTCGGTAACATCCACGGGGGAAGCGGCCGAGATTTGATGCGCAACGGAGCCCAGCCCAAACGGTATGTGCCCCGAACGATGTGTCGGACCAATTCTGACGCGAATCCCATGTTTTTAGTGAGAAAACACCTGAAAGAACTTTCCCCAGTTGGTATACGCTCAACATCGTTGCCGACGATGAGCTCGCATAGCTTGAGAACGTCGACAGCGAGCAGGGTCTGCTTACGGAAAATTTAGCCATCTCTAGGATGATATATCAGGCGGGTCTCTGGGCCAGAGACCCGGATGTATCATATGTGGTCTCTCACGAGAGACGGTGATATATCATCTCCCCAAGTACTGTTGGGTATGCCAGTATCGCTATATCACTTCCTCTCCGAACATTCTGCCTGCGATTATCCGAAGGTCGCCGCTGGTGTTTTTTTTTCGCTATCAACGCGATATTCCTCATTGATATCGAGTTCACTCTTCAACAAAACCTCTGAACAAACACAAAAAAAAGAATCGGATCACATGTACATACAGGCCACGAGGTTGTCGTCGTGCGAAAGTGCCTGCTGTCTGTCTGTTTGTCGTTCTCCACGTAGCGATGGCGGTCCTCTGGCCTCAAGCTGTCTTGTCCTTCGCCTTTGCGCGGCAGTACATCCTCGGTGAATGACACTTTCGAGAATGGGGGCCGCCGTCTTTGATCTTCTCCAAAATCGAACCCAAAACTACTGCAAGAACTCACGAAATTCTGGCCACCTGGTAACAATATTTTCGCTGAGAGGGGCGATTCCCGTGGCTTCCCAAAGTCCCCCGCATACAATTACGTGCTCGGGTTTGATGAAAGTGCGTTGACAGTTGACGGTTGGCCGTGATTTAATGAATTGACATCACAATACTCAGGCTTGCAGACCGATATATTTATGTCTAACGGGACAGCGAACCGCACGTCTGTGGCAGTGGCACCGGGCGGCAGTGCGACTGGCATCCCGAATGGAGACTCGCTATTGACCTGACAATTGCATTGGGTTTGTTTGCTCCGTGGTGCCTAGCATATTCCTTCCGTAGCCTTTTCTAGATTTGTGATTTGAGCAATCTCAGTAGGTGTCCAACCGTTTTCCGTCTGCTTATAAGTATTAATAAGCAACAAAAGACAATTGGAACCGTAATCGATGGTTTAGAAGAACTTCGGTTCAGCATATTAATCGCTTTGGATCAGTACCAACGCCCGCGCATTCCGGGCTTCGACAATACACTTAAAGGGAAGTACGTGGCTATGGATGGACAGTTTAATTCCAGGTCAGGTCATCGTGCATAGAAGGGTGAGGAGGTTCGTACTGACCTAACTGCGGCTCTACCGGAACTCCATTTTCGCGTGGCTTCGAGATGTTGAACACGGACAGGATAGCGCTGCATTCCATGAAAACTGCCGTCTCGGCCAGTAATTTCCCTGGAAATCCAGTTCAGTCGAGTCACTAATTTCACAACTTGAACTCTCCTTACCCGCGCAGATGCTATTGCAAACTATCAATGAATGGAGGAAGTCCTGAAGAACCACTTACCGGCGCCCGTATCCAAAACAGATCTCGGCAGGATCCTGTTCGGCCTCCTTGCTATCCGTCGCGATGAATCTGCTCGGGTTGAACTCCATCGGATTGGTATACCGCTCCGGATTGTGCGCCATTTTCCTACTGGTTATTTGAATTTGCTCTTCATTGTGCTCATGAGGTACGTACCAGACATTGGGGATAATCACGGAGTCCTTCGGAATGAGTAGCGGCTCCAGATCCCCCCCTCGGTCATAGATGTAATCTTCACGCGTGCGATGAGACACCGCTGGTATAAACTATCATCAGACGGAAGGAAGTGAACGTACAAATAACCATATCTTACCGAGGGGAGCTGCGACGTGCCATCGAATTACCTCTTTGCACAGAGCATCGACATACGGTGACTGAGCACGGTCTGAAATGCCCGGGAGTCTGTCGTTTCCGACCACTTGGTCGAGTTCGCGCTGTGCCGCCGCCTGAATATCAGGGTAGAGAGACATCACCAAGAAAAATGCCTCGAGTTGTGCGGCGGCCTGCAAGGAATTAAGAATGGATTCCCCGTTGTTCAAGGTATGAAATAACCGTGTCACTGCCCCCAACCTGTATCGAAGCGGCGGCCCACTTGATCAAGTAATTTTCGTGGCTCCCCTCTTCTAGAAGATTCGACAGAAAGGATGTTTCTGCAGTTCCTGCAGCCTAACAGATGTGGAATCAATCTATTCGAGGGTGCGAATGTTCACATTATTTACCATCTCCTTCTTGACATAGTCCAAACCGGTATTCACAGTATCGTGAACTTGTTTAGACCACATCTTGGCGAGGGTGTGGAATCCTCCACCCGGAAGCCATTCGGGCCAATATCGCTCAGCATGAATTTACTCTCACCTGATAAACGTGTTAAGGACACTCACAGATAGGTACGATGTCCACGAGAAACGCAGCCTGGGTAGCCAAGTTGAAAAAATTGTGTCCCACGGTTTCGAACAACTCCAGAAATAGATCACGCTCCGGGCCGTCGCGGAGGCGATACCCGTACGCTATTCGGAGGCTAATCGCCCCAGTCGCACTGTACCAAAGTAAATCAAAACACCATGATACTAGGCACCCGACGCACCATCGAATTTTGTCAATTAACCCATCAGGGCTTAACAGAATGTTGCGCAACAATTTGCGTATCTCGGTCGAAAGCAGAGGGACGAATTGCTTTACCGCCAGCTGGGTACCGAAGAACCGATGAAATAGTTTGCGCTCCTTCCGCACTCGATCGCCGTAGTGAGCTAACGGGAGGGTGTTATTGAAGCCAGCGAGTTCGCCGCCCATAGGAATCACTGGGCGATCGGAGAAATTTGCGCCGCGCACGTCAAGCAGGTCTTTCGTCACTTCCAGAGAGTTGACGATTATCATCGTCTTCCCAAAAGCAGTAAGAGAAAAAATGTTGCCTATTCAAATGTTTGCTGAAGCGAATACAGAGCAAATTCGAGCACATCAAAACGTACCCCAGACATCTCCGAGTTCAGCGAATTCGAGCGAGTAACTTTTGGTGGGGATATCCAAAACGTTACCGATGAAGGGAAGTCCTCGTGGGCCGGGCGGCAGACGGGCGCGGGGCTTCTTCGGCCTAATATAGTACACCGAGACGATACAGGTCAGAGAAAGAGTAACAATCGCGCCCCAGTCCGAGAAGCTAAGGGACTTAGGGACACTAGCCATGGTGGAGTGTTTAGAACTTACTTCCATGTCGGAAAAATCCTGGGCTGATTATATAGTCCCACAACGTAATACATTCCGTTGCAATCCCATATTAATTCTGTGGATTGCAACGCACAGTTTTAGGATTATATTCAACTCCAATCCTATATCATCTTGTAATGGATTCCGTCTTTGCAATCCAATTCATCATTACAATCCGTTGTAATGGGCGCACATCAGGGGATAAAAAAATATTATTCGGCTGCACTACGGTAGCCGGCCTAGCGCCAAAGTTCTTTCGCAGCGCCACGTTGAGTTGAACCCGATGTGGCTCCAGTACGACGAGGGGGGACAACAACGGCGAATAGTGTGGGGACGAGCGGCGGGGAGGTGTCAAAGGGCCGGCCTGATCGCGCGAGCGATGAGTAGACGGTCCGGCCTGCACGTGTAATAAGTTCGACGACGAAAAATGATAAAGCTAGTGCGTACCGTGTGGGCAGATCCCCACGCATTGCGAAAGATCGCGCACGCCTCATTGCGATCCTCACACTCAGCAAGCCGATCTCCTGTCAGCTCCTCGTTATCGAAGTCGTTGCAGTCGGGGAAGAACACGTTGTTCCATTACTTGAGCAGCCTTTCAGCCCAATCTGCCTGGGAGCGTAGGCCCTCGACGAGTTACCCAAGATACTCACTGAGCCGTGCGGAGTAATTGATGTGAGTGGTGTCGCCAGTTGCTTGGAGCTGTGTGTCCGGCGAGTGAAGCCAATTGCCTACAGCATGTGAGAGAAGTCCAAGGCTAACGTTGGAACGTACCAAGATCGTGCAGTTGACGATTACGCCCACGGTAATGCGTTTGATGACCTGCAGCCCATGTGCGTTCTTCGATAGTGGCCAGATTGGGGGCCTGGGAGTTGTCGATGCCCTCCGAACGATGGTGGCGGCGACGTTTCCGCGGACGGCGGGCGGCATGAGCTTGATTGATAAGGTCGGCAATTTGGCGGTCTTTTGTGGTGAGAAGCCCGTTGACTTCGTTCATTCCAGCTTGTATGTTGGTTCGGATCTAAGAAAGAGTTAGCACATCAAAAAGAATGCATAGGGCAGCGGGACGCACACGACGCATAGTACGCGGAGTTGCTGGTGTAATCTCCTGCATGAGGTTAATAATATTGGCGAGGGGACCGCGGGGCGCAGTGCTGTGGAGAACGACTGCGGGTGGGTATGTTGTGGTTAGAGTGAAAGAGGTACTCATAGCGACCACTCAATTAAATGTGCGCTCCACCGCCCCACCCAACCACCACCCTGCTCCACACTCGGTTAAAATCGACGTCAATTCCCAGTTGCCCCCAATATGTTGAAGGGCAGATATCGACCGTGTTGAGCGCTGTGCTGGGTATAGAGGCCATTCGAGAATAGTTAGGCTGCAGGAGGAAGACGAGAAGAGAAAAAGAAGAAGGAAATACGTGTAGCGCCACTGATCGGCAATTACGTACACCAAACACGGTCATGCAACACAACCTCATCCTTATATTTCCTTGCCTATGCGAACGAAGCACAAGCAGCACACTATCAGGCAGCCCCACGGCACCCGTGAATTCCCAACTTGCCGGTATTGCCACGACAGCATCCCGAGGACTCTGGCGCAACACAAGCGAGTTTGCAGCATCAATGCAAGTTGCTAACCGCAGGGATGCGGTGGCAGCTATCTTACGAGGGCGCAGAGGGTGTTTAGCTGGGAATAATATATCACCTGTATTTATTCTGCTCCTTTTTCGTCGGCTCCCTGCGCCGCTGGGGCTGTAAACCCAGTATGCCATAGTAAGGCATTGCAAACACGCTCATATATTATATCGCCCCACGAGCGGTTGCAATCCACTCCGGGTGGGATTGCAACCGGTTGGAATCCGCCAAAATCCGCTAATCAGTTGCAAGTCAATGTAATCAATTCGACTTTTTTCCGACATGCGAGCTGCCTGCCGTCCTAAAATAAGTACAGTAGATCCCGGATCGAGTCGGAAGAAACTGGAATGGTGGATGAGAGAGTTGGCACTCATCCGGGATGATCTGGACAGAAACACCAAGTTGTGGGCATTCCCTGTCGTGATGGTACTACCGTGGGCGCAATTGTCGGGATATAGTGGAACCAACACATGGAGCGGCCATCTTCACGCCCTCCTGACCGCGTCCAATCTTGTCGACTGCTCCTTGGAGATCCAGGAAATTTCTGACGCGACGCAAACACCCATCCGCCGGTTCACCGGACGGCTTTGTGCAGACCTTGGGGGAGAGCCGTCAAAATTTCTTGGGACGTAAAGACCTCCGACACTTGATACATTGAGGTCTTTGACTAAATGGCGCTTGAATGGCGCCGACCAAGAGAGTGGATACTTACTGCCACACTAGACAACCAGCAGCGCACGATGACGTGCATATTTCTTCCCAGTATCGACGCGCCGAATGGGGTGACGGGTAACAGAGAATTGGATCAAGAGATCCCATTGGCACCTAACGGGAATCCGCTGTAGAATTTGACTGCTCAAGGCAGGCAGTGTAACGGTTTAATTGCTGATTGCGCAATGCTGTGCTTCGACAGCTTTCTATTTAGATCTTATACAACAGGAAGGCAGGAGGCGTCTATCTCCATCTCTTCCTCTCGCCACCACCACCATGGGCGACGAACCCATCCCCGAGCCTCAGATCACCTCCCAAACTACCGTGAACAGTGACGCTCTGTCAGTGTTAATACCTCCTCCGAAGATCCACTAGATTTGACTTGGGACTAGCTATACTAGCGATTTCTTTCCACGTTCTCGGAATTTTACAATCTCAGGAGGCGTATTCACGAGTAACGTTACCAATATGCCCAGTTCTCCTGCAGGTAAGTATGACAAATGGTCCAAGTTGGAATGGGCTGCTCAATAAAGACCAGATTTTCGCCAGATTCCATGGGGCGATATAGATCTCAGGGAAATGATCCGAGTTGATCCAGGATCCGGTGTTGCCCACCGTCAAAATCAGCGAGGATGTGTGCGTCGGATGTATTCCGCACGAATCGAAGGCCGCAAGTCTGAGGTCACCGTCGCCGTGTACCAAGGCAAAAATGCGGACGAGGCATGCCATCCATTGTCTCTGCTACTCTTTCCTAAGACTCCTGTTCAGGAGTGGAAAATTGATATAGCTAAATATTCGTCTCTTCGGTGATTGTCCTCGGACAGGGACCTATAAATACTCACTCGGACTATCAGCCATCCGAAGCTTATGCAACTGTATGTTGCCGCAAGTGCAAGCGGCGTGCACGCCACCATTTTCAGCGATGGTCTGTCTAGACCTACATTAGGGCGAGTTGTAACTCAATATCAATATCCGCTCATATTAGATCTCATTCCTCATGAACAATTCCTGGACCGCTACCGCACCTCCCATCTCTTAACTGTGTACATCTACGCGCATCGTGTATGTCCATCTACGCCATTCTGTGATCAGAGTTCAAATTCATTCCAGACTACGGAGTTCATGGTAAGAACCTCAGCTCGCTGGTGGCTTACTTACTCTATCCCAGGACGCATACACATACCTCTCTTCTCTGTTCGCAAAATCGCCGGTGGGTTGGCAATGGGGGTCATGTGTGTGCATCCATCTGATGTTTTTAGTTTCCCGAGGAGTGTACCCTGTGGATCCGCCGCTCCACCGGGCGGCTCTGTGCAGACCTTGGGGAGGAGCCGTCGAAATCCCTTGGGCCGTACAAACCTCTCACACTTGACACCTTGATATCTTTAAATGCACTTGGTCCACACTCAGAGACGACGGTCATGTCTTCACTCTCGCTGGAGCAGTACAATCAAGCTTGCTACTATAATCTGTCACAGGGTTGGCCTCTCGCAATTGCACGAGATATAACAGTGAATCAGGGATCACTGATATTGTGTCCTTCGAGCAGTCAACCGGAAGACTCGATTGAGATTGCAGCCATGATCAACCCGGCAATCCAACATTATGATTGGGCCGGCGCAAAAGGAGTGAAGATGGTTGCTGGTTGGACCCGGTATTCCTTCATCTCGTTCCTTATTTTCCAATGGTGATATTGAACTTTGCGAAGGTACGACTCCTCTGCTGTGTCCAATAGCAACATCCGCTGCGGCTGGCGTCTCATCTACCCAGAATCCTGGATCTCTCAAGCAAATTTCATTTTAAAAGCTCTACAAGTCACAACCAATTATGAAAATTACGGTAAGTTAAAAAAAACACTGGAGTACTTCCCGTTTGACATGAAACAGTGGTCGTGGACCGGGCTTCATTCGAGCTTACAATATCTGGAACACGGCAACCCCCTCCTCAAGGCTACCTATTTCTTTGTTCAGTTGCAAATTTACAATGTGGTCCCTCCTCATTCCGGTGGCCAAATTTTCCAGCGTATTGGTCCCCTGGATCCGCTTGGAGGCGAAAGTTTGCGCCCTGAAGAAGCAACACAGCGGGATTCCCGATTATTGAGCTGCGGACATGGGTCACCACGAGATCATGGAATGCCAATGTTTACCAGGGAATCCGCCAATTTTATGAGGCAAAGGGTTTCAATCCAGACACTCAAGATGTCGCCAGGCATCTAAAACACCCACTCTGGGAGCTATCGGTCGAAGTGGATGTTCCACTTAAAAATGGTATCATATATCCATCTAGGTTGAGTGCTAATTGACTGAGCCATGATCCCAGTCGACGACGAGTGCGACAGTGGTCAAGAAACAAGCTCTTACACTGTGTCCGGCGAATCGGATAAGGAGGAATACTGTATGTCAATGTATTCAATTTTTTTGACATTGAGGTTTACATTACAATCCGAGTTGACTGCGACGAGTCGAAGTCTAAAGCTGAACAAACTTCGGATGATGGCTGTCCGCCTGAGTCTGAATCTAACAAGAGATATGGTAGTGCGTTCAGAATCATCTGATTATCTAACTGCATTCCTTAGTTCTTCACAGTCTCAAGTTCTGAAGGAAGCGCGGGATTTCTAACTGCCTCGGAGATGCCATCATCCTGGAAGACGGTTGAACTCGTCAAGTTAGCGCTCACACTGGTGTTGCTTCTTGTATCTCTGTTGGAATATTTTTGCTAAGGTAGGGGCCGTGGGAATCCAACACCCTTATGTAATCAGCCATCAGTCGCAACTTGTGAGTGTGACTGCTCAGCACCATTAATAGTTAGGGGCATTCTGAGCAATAGGAATCATTCTTAGGGTTATTATGCATAGTTCCTATTGACTTGCTATTGACCAAACTCAGGTAAAAAAAAAATTGGCAGAGTCGAGAGGCAAACAAAATTTTCATTTTTTTTTGAGTTCCAGAACACTTTTTACAGCCTGAGCATTTTCGAAGATGTGTGTAGCACGGGGATGGCTGCTGCACAGCCACCCGGCTATCGGACCGATGACCGGCCCGCCATCCGGCCCACTCATGCTATGCCCCTTCCACATGGTTACCACATGGTATTCTCACTTCTCTGCTCTTCCCCCCCATCCATCTGCAGTCATAGACATGCCTAAGGCTAGCAAAGCTCACGAGGCATGGCAGAACAACCCTCCAGAAGGCTCGCAAAGCCACTGTGGAAGAGGTGCCTGATGAGAATGATATCAGGCAGACCTCCAAGAACAATACTCAGCACAGTGATGACTTCCATGACCATTTTCACTCTGAACTAGATGATGATGACAGCTGGGACTTCAACTTGGGTAATGAGCTGCCTGATCTGGATTGTGAAGACATTTCAGAGCAAGAGCTGGATCTTGATGAAGAAAGTCTTGTAGCACCTAAAATAACAGATGAAATTGAACTGGAGGCTTTTTCCCAGTTTCTTCACAATGCACAAGAGACTGCTCAGAAAGCAGAACAAGCTCGGGAGGCACAGCAGAAGCGGCCAAAACATTACCAGGGAAATTCTAAAAGAACTAAACAGCGGCATAAACAGATTGGGAATCAGCTACTATCTGGGGATCCTGGCCGCCTAGATGTTTTGGCCTGTTGGTGGCTGTCACAAGCACCTCACTCAAGGTATATGGGGGTAATGATGTAGGCGCACATCCTAGGAACAGTTTGAGCCTAGTTGGCACCATTTTGGACATATACTCATCGCTCAGTGAATTTATTTCTGGCGGACTTCCCAAAAGGGGAATTGACTGGCTACCTGGCCACCCGTTGCAAACTGGAGTTTCTGACTGTGCCAGTGGTCTTGCAGTGTATAATCATGTTCAAGGGCTATTAAACATCCTTTTCATAAGTAAAAACTATAGAAATGACCGATAAAAACAGCAGGACAAAGTGCTTCTAATGTGGGGTATATGCATAGAGATCAGCCTTCCTAGAGAAACAACACTAGCGTTGTGGAAGTGCCAATCGGCCACGCTCATAGCATTTACCTCATAAGGATTTGCATACGGGCTCCTCCTCAGGCGTTAGCGACCACTCATCCATACCCTCCATGTCTATATTGTGAACGACTCACTGTTTTATCCCTCTCTTCCTCCTCCCTCAGATTATCTGCTCCCCTACCGAATATGACGCGACGCACACAAAGCCCATGCACTCTAGACGATCACGTGTCCGAGACATCAAGTAGTCTCCACATTCGCACTCATGTTTTCTCCCAGTTAGAAGGACAGATGGCACGTTCCTCTTATATGTCTCTCATCGTCTCAACCACATACACGTTCCCCATTTTCTCTTCTCTCTCTTTCTCCTACCTCTCGTGATGTACAACCTCCGGTTGTGACGTCTCCTCGAACAGCCCTACCTGCTCGGAATGCACCTGGGATTGATATGCTCGGAGACCTTGTCCATCTCCCGCACGCGCTGAGGCGGCAGCGTGATCTCCCTATAGGTCTTTGTGCATCTCCCGGTTGGTATGGGTTTGACAAGGTGATTAACAATCAGGTGGTTATTTATTATACCATGGACTCTTAGTTAGCTTGACGTTTGTATTTTGTTCCCAAGGGGCTCTGGTGACGCACGAGCACACATTACAGCCACCCCCGATCGCAGTATATAATCTCTTGATAATTGAAACAGGGGACATCTTCCTCTTTCCCCCCATCATCTCTGTCCCAAACTCTGAGCTTACCTGTCTACCTTTTCGAGTACGAGTGGTCTAGAGACAGACCAGGGAGTCATTGAGTCAATGTTCCAACGCTAAGTCCCATCCTTGTGTCATATATAACATTTATTATTTCATCGTTGCAGCCTAGGGTATATACAGGACCTTCCACTCTCAGGTCTACCCCCCAGACCAACCCTTCTTCTACAGCGTACCAGTCAGAGGACTTGGTTGGCCGAAAAAAGTTTCAGGCATGTTCATAAGAAGCCAGTGGACACATCTGGGCCTCGAGATCCACACCTGTGTCATTCTCCTGAGAACCGGACATTTGGACTTTGATATGTCAAATATTGGGCTCAAATGGTGTCCGGTGCGGCCTGGGGGAGGTATCCGGCAGGTAAAATTGTGGGCTACGTTTTAAATCAAAGGCTTACATGTGAAGATGGACCTTGACAGTTTCTGAACTCGGACGGCTAAAGGGTCGTTTGATATGGAGGTCGTCCAGTTGCAGTTGCCATGTTTGAATGGCAATCATTTTCGTGAGTTCATCAATGAAGGAGGGGAGATATAGAGCTCTTTGTAGGCTCTGATGGAAGCCAGCAGTCAGGGAAGAAGTGTAAGAAGTATACTTAGACGTGCACATGAGAGGTGAACGGCTATATATTCATACCTGTAAGAAGTATACTAGAAGATAAATAAGTAACAGAATAAATAAGTACACAGAGAGACATACCTCAGACGTGCACACAAGAGGTGAACGGCTGAGGTACGTCTTGAGGAAGTAAGTGTTTAAATAAGTAAACAAGCTGTAAAGAAGCTGTAGATGAATATCTACATATGGCGGACAATGCGGAAGTTGAACAAGAGCTGTAGCCAATAGGACGGAGTTGGAAACGAAAGGGAAGGCATGTTGAGCCTAGACTCTAACAAGAAGAACGAGCCCCTGAAGTCATGAATTGATAAAGGATTGGTGGAGCAATGAGTGAAGTGTTGGTTCGGGGATAAGAAGTTGATGTTCTCACCCTGCGGCCCGACATTATCCGTGGCACTGCTTAACATCAACTTGTCACTTTTAGCTGAAAATTGATAATGACGGGCGGCATAGGTTGTATTCCACCCTCATACACAAAAGGGCCATATGGCTAAGTATTTAACCTTATAATTGGCGTGTGGCCAGGTTCCTAGTCCGGCCAGGATGGCAGTCACAAACAGTAGCTCAGAAGGGATTCCTTTCTGTGTTTGATTTTATAGCCAAGAAAAAGCTAGAAATCACAGGATACAGATGTTGGCTCTTCAGCTGAAGTCTCTGCTGTCTCATCAACTGATGTCTTAGCTGTCCCTTCAACTGATGTCTCGGCTGTCCCTTCAGCTGATGTCTCTGTTGCTCAGTCTCCAGCTGGATCTGAATCCGAGTCTGAGGCACAGTCTGGCTCTGCAGACGAACATGAAACATCTACTGCTGCCCAGATTCCAGATTGCATGGACTTAGTCAATGTTGCACATGTTCATCTGAAGGAGCTATTGGAGGCCCTACAGAATGGCAGTCAAATTTCAGACGCTAGTCCTGAGACTAGTGCTGATCATTCTCTGAATCAGCTCAATTACAAGGATTTTGCTTCACTTTGCCGTGCTGCAGCAACTCTCACTGTAAAAAGCAAAGATCAAAAGCTTGATGTATTTTTCCGAGCTCAAATCACAGCCATGGCTGCTACCCTCAACCTTTACCTTGACTCTGAGTTGTCATATAGCTGGCGGGAGGCCTCTATGATTATCTCTAGATCACAGGGCCATGGACCCTATCATGCACACTGCATTCGAGACCGGATTCATGCTTTTCTCTCCTTTAAGAAACTCCCTTTCTATTGATATGGCCAGTACCATTCATCAATTCTCAATGATGAGAATTTTTCAGATGCAATTAAGCTTCATCTCCAGAATGTTTCAGGAAAAAATGGCCACTTCACAGCCCAAACACTTGTTGATTTTGTGGCAACCCCTGAAATCCAGCAGATGCTGAGCATCCCAGCTGGATTTGAAAAAAAAAAAAAGTTTCTGAAGCCACGGTGTTGGCTGTGGGAACTTTTTGATGGCTGATTACATAAGGTGCGGGATTCCCATGGCCCCTACTTTAGTCCTCTGAAAGATAGATATTTCAACAGTAAGACTAGTAGTTTATTGAATGTTAACTGAATTATCCACACCAGGTTTGAAATCGAAGTTTTAACTATGGGGATAGACAGTCACAAGTGTTGGACTCAGACCGGGTAAGGGTTCCTACATTTCATGCATGGAAGAGAGAATTCCTAGACTCCAAAGTGAGGAAGCATAGTTATTCCTAGTCATGAGAAGGCCCCTCGTTGGACCCTGGAAATCACCTGTGCAAAGAACTCCAGCCGTAAAAGATGACATACATCTAAGGTTTGTCACCTCTAACATGTCGCGCTGTACGAGTGAAGGTAGCACAGATCACAGCTTTGTTGGAAATCGGGCTATTGGATATACCACAGTGACCCTCTGCAAACATGCAGAGGTCTCGATAAATTTGATACAGGGCTTATACAGAAAGGAAGTTATAAGTACGAAAGGAGTTGATAAGAATGGCAGCATGCATGAGTAGAAAAGAGTCCGTATAACAGTCTGCAGCAATAGAATGAGTCATTGGTGAGTCGGGATGAGTGGAATGGTCGGTGGCAACACATCTTCATGCCAGCGCCTGTACAGCCGTAATGGCAGTGCACAGGTGTTTTGGTTGTTATCCCAACAAGCTTCTCCGACCAAATGGAAAATGAAGCACGTAAACTTGATAAATGTGCTGTGGCCTTCACCATCTCCAAGCACGGAGATGCGGGATGCATCCAGTGCCAGGTTCCACTTTCCAGCCTCATCTTGAGTAACGAAGCTCTGAAGGTATTGAACTAGAAGGTATTGAACTAGGTGCATTGAATTCACATTGGAAACAGCTAATCTTTGCCACCAGAATCATTTGTGCTGCCGTTACCTTGAGCCCGAGAAGACCGAAACCATGGGGCCCTCACATACTTCGTCGGATATGAAAGTTTGTCAGATGGTGCATAAGTTCATTGGCTTGCAATGCAAACTCGTTGCATGCCAAATGGAGAGCACAACTTCATCAGATACTTGGGTAAGAAGACAGAAGACGTGGGGAACAGTGTACGGGTGCCTCAACTGCCATTACACATCAGTCCGGAGCATATGATTCCCGTATCATCCCGCCCAAACTCACATGGGGGGCTGTACGTGCTGCCACAGTCCTCAGTGTCGAGAATTCAGAGTCAAAAAGTCATTGCTGCATTGTGACCATGATGGCTATAGCAACCATGAGAAAATTGGGTTGATGGGTTCAAACGGATTACAGAAGACATTTGCACCCTGAAAACAAATATTTGTATTGCGACTCAAAATAAATGGTAAGATGTGTGCAAATTGTACAAAATTAGAGGAGGAACTAGAAAATGTGTGTGGGTGCAGATCCTTTTGGTTGATTTCCTTTGGTTTGAGTTGCACTGGGTGACTTCCCGTAAGACAAATTTGTATTTTTCAGATACTTCGTGGTGCCAATGATGGGAAGTATAAAAAGAAAAACCTATCTGTATTCATCTCGACTACCTGTAAGACATTCCCACACTTTCATACTGTACTATTTCGTTCAAATTGGCAGTCACAACATCACGCACCCCCCTGTTGATCACGAACTTTGGTCGAGGTCACATATCACTCGGGCCTCTGTTGAACCTCCAAGTCATCACACAGGCCCCAAACTGCCTTTTTCTTAAATAAATAAAAAACGCAAAAAAAAAAAAAAATCGGTTCAAATGCTGAAATTTTCCAGGTGTCATGCAAAAATTCAGTGACTGCCAAAATGTTGAATAGGTAAAATGGGTCACGCATCACACCCCTGTTGATTTGAACGAAATTGTCCAGTATGTACACTTTGGTTGTTCTTGCAGGACACCAAACAGTGCCCGAAGGCTCCGTCAATCAACATTGTCAAACAGCGTGTCACTCACTTGCACTCACTTGGCATGGACCTGCAGGTCGGTCTTAGTCAGAGGGGTGCTCAACAAAATGCACCAAGGCAGCAATCCAGTGCAGGTACACAACAGCGCAGCACTGCCATGTGAATTTAGGCAGCATGGATGAGTGAATAAGTAAGCATGTTGTGGTGCCTGAGGGTGGTGATGAACAACATGACAGTCAGTGCAATGTATTGGTCGGTGTACAAGGAGGAAGAAGAGGATAGGAGGAAGATGTGAGCCTCGAGGCACTTGAGCTGTGACATTGCCTATTTCGGTTTGTTTCAACAAAATTTGTTCTGTTGGGGGGGTCCTGACCCCCCGAACAGATACTCGAGTATACAAGGGTAGGATGGAGTGTAAGCGAGATCTGAGGCCAATGGGGTCCTGATGGGAGCGCCGGCATCTTGGCAAACTGACAAAAGTATGTGATTTTTACACACTTTTGTCTTACAGGAAGTCACCCACTCTATATTGTAGGATTCAAAACACCACTAGTCATGTGGGACAAATCAAACACATGTTACTTCAAATCAATATTGATAATATGACTCATGATTCTAGAGCACTCTGCTTTATTGAAATGATTGAAAGATTGAGGTTTTAGTTTATCCTGAGATGTTCGGCACTGATGCACAAGTTTGAGGTGGAATGCCCTAAGACAACTCACCAAAAAGTGGATGCACCAAGCGTGATCAAGGATAAATTTTCCGGCTCTGTCACATCTTTGGCTAGGTATATAAGTTGTCCCTCTCAAAATATTAGGTCACTGGGACATGTCCTGGATATGCAAGAAGGTATTTGGCACGAAAATGGTCCAAAAGCACAGATTACCTAATTTATAATATTTTCATGAATCACTTTCTGTCACTAATTGCACATGAATTAACCCGACAGATTTACCCAGGTTTTATCCAAATCGGCGCAGAACTGGTTGAGTTACTAACAATTGTTTGAAAACACCCTAAAACGGGAATTTCCGACTGCGCCTTCGGTTCCGACTTGAGCTGTAACTTGGTTCAGACCATGACTTGAACAATCTCACCCATTTCGTCTCGCAACCTTCCAATTCGCACCCCACTACATCTTCTGGGGCGCTAGAATCGTCAGGTAATGCAGAATGATTTTGGACCCATTTACTGAGGGGTCCTTTTTTTCGGCCCTGAGAGAGCATCCGGGAAATGGGATTGATGGGAACCGTGGCATGATCGGTGGCATTGATCGTGGCATTTCGCCAAACAAATCATCTAAGGCCATCAAAGTGCCATCAACGGCATCTTGCGACTGCACTGATTTTGTTTTTTGTGTGCCCACCCTGATACTGTGAAAGGCCAGAGCAGTGTGGAATTAAATATGATCACATTGTTTACTACATTATCATTATAGAAAATATTTGAGGTCGATGAAAAAGCAGCGGTGGACTTCAGAGGTGGCATCCCCTGTTCCGTGACCTGAGACACGCCAGGGGCGGCAGGGCGGGAGGCGGCGGGTCCGGCTACGATTCTTTGGTGTGTTTGGCACTGGCGCAACACGGCTGTACTTGTAGAGTGAGCCAAAGCTTTTGTTTTTCTAAAGCCCAAGGACGGTCTTGAGGTCGCGGGCACGGGGCGGCGCCGAAAGCCTCGGTGGCAGCGATCAGGTGATATTATTGCAGATCCTGCATTGAATCAGGCAGCACGGAGCACGTAAAAATCGCGGAGGCAGCAAAGGAGGCGGAAGAGAAGAGACGGCAGAGAAATTGATGGATTGATGGAGTGATGGCAGCGGAAATGTGCCGTCTGCCGGTGGCATTGATCATGGCATTGATCGTGGCAAAATCCGTGGCAATCCCAACACCCAGATCTTGTGGGCCCTGACGGCTGTACCTACCTCCCCCCTATCCCGGCTTCACCGGTCCGAACCCCCTTGGCCTTAACTATGACTTTCCCCCGCTTCGGACTTTATCTGTCATTTTTCAGCAGATCGAACGCCGTCACGACGCGTTCCTTGAACGTCCCCTCATCTACATAGACGAACCCGATCTCAGACGCGAGTAATCCCAACTGCGGAAGAGTTTTTGATATTAAGTTAACTGTTCTTTCGATATGGTAGAGCGTTGGGATAAATCGCTGTTCACTGTTTCTTTTAAACCGAGTTTTAGATGTAACTCAGATATTTACCGACAATCTCATCCTGTCCGAGAGTGACCCACTTGAACCTTCAGTTGGATTGCCGTACCAAAGGCGCTATATATTTACGCTCATGATAACAGTTGCTGGGCGACGATGCGTTGGCCTCTGAGTCTCTGTCCCGTTTGGTTGAATATTCAATCAAGTTCCCAAATATGGCCGAGGGCGGAAGCCATGGCCCATAAAATCTGGTGAAGTACTCAAACTCGCCGCGCACTAGACCACTGGCCATGGTATTACATCAAGAAAGCGCATCCTACATATAATAAATATACCAAAGCATCTAATAAGTAAGGTATCAAGTATTCAATTCGCTCCGAATCGCAAGCACTGCCCAGCCAAGTGTACGCCTCGAGTACATATTCAGGTTGTTCGACGCGCAACGCCCGAGAGAGACCGCAGCAGGCGGCGCATCGTTCCGGCAGCCTTCTTCGCACCGCTGACAGTACCCGCGCTGGCACTCCTCGCCAACGGCGGTGCACCAGGAACCTCCAAATACGGGCCGGGGGTGGAGGCTTCCACAGGCGGGGTATACGCCGCGGTCTGCACGGGGCGCGCGGGCGGTGCTGAGACCTGGACGGCGGGGAAGTAGGACTGCACGGGCGACTGGATGGGCGAGAACTCGGTGGACGAGTCGCCCGAGCCGAACGAGAGGAAGCTCACGCCCTTCATGTGCGTGGGACCGTGGCGCCGCCGCATGGAGAGACCCCACGAGCTGGGCGGCTCGGCGAACGCGAAGGGGTTCTCGGGGGGTATGGTTGGCCGCGGGTACGACTTGCGCGTCGTCGGCGTCGGAGAGTATGTCCTCAGAGAGGACGTCGAAGTCGTGCGGGGTACCGATATCGTCGCTCTCGCACTCGTTACCTTCCGCGAACACGACACTATCCGTGCCAGAGATGGAAGTGGCGCTCGGCGTCGAGGGCCCCTCGGAGGAGAACGAGCGACTGCTACGCCTACGTGTGAGGAGACTCGGCGTGCTTGAGGGTACAGGGCTGGTCTGGATAAGGCTGCTACTCCGTGGCGGCGTCACCGGCTCGGGACGCGTATTGGTCTTCAGGCTGCTTTGGCGCGGCGGCATCACCGGCTCGACCGAGACACGCTGCCCGCCTCCGCCGCGGAGTGACTTCCGCCGCGATGCGCGCGCGGGGAGGACGACGCCGGGTGCCGTAAGGCCGAGGCGCGAGAAGCGCGGAGTGGTGCCGTAGGGCGTCGCTGTAAGCCAGTTGTCTTCGCTGTCATTCTTATAGTGGCCGCTGCCATATACCGCAGGCATATCCGCGTTGGCCTTCAGTACGGGAAGTGTAGAGGTGCGCTGGCATGATGACGCCGCTGTATATGCACGCGGAAAGCTCGCCGGCGCGGAGCAGGCAGTGTAAGAGTCTGTCGTGGACATGGATGTGCTCCGTGAGCGCGCGCGCCCATGATGAGAGGACAGCGGTGGTGGGGGGTAGCGGTGTATAGACGATGCTGGGGAAGCCGCCCACTGGAGGAGCGCTGAAGGGCGGTGCAGGAAGTGGGGGACGTTTTTGTTCGAATGGACGCTTTACAATTTCGAGGAGGGAGGCCCGTCTGGAAAGACGTTTGGACACGGGGGGAGATATCGGAACGGGAGGGGCTGGGTCCCAGCGTGTCCGAGAGTGAAGATTTGGAGTTGACAGTACGCGAACGCGAGGTGTCTTGGGTCTTTCCACTTCATGAAAACCATCACTCGAGAGCGCGGGTCCGGCCAGGGGAGATGAACGCAGGGGTTTCCGCATCAGGTTAAGGCTATGACGGCGATTCAGCGCAGGGAAGGGCCCATGTGCGCTTGGGATGGATGAGCCCTCCTCGCCGAATCTATTTGCTGAAGACAGGATGTGCTGGGTGAGAGGGGTAACACTATGGCGGCGAGGAAGGGAAGTCGATGACGACGGTCCCGGTGGGAGCATCATGAACGGTGCGGACGCGAGCAATAGAGCGTTAGCTGGAAAGGGTTAGCTCGTTATCTTCCTCGCATTCGAAGTTGTGGAATAGGCAAACGAACACGAACGGCGGTGTGGTTTACGAGGTCGAAGTCGGAAACAGCGCAGGCGTGAATTTAAGGAGCGTGGAAGAGAGACAAGGAGTGTGGAGTTTCGATGAGAGACAAGCAGGGTTGAGGAGAGACGGGGAGTGAGACAAGGAGCAGGCACAGAAGAATATATGGCCCCTGTAATCGTTCAGAACGTAAGTGATGTTCGAATTCTGGCGAATTACCCCTTGACAGATGTTCAAACGCGATCGACGGGTAGAATCAAATCTCTGAACATCCACTTGGCGAAATTCTAGGGCATGGTTCCTCGTATCTGGCACAAACTTTCTCGCCTGGAATGTGAAAGACACCTGGAAATACAACGACCCGCGAGAGGCAGGACTCCTACATTCATCCACGGAAGCGCTTATTAGCAGACCATCAGATGTCAAACAAGCTATGTTATTTACAAGTTATTTATTAGCAAGCCTCTAGAAACGAGGAAGACGAAGCGCACCATGAAACTGCGTCGTGGTCGCCACCGTCGCGAGAACCGGCCCCTGATTCGTGAAAGGGGACAGGAGGAGCAATTTGCGCAATTTAGGGCTTATCGAGGCATCTATCGGAATAAAACAAGCTTTTCCGTTGACGGCGAAATCCGTGGCATCGATGGATTGGACATGGCGGAATGCCTTAGGAAACGGTGGTGGTAGTGGGAGACAACCCGGCATTATGCGATCAGATGTGATTGCCAACCAAGGCCAACGCCTATGTTCAACCTTGGTTCATTTTGATCTTGTCGCCCCAAAAAGTCCTAAAAGCTCCAGTGGCGACATTTTTATGCCCGAAATGAGCGTTGGAGTCCTGAAATTGACTCTGCCTTGACTCTTTCCGCGGTCAGTGCTCTCAATGTGCTCTTGCTGCACGGATCGCAATTTTGCATGTCCTATCACTTGCCTATCACACTGTGAGAAGTAATCGTCATGAACTTCAAAACTTTTGATCAAAAAGTATTCTAGCCCTGGATTTTACACATCAGGCCCGCGTATATTTTACTTGGTTTGACTGCTATAAGCATGCATGCCACCGAGGCCCGAATCTGTAGAGCCTTGCCGATTTCTCACCAGTGATGGGGTAGATGAAATAAGAGAAATGACATGGCGCTCCGCGCGTCCACCTGCGCAAACAGTGGCTAAAGGCCGCTATTGACAAATTTTCCTGTGGGTCTCACCCCAAAACAAATCTTTCAGCAACTGAAGCATGAATTTCAAGTGTAAAAACGAGTGGATACAGATAGTGAACTCAAATCACTTAAGTAATAACAGTTGAACATGAGTACATATATACGAACGATATCCGCCTGGACTAGCCAATGGTAAAAGTCCCATTCTCAAACTCCTTCTGATACTATGTGGGCTCGAGTGGAACGCCGGAGCCCGTCGACTGCACTTCAGAGTCGTGTTCAATTTTCTTCTCATTGTTGATCCCCCATTGTTGATCCCCCATTTCTGGTCGACCTCCGTGTGCAGAGGGAGCTCCGAGGAGAACCGGCCACACAACGCGTAAACTGTCTGCGAATGCAACTCGTATTTGTGACTTGAGTGGCTCAGGGAGAGTTCGGATGAGGGGGATAATGGATTGATTAGGTTTGATGTACATACAGGGCCCGGCGGCATCCTGCGTTGCCTGATGTTCTGATGTTCAAACTAAGAGATCCAGTGGTGGCTTAAGCAGCTTCTTTTGCAACCGCAACCTCTATGATGTAGCTTTACAATATTAATGGCTTCTCCTTGTCCGTCGAAAATCTAGTATACGACTATGAACCGGCATGCATCATCCATGTCGGGTAATAAACTAGACTTCCCGCTGGAAAACTGGCGGTCAGCATCGTCGTGATTTAAACGATGAATCCCAACCTTATCTGAGGGATAGATATCCCGACTACCTGCAGCCTGAGTCTCCGATATCCGGCCTATGGGAAGTATTGAATCCTGCGCTTTTTCAGTACTCGACGGCCGATGCCAGAGGGGGGAGTCTCGTACCAGATGTGTAGTGTCTACCATTGTATTAAACGCTAGTGCATGTGAACCGTTGGGCCGGTCATGGAGTGAGCGGAAGCGTGTTCGCCCATTGAGCCTGGAAAAATGGGGTAATAAGTCCAGCCAAGCCTGGATAATGGATAATCATTCTAACTCACGACGCGAGCATTGAATTCGAAAATACTGTTCAAATCGTCAGTATGGTAGCGCATCTCAAGAGCCACTGGACATACATTTTCCTTGGATCAGGAAGAACACGAGCCAGGATACTGAGGGAAAATCTTCAATAAAAGGATGCGCTGTATGGTGGTGGTACCCACAATCATGTCGTGCAAGGTACTAGAATCGTACAGTCAAGCTTCATACGGACCGGTAGTGACTCACCAGGACAACTTGCATCACACCCGTTGCACTGCGAACAGACAGTTCAGAGCGTAAATTACTGAATCTGATGTTACCACCTACGTCGTAAGCAGCGTTCTCTCTCATTCAAGGTGTGAGCCTCGAGACATTTCTCTTGCGAGTTACCACATACCGAGAGTCCAGACCACAATAGTATTGACGATGTGGGTTGTTCTGCGGTAGGAATTAAATCAACACTCCACCTCTTCCCGCGCAGCGAAGTCGAAACCACTCACTGCTTGAACTGCGTGTTCCTCATGTCCCACAGATAATAAACCAGCGAAACCATAATAATGATATCGACGACCGGGCTCGTCGTGCCCGCCACGATCACCTCCCATTTCAGCTCTTTCGTGAGGCGGCTGTAAGCCCGGTACTTTGCCAGGTCGGCGAAGAGCACGATGTTGAACGCGAGCCGCACGAGATTCAGGACGCAGCAGAAGATTGGGATGAACCATTGGCTGGATAACACCCAGACGCGATACAGGAAGAAGGTCTGAACAGATGTTGAGTCGTGGGGTAGACAAACTGATAGAGGGCAGTCCTCCTACTTGTACACTGATGGCTATGAGGGCGTGGAAGAGGATGGAGAACTCCATCGACAGTGGGGGGCTGAGGATGTGTTCGGGCTGGCCGTAGTACGTAACCGTCACCATGTACATCTGAACAACGCAAAGGAATTGAATTGATAAATTTGGGGGAATGAGCGCGGATAGTAGGTAATACTCACTGAATGCCAGCACGCAATTGTTTGCCCGAGCTCAAGGAACCTGTGCCCAGTTCAAAATCACAAACCGAAGGGTTGAAAACGAGTGTCACCAAATGGATCCGACCTACATATCGGCGCGTCAAAATGACACTATCCAAATGCGGGAAAAAGTGCCCACCAGTCCCTTCAGAAATTTGCCATCCTTCGGAAACGCGGAGTAATAGTTGAACGTCTGCAGCGTCAGCACCCCAAACAGCCATGTCGCAATGACCAGAGCGATTTGAGTCTCGCCCAACGTCGCGTGGGGAGAGAGGCCAGACTCAGACTCAGAGGTAGGAGAGGACATGACAGGCGAGGACAAGCCACGGAGCTATATTATGCCGACAGACTGATATGAATCGCAAGCGCATTCCGACTACGGCGGTGATGGGAATCACGAAAGAATTGACAAGCGGGAGGTGGATACCGCAAAGCTGTCCTCTAGGCTGTAAGATATCTAATATTATGAACCGGGATGACTGGTAAAGATATGGAACTTGCCTGGGCACGTCCAAGACGCTTTTCATACTTTCACCGTCAGAGACCATCCACAGATTGCGCCGTGACTAAGAGGGATATTAATGGCAATCCCCAGTTGAATCGGAAGAGGAAAATGACCGACCGCGGGATGCCTAGCCGGGATTGCGACGAGGAACGATTACAACCGTTAAAAATCGACCACTAAGCAGGTAGTAGCCGCATCGAGACATTTCTAAAATCGGCTGGCAGTTGCGTCGCTCAAGGTCCACCGGAGCTTCACGTCTCCTAACTTCCAAGATTCGAGTCGAGAATGTAGAGTCCGATCTTTGCGCTACACGGAGATGGTCGTACCGCGCGTAGGTACTCGGCGCCCGGTGAGCGCCCAAGTAGCTATTTCGGTCCCGCGCTGCCGCGCCAGGGCCAGAGTGGAAGATACACCGTCTTGCAGGGTGGAGAGAGCTCCCGCTCTTTTCGACAGGCACACGCTCAATACGGAATGGAAACTAGATTGGAGAGTCGGAGTAACAAAGTTGCTAGAACCCTGCAGCAAGAATTGTGAGACGGGACCTGAGGGTGTCCGAAAAGATCACTTGCCATGTACCTAGGTTCCAGAGTAAATTAATCACAGACCGTCTGTCGCATACCGGTTGGTTCAAGATACACCGCTTGCACGTCGATGTATTCTGCATTACCGCACGACGCACGAGAGCCGGGAACAAAATCCTTAACAAATCTTTGCTAGAAAGTCGCCCAGACCTGAGATCGGGTGGGGCGTCCCCATTCGGTGCAGACGAGTCGACAGATACCGGCTGTGCGTCGGTCGTCTGGATCGTCTGTATTGAGCTCAGAGATGACCTGAGTTAGACGCTCGCCGGAGGCATCAAAACCGTTCGCCGACACATCATCATGGTCTACGAGTCTAGACCTGAGTTATGTAACACCACAAGGCTCACGCTCAACCTTCTCTTGTCCACAAACGTTCTTAGATGTTTTATGTCATTTCACGTCTATTCTGAAGATGAAGAGAGGTTCATTCATCCTTCAACCCCTCACAGTCACCACTCAATCCAGTTATCAGCCCAGTGCTGCAGGAATATGTCAACGAAACAATAGCCCGACAAACCCAGACCCTTCTCCGCGCACGGAACTCTTGTCCCCCAGCTCGCCGACGCGCGAAGAACCCGACCGCCGCAGCCGACGCAGCCAACGCAGCCAACGCGGGCCCTCGGAGCGCTTCCGGCGGCAACGGGAGGAGGCGTACGCCAGCGTCTCGGCCAGGCAGCTCCTCAGCCTCCTCGTCGAGAAAGAATATGAGGCAAGCAAATTGCGCAAAGGCCTCCATCGCGCATTCGACCGCGTCGAAGGTGAGGCGCAGCGCGTCGCAGAGGCCGAACGCGTCACCCAGGAGACGCTGAACCATTTCCGCGCGGTCAATGAGGGGCGGATCGCGGCGGAGCGCGCGCTGGCCAAGACCCACGAGGAGCTGGGGCTGTGGAAATTTCAGTTCGAGCATGTGCAGCGGGAGCTGGCGCGCGCACAGGACGTGGTGAAGCTCCTGGAGCGGCAGCTTGAGGATGCGGAGGAAAGCGGCTGCCAAGGCGCGCGCGGCTGCGAGACAGCTGAACGAGCTGCGGGTGGTGAGCGACGCGCTGGAGGAGGGCAGGAGACTTGGGTTCCAGACTGGTTATCGCCAGGGGCAAGAGGACAGGGCGTTTGCGCGCGGGACGACCCCGGGGACACACACCAGGACTTGGAGATCGAAGATAGTGGGTCGTATTCGTATTCGTACACCGCGCCTCAGCGGGGCCGCAACGAACTCGGACTTGGCGGCTCTGTGTCGCAGCTCCTGCGCGACGTCAACACCTCCCCCGTCCCCGTCATCCGTTCTCCCGAGGTCCTCCGCATGCCCCAAATGCCTCCCACCCATTCCCATCCGGCACAACCTCCCGACCCACCGCCGTCGATGCCCGTTCCGATCGCCATGCCCAGTCCCCTCCCGGCGCGCCAAACTGAATACATCCCCCGCTCCCTCCCGCCGTCCCTCCCCCCTTCCCCCAACATCCCCCCCTCCCCAACGTGTCATTGTACCCCATCGAGATCCCATCGGCGTCAGAGCTCAACGCTCAGGCGCAACCACAACCACAACGGCGCGGTAGTTCTTCGCAGGCTCGACAACAACCGCAACCGCAAAACAATAATGCTAATCCGCCCCCGCCCCGTTCATTTGCTCGTTCATTTGCTCCCCAACTCCAAGCAGATGCACCATCACCCCAGCCAGAACTCATCAATATCCTCCCACTACATATACATCACCGTTCCTCCGCCTCAGTTCTCGCAACAGCACGCGGAACCCAATAACCTCAATGATACAAATGGTCCCGCGCATCGGCGCCCCGTATCGCTCGCACCCTCCGCCTCTGCATCTGCGGCTCACCGCCCCGTATCACAGACCCCGTCTCACCACCCGCGCTCGTCCAGCGTCCAGCACGACGCCGCGCCTCCTCCGCGCCGGCCCAGCCCGCTCCCGGAGCACGAGTACGAGCAGCCCCGCCACTCGCAGTACCACCCCGTGCCGGACAACTATATCCCCCTGGCGGGGGACGGGGGCCATCACGCTGCCGCCGCCGTGGCAGCTCTCGCCCGCGATGTCCGAGGCGGCGCTGCCGCAGAGTGGATACGGGAGCCGCCGAGGGCGCCGTCGAGGACGGAGTCGTGGTATAACAGGAACGGCGGTGGGGAGCATGGGCAGCAGGGCGGGCAGGGCCAGACGCATGGGCATGGGCATGGGCAGACACAAGGGCAAGGGCAAGGCCAGACGCAGTCGTGGGTACCAGGCGAAGCGCGGCCCGCGCTCGGCCGCGGGGTCGGTCGGGGGGCGGTCTGCAGGGGCGGCGGAGGCGGGGGCGAGGCGGCTCGGTGACGGGGCGCTCGAACGCGGGGTCGACGGCGGGGCGGCACACGCGCCAGGCGTCGTTGGATTCGCGCTTGGCCGCTAGGAAGCTCGCGGGCGGCGGGGAGTACGCGCCGGATCTGCGGGCGATTCGGGAGGTGGATGCGAGTCCGGGTGGGCAGTCGCAGCGCGCGAGGAGCATGCGCGTGCCGTCGGCGGAGTCGCTCGTGCCGCCGCCGGTGCCCGCGAAGGATCGGAAACAGATTATCGCAGACGAGTTGCGGTATTCGGACCCGGATTTGCCAGATTCGTGGCGGAGGGAGGGGGCGGCAGATGTGAGCTTGCTTCCTTTGCTTTGTTGAAAAAAGAAGAAATTTATTGACGGCGAATAACTACAGACTGCCTCGTCGAAGAGTCGGCCGCCGCGGCACGTACGCCTGCCCACGAAGCTAACGTTCCCGGCGCCGCTGTCGCCACCGACTGGGGCGGTGCCGCTCGGACCAGGACAGGGGCACATACGCGCGCGGACGATGTCTGGGAGCACGGCGATGTCGGGCAGGACGCAGCCACTTCCTGTAGATTTGGGGCGAGGCCCAAGTCTACGTCGGGTGGCGCCGAAGCGCCCCGTGTCGCCGTCCGACATGGGCACACCGTATTTTGGATCCATCACTATCGAGCCTCCGGTATGCGTCAGCTATCTTCTACAGCAGCGTCCCGATATGTATCATATTTTTACAGTCTCAGTCTCAGTCCTCGTCTCGGATCCCGCTGACGGAGCCGCGGACAGACCAGTATCTCAGCCCGAACTACTATACGCAGCCGCTTCCTGTTCCAGGTCCAGTCGGCCAGCCGGGCACGGGGTTCGTGCCGCAGAGCATCACGATTCCAGCGCAGATCACGGTGCCGGTCAACTTCAAGGGCAAGAGCATCTCGTCGCCCATCCAGCCGGTCCCGTTCTCCGGAGGCGGAGGCGTCTCGGCCTTGAATGGGGAGGAGGAGGGCCGCCCCGTCAGCCGCGCGGGGGTCGACCTCGGCGCTGAGCCGCAAGTCGGGGCGGTCCGGCAGGATAGAGGTGGGCCCGACGCTGACCGTGGAGTCCGGCCACGGCCCTCACGCGCCAGGCGTCGAACACCTCCCTCCGCTCGACGGGCTCGGGCTACGCGCGCTTCGACGCGCAGTCGTACGTCGACCCGGCGTACTTTGCGGCGAACGAGGACGCGCCGCATCCGGTCCCTGCGCCGCGGTCGCGCAAGGTGTCGGCGTCGTCGCGGCACTCGAGCTCGGGGCTGTCGTATATTGGGCCGCCTGGCCACGTCTGAAAATGCTTGCTACATATCGGCATGTAGTAGATTTTTGTTTTGTTTTTGTTTTTGGCTCCATCGATGTGATACTGCCTACTAACGTTGTATTCCGACCTGGATGTATTCGTAGTCTTGTAGCCAGTCGACTGGCTTTGTATTTATATTTTCTACGTCGGCGTCAATCCAATCTTACGATCAAAATTGCAGCTAGTCTGGGTTCCACTCGCAACTACATTGGTACGGGGCCTTCTTCGTCGATTGCGGGCATCGACGACCATCTAATCTATGCTCCGTTTTGCTCTTCTCTGCCGCCACAGAACTTTGCAGAGTTGCACCCCGGCCCGGGTTCGGGACCATTCCTTGGATCAAAAGTCTTGCTTCCCGCGACGAGCCTTCAGTCTACGCGCAGAGATGGACACACCGGCGGTGGCGAAACGCCCGCACGACGACGGAGATGCGCCGGATCCAAAACGCGTAAAAGCGTCGGAAGACACCGAGATGGAGCCTGTCGACCAGACGATGCATGCGCCGGTGGCAGGGGTGGCAGCCAGTGGGGACGACACTGGCGAAGCTGGTGAAAAGCCCAAGAAGCGCCGCGACGGGTTCCCGAAAAACCAGAAGGGAAAGGGAAAAGACAAGCCCAAGAAGCCTGCTGCTGGGCGGCGGGGGACGCGCAACGACGAGGCCCTCGAGGGGGGAGCCGCAAATCCGAACGCAGACGCAGAGGCAAGCGGGGAGCCCAAGGCGCCCCGGCTGCCCAAGCGCATGTGCGCGCTGCTCATTGGGTTCTGCGGGTCGGGGTACAGAGGGATGCAAATGTGAGTTCCGCCCGTGCATGCGATGAACGGATCCCTCATTCACGTCCAGCCAACAAAATGCGAAAACGATTGAGAACGCGCTGTTCGATGCCATGGTGCGCGCTGGGGCGGTCTCGCAGGATAACGCGGACGACCCTGTGAAGGTGCGCTACTTTCCTCCAGCGCGAATCAGATTTTTCTCCTCCTACTGTCCAGGTTAAAATTCACCGCGCAGCGCGAACCGATGCTGGGGTGCATGCAGCGGGTAACGTTGTGTCCTTAAAAATGATCACCCACGTTCCTGGTGTAAAGGACATGACGGCGCGCATAAATGAAGAGCTGCCGCCAGAAATTCGTCTGTGGGGGCATGTGCGTCTCTCGTCTGCTGCATCTCTAGATACTGACCGTGGTCACCCCTCCCAGATTCGCGTGCAAAACTCTTTTAATCCGCGCACGTAGGCCCTCCTCCTCCCTCGATTTCAAGCTTCCTAAATATTTTTACAGTCTATGTGACAGTCGGAAGTACACCTACTTCTTCCCCACGTATACATTGATTCCGCCCAAGCCGAGCTCCGCACTATACCGTGTGCTCACGGAGCACGCCGCGGCTCTCAGTCCCGCGATGCCCTCCCCCATCCGGGATCACGCATTCTGGGCAGACGCGCCGACAGACGACGCCGGCGACGTGGCCCGCAAGCGCGCTTGGCGCATCCAGCCGACCCAGGTCGAGCAGCTACGCGCCACCGCGCAAAAATATGTCGCGACGCACAACTTCCACAACTTCACCGTCAACGGTGTGTTCAGCGACCGCAGCAACCAGCGCTTCATGAAGAATCTCGAGGTCAGGATTTGCTCTCTCTTCCGATCGTGTCCCCGTTCCTCACATTTTTTCCCTCGAGATTGCCGATCCTGTGGTATACGGCGAGACGGAATGGATTAGTGTCCTTTTCCACGGACAGAGCTTCATGATGCACCAGGTAACCCCAATCCCACCCCCGTGGCTCATTACTGACGACTTGTTCCCAGATTGTGGGTACCCCTACTCCATTTGTGTCCGCCACTCATCTCTGCCCGTAGCGTAAAATGATGAGCGCCCTTGTGCTCTCCTGCCGCACCGGCACCCCGCCACAGATCATCGACGAGGTACCATCCCCGTCCTTGCGCTTGCACCTTTTCTGAATCTGAATCCATCCACCCCTCTTCCCAGCTCTATGGCCCGCGCGACGTCTTTATCCCGAAGATGCCCGCGCTCGGGCTCCTCCTCGAGGAGCCGCTCTTCGACACGTACAACTCCAAGGTCGCGCGCGTGAACGAGGGGCTGGCGCCTGAGCACGCGGACTTCCGCCCGCCGATCAGCTTCGAGGCGCACCGCGATGCGATGGCGGCGTTCAAGCAGACGTATGTATACGATAACATGCGCAGCGTGGAAGATCGGGATGGACTGTGAGTCGCGCTCTCCATTCTCCGTCTCCGTCCCGCCGACATACCCACTTAGATTCGACGCGTGGATCCGCATGGTCGACGCGTACAGCGGGAACGACCTGCTCTATCTCAATCCAAAGGGGACGATCCCCACCGCGGCGGTCATCAAGGACCGGCACCGCGATAATCCGTTCAAGGAGAAGCGGCTGTTTGATGCGACGAGTTTCCCCGAGCAGGGCGTGGAGATGGAAGAGGAGGACGAGGACGAGGTGGAGATCGATAAGCAGACGCGGATTGAGACTGAGGGATAGACTAGCCCTTGGGTGGAGAGGGAGGGAATTGGTCAACCGCACAGTGTATACTAAGAAGGTAACACGTTGGCGCAAGGGAGATGTCACGGTCCCACCGAACCAAGAGAACGACGCAGCTTCCTTGCCGCAATCGAACGCAGCGAGGAATGAGGCTCAGAGGCCATTCAGCTTACAACGTAATAGGATGTATCAAAGGCCTTCATGCGTGAACACAGGAACCGACCAGTCAATAGCAAAGCTGTCTATTAAAATCACACATTCTACGCACAAATACAAAGGGAGCAGCCGCGCTCATGATTGGTACTTCCGCATCGTCTGAATATCGCGTAGCAGCGCCTCGAGACGGTCGTCGTCTATCTTGACCAGACTTGAAACATGCATCAGGAGCAGCTCGGCGGTCCAAGCAATCCACATCTACCTTGGGATGACGCTCTTCGCCTCGTCCGCAGTTGCAGGACACAGATTGGCGATTTGAGCGGTCTCGAACTGCGTCAAAGCAGGTTCTCGACGAAGGGTGCTTTTCAAGTGCGTTTTAGCATAGTATGGGCATGATATAGCGAATAACACACTCGCGAACCGCACTGGCAGAATCGGTCGTATTGAATTTGGTGAACGTTTTTCACGTACTCCAGGGTCTTGTTGTACACCCTTGAACGCGGAAAGTTACAAAATTTTGGTCAACAGAAGGCACAGAGACCGTACTTGGTGTCTGGGGCATCCTTGTCCCTGTTTTCAAGGAGGTATTTGACTTCCGAAATAAGCAGACAACCCGCGTTATTAAACTCTGAAAGCGCGGGATGAGCAGAAAGTTCCGGGGCTGAGACGGTCTAAGTAAGCACCAGCTCCGAGTTTAAGGGCAGACGCGTCCTCCTCTTCATTCTGAGGGCGATGCCTGAATTTGGTAGCCATGGGTGGAGACAAGGGCGTTCGGCGTAGGCCGAATTGCACGTGATCTCGTAAATGTAACACGCACACGTGACTGCCAACGTCAACGCGCACCAATTGCAGGTCGTGTTAAATGATGGGCGTAGGCCGGCGAGCGGCGGGTCACAAACAGGAAAACTGGGAGACGTCTGGATTTCAGACATGCTGAGAGCTCAATGTTCGCTCGGTCAGCGCTTGTGCGCTGACCAGCTCATATTGAGGTTTGTGTGGCTGAAAGATGTGCTCCGGAAAGAAGACGGGCCGGGATCGCCCCGGGGCCGTCTGATTTACATTAGCTCCAAATGGTAATAAATGCAAATCATGTGATGAAAAATGACATTCTTGGTCCTCCCCCCTTTGAAACCCCCCAAATAGGCACATACAGGATAAATCCTGTTTGTGAACCATTTCTACACAGACCGAGTCTTAAAGAAGTCCGATGAAATTCAACTGAGAGGCTCAATTGAGGTTGAAACTTAAGTTGAACATCAAGCCAGGCTCACGGAAAAAGTCACTGTGGGGATAGATAATTTTTTCCCATTGAAAAAGGCCCTTTTAAAATGGGAGATTTTTACAAGGAGCCTTTTTCTCAATTGGAAAGCCCATGAACAAAGGAACTTCCTTTGTTACTCCGTTTTCCTCCCTGGAAAAACAAGGATTGGTAAAATCTCCTGTTTTAAAAGGCTCTTTTTCCATGGAAAAAATTAATTGATCCCCGCAGTGAGTACAGTATCTGCCTTTCCGCTTGCTTGCCATAGCATTGTCAATGGGCAGTGTGTTGCCAGCAAATTGGTAGTCATGTGTCACGTGCCCCTCTGTCGATCACGAAAGCCGGTTGAGGTCACACATCACTTGGGCCTCTGTCGAACCTCCAAGCAGTCACACAGGTCCCCAAACTGCCCAAAAAGTGCAAAAAGACGAAAATTTCAGTTCAAATGCTGAAATTTTGGGTGTTACATAAAAATTTGGCTGCTGCCGAAATGTTGAATAGGTAAAATGGGTCACGTGTCACACCCCCTGTCAATTTGAATGATGGTAAGAGAGCCGGCAAGTGGCAGGTCACAAACAGTTGAAATGAAAGCAAGTGGCCAGCAAGTGGCGGGGCATAAATAAAAAGGACTGGCACTTTTGACATTTTTTTTTTGACCCAGTGGTGCCTCAATATCAATGTTCGCTCGGTCGACACTTGCACACCGACCAGCTCACAGTGATTGTGGGAACTCCAGAGTGCTACATGCTGTTTGTGAATTAAAAAGTACAGTATAGGATTCGAGAGATCCAGACCTAGGTTGATTGCGAGAAACTGCATTCCATAGAAATTGCTCCAGAGAGAGATCACAGAGAGTAGCTATGCCAAGGAAGATGGAAAAGGAGCGAGGGCAAGGAAAGGAGAAATGGTGGAATAGAGGCTATTCAAAACCATTTTTTAACTGTGCCGATGACCATATCCAATGGGTCATGACTACACTCCTTTATGTTGGTGGATATTCACTCCTGATATCCCTGCCAAGACGACTACACTCCTAAATGGCGACAGGTGTCCCCTGAGTGCCACCTGTTGACTCCTTTATGCTCATGACTCCTTGGTGGCCCCTAGATGCTGTGGTGATAACACATAGGGACTAGGAGCATCAGCATTAATGTTCCTTAATGCTGGATACAGTAACCAATCACGATCATATTTAATTTATGTAGAAAGGTATATAAACTCGGTAGAATCTCCCCTGTACAGTAGATTCTACCTTGTCTATGCTCAGGCCTTACTTTGGCTGGATTGCTTGGTTCTTGAGCTTGAGCCTGGAGCACTCTTGTTCTCATCTCGTTGTTCTGGTCTTGCCTTCGCTCCCCTTTCACTCGACAACACCAGAACTCCTACTCTCTGTGTCTTGCCTTGGGATATTGACCTAGCAGTGTTGGATCTGGCCCGTTAGGTAGCAGCAAGGAGAGACACTTACCTACCAAGGGGAAGAGATCATCACACTAGTTCCCTGGCAGGGTTGTACAGAGACTGGCTCGCCTGAAGTTCCGCTCAGGCACCCCTCGGTCTTGGATCCAGTTGGAACCCCTGTTTGGAGTACCCCTGAGTCGGGTTCCTCCTCTCGGGTTCTTGGGACGCAACCCCAACCCCCTATCCAGAACCCGAAGCCCCTATTTGAGACACCCGGAGCAGGTTCCTCTCACTAGGGTCTGGTGCATAGTTGCAGTACTCTCGCTGCAATATCTTTGGGTTCTTCTGCATGGGTTGCTCACCACCTATGGATGCTGGCCTGGTTGGCCACATCCTCCTCTTGGATCCTCGACGCACGGTCATGCGCTATTCGAGCGGTGACAGATTCTCTCTCAACACCTAGGGGTGGCTGCTGTTGTGTCTGGTGTGGACGTGGTCCAGCTGACCTAAGGGCCGTTGCTGACAGAAGGGTTGGCAGTAAACGGGATGGCACCAGAAGAATCCTGAGTGGAATGGGTTTAAATTTGGAGGGTGGTTTGGGGGTGGGTACCTGCTTGCCCAAGATCGGGCCGGTGCGGGCCGTGGTTCCCTCCAAATGGGGAAGGTGTCTGAAAGGCAGTGTGTTTGCCTTTGAGGGATATAAAGGACCAGCTGCTTTATACTATAGGTGGATGTAGTGTGATAAATAGACTAGATGTGATAAATCCACTCGCTTGAGCTCAGTTCTCCTTCAATTTCCTTTGGAGGTGGATCGAAATAGAGCTGTAGCTGTATAGTACTAGAATATATATAAAAACTGAAGGAAAGCGGCCAATACCTGAACGAGAATGTGCCCCGAGTGGGAAAGTCCCCTGATGTCAGTGAGAAATTTGATACCCTGCTATAGAATGCTTATTTGTTTTTTGCTTCAGGAGAAATTTGTGGAGGGGCAAGAGATTCTGAGGAGTTGTCACACAGTGTCACAGATATTTCTGCCTGCCAAATGATGTCACACTGATCTAGAGATTGCACATACTGCAGCTGTTCTGCCTTGAATTTTGCTCCAAAAAAGTTGAATTGTTGTTCTATGGTCTATTTAAATACCCCCACCAAATCCCATGAAGATTGGTTGGTATCACATCTAGTCCATTTATTACACCACATCCACTTATAGTAACTTCCTTGTGTGGTATATGCCCAAGATGCCACCACAGTTTTCTACCACAGAACAGAGTGGGAAATTAACAGAGTCAGAATGGGTTTGGGTGAGCAGATGGACATGGGCCTGGGCTGTCGATGAAAGCTCCCTCACACTGGGGGAAAACATTGACACATGCGGATGATGTATGCGTCAAATGCATGTCACACCAGGGAAATCAAACTTTTGACCTAGGTCAAAAAGAGTAGCCAATATTAGTTGTTTCAGTAGACAAAAAAAAATAAGGATATACTTGATGTCTTGATGTAGTACAAAACCAACCCTGAAAGAGCAAGTGGCAAACACCCTATTGGGGATGACTTTTACTCTTAGTTTTAACAAAGTGCAAAAGGACTGCCAAGAGGTGAACTCTCAGGAGCCCAGTCAGAGAATGAGACATTAGGGGTCTTCAAAGTAAACTATGCTTTTTCACTTTTTTGGTGCTTTTTTTTTTTTCACTTTTCAGACACTTTTTCGCTAAGTGGTGTTTCGGGTGGGAAATCGGCAAACTTCAGCACCACAGCTGATGTGATGCGAGATGTGATTTACCCTTTTGGGATACCCACTAGATGGCATGAATTCTCATCGATAAGGGTGCACTTGGATGTGATTTAAAGGCAGATAGAAAGGGGTTCTGTGCAGATCCTCTTTCTTCCCTCCTGGCCCACTAAGATGACTCAAAAGACACAACATTCCACTGTTTCTCAACACATAGTCCTGCCGGCGGTGAAGGGGTTCGTCTTTGGCATTAGAGAGGCAAGCCGATCAAGGTGGGAGGGGAGGTAACGAGGCAACTGACCAGCAACCGAGTCGACTAACATTCAAAATTTTAGTGGCCTGTGATCTCGCATCACATCAGTTGTGGTGCTGAAGTTCGCCGATTTCCCAGCTGAAACACCACTTAGCAAAAAAGTGTCTGAAAAGTGAAAAGCACCAAAAAGTGAAAAAGTGTAGTTTACTCTGAAGACCCCTATTATGTATTTGAAACTGCTGAAAGACATGCCAAAATGACTTGTTTCAGCAATGCTTTCAGCTGTTTTGAAACAAAGAGTTTCATCTTACAGCTAATGTCGGAACCAAAGGCACAAACGAAAAATTTCCATTGTGGGAACTTTTTGTCGCACTGACCAATTCCCTTGTATTTCCCTGAGTTTTGGTCAGATTACCTCGAAACATATACCATTCTTTCGGAATAATTCGTGTGTAATTAATGATGTGAAGGAAATCACAAAAATGTATTTTTATCTTTCTATTTGACACCTGAGGTGATGTATGTTTGCCCCCAGTGTCAAGCTTAGGCTCTTCGCCCTCCCAATAATGGCTTCAATGCTTGTACTACTTGTTGATACAAAGGTATGTGGCCTATCTACTCTCGACTCCCTTCATGGCTGTGCCCTCTTTTACTCTATCCTCCAGCTTTGGCATCATTGTCCTCTCCTCCCACTGTGGCTCCGGATCTTGAACTCCGGCACACCCTCCTTGCACTTTGCTTGGTGACTCTCTCTACTCTCCACCACATCTATTGTCACTGCTGACGGTCCATTTATTTGCTGCAGTACTTGAGTGTTAGCACAGCACCACAGTTGCCACGTCTCACTTGCGCTCGCTGAAAGTATCTTGTTCCTGTTGTGGCCCATTCAGCGTCAGCAAGGTATAAGTATCTCCTCAAACCAAAAATGGCCGCGACCCCTCATCTCCTGCTGCACCTCCTGCTCTTTCACATCACCCACCACTGTTGGTCCTCTCATTCGCCTCGCACTGTGGGTGTTGTATATCCCCATTGTTTTTCACTTAGATCCTTACGCTCGCTCGGCGCGCTGTGTTCGGCTGCGCCCCCATCACCACAAGTGTGACAGAGCTGCTCCATCTACTTTAGCATCAAATACCCACCAGCTGGTATTAAGCTCCCCTGTTGTAATGATTCTGACGGAGTTATTTGAACCAGACTTGACTTCTGATGCGGAATATTTCTGAATCCCATGCCTTGGACTGCACAGTGTAACACCAGAGTCGGATAAACACAACTGTTGGAAATCGGACTATCGGATATACCACAGTGACCCTCTGCAAACGCGCAGAGGTCTCGATAGATTTGACGCAGTATTTATACAGAAAGGAAGTCATAAGTACGAAAGGAGTTAATAAGAACGGTAGTGCGCATGAGTAGAAAAGAGTCCGTATGACAGTCCGCAGCAATAGAATGAGTCGTTGGTGAGTCAGGATGAGTGGAATGGTCGGCGGCAACACATCTCCGTGCCAGCGCCCGTACAGCCGTAATGGCAGTGCACAGGTGTTTCGGTTGTTATCCCAACACACCCCCACAAGTGATAGCACCAAGGCACACCCCCACAATCTTGACAGGGTGTTTACCAGACTCCGTCAAAGTCATCGGAGTCGTACTCAACAGCGGCGGCAGTCTCGGTTGAGTTCTTCCTCTTCAACTCCTCCCAGCGCAGACGCTCCGGGCAGTCTGACTTGAAGTGTCCCTTCTTGTCGCAGAAATAGCAACTCTGCGACGAAGCAGTAACACGGCGGGCGGCAAAGGCAACATTATTGGGGTCGTGGTCGTTAGGGGAGGGAATGTCCGACACTGTAGTGTTGGAGACTTGCCGTGTCTCCTCGTTGAGTAGTCGGCTGATGACGTGCTGGACAGTGAGGTCGTCAGGAGAGGTCGCATCGAAATTGATTACCACAGCCTCGTATGTCGCGGGGAGACCCATGGTGAATGCGAGGATTTTGTCCTGGTCAGTGACAACAATCCCGGTGTATTCCATTCGAAGGACCATGGACTGGACACGACCAATCCAATCCTCCATCGTCTCGGAGTCGAGCTTCTTCGCGGTAAGGAACTGCCGGCGAAGGGCAAGGCTAGTGGCAAAACCAGCAGCGCGATGCATACACTCGAGGTCTTGCCAAATGACCATCGGATCGCGCGATGTCATGTGGGCAAGTTGGCTGGGTTCAACGCGTAGAACCATCTCCGCACGCGCCTCTGCCATCTTTGATGCATCTCGAACCGCAATCATTGTCCTCCGCTCCATATCCATCTCTGCCAATGTCTTCGCACTTCCATCTGAGTTGGTGTCGCTCACCACAACTTGAACCACACCCCATAATCCCTTCCTCACAAGAATAGCCTCCATGCGTATATCCCAGTCATTCACATAGTTCTTGTTGCCCAGACGTGCAAAAGAATAGCAGTCGGAGTCGGCCATTGTAGAATAAAAGTCGAGAGAATGTGAAAAATAAAAGCAAGGAAAATTCGGCAGTGCCTCGTTGTCGCGAGGGCTTTACTCCTTCGTCGTCGATGAAGGGTGTCGTAAACTCGGTGCCTTGTTGTCGCAAGGGCTTTGCTCCTTCGTCGTCGATGAAGGGTGTCGGGTTGCCTCCGTCGTCGTGGAGGGCTTTATAAGAATCCGGAAATCAAACGTCGATGGAATCCAGATAATGACACGAGAGCGGCGAGGGTATGAGTGTTCGCGCGTTTGTGTTGGAAATCAGGCTATCGGATATACCACAGTGACCCTCTGCAAACGCGCAGAGGTCTCGATAGATTTGACGCAGTATTTATACAGAAAGGAAGTCATAAGTACGAAAGGAGTTAATAAGAATGGTAGCGCGCATGAGTAGAAAAGAGTCCGTATGACAGTCCGCAGCAATAGAATGAGTCGTTGGTGAGTCGGGATGAGTGGAATGGTCGGCGGCAACACATCTCCGTGCCAGCGCCCATACAGCCATAATGGCAGTGCGCAGGTGTTTCGGTTGTTATCCCAACAACAACTTCTATGGCTTCTCTGGGACGGCCCACATTTCTCTACTCTTCATGCTATCCAAGCCAAATATGAAAGAATGCAAAGATCCTAGGCAACATCAAAAGCAGCCATAGACATCAACTTCATACCTCTATTAATATTATTGTTTATAATTAATACCAAAGATGAAGTTGAAAAAAGGTCACAAATTTATTTCCATTCAAGTACACGTATTGGGGCACGCCGATGGCCATTCTCCACATTTTCGTGTGTTATCCCTTCCAACATTCTTCCATATGCCTTCTCACGTCTCCGTCCCCCTTGCTGTCACATCCACGGCATCTTCTCGCTAGGCTTCACAAAAGGATTCGTTCCCTTGCCCAAACGGCACCCAACCATACCCCCCGGTATATGTCGATGGCTCTTACACCATACTTTGTGCTTCGCCCAATGCTCCTCCTGGTGGCTCCTGCTACAATAGTAAGCACCTTTGCATGCCAAACACTTTTTAGTCGTGAATTTGCGGCACTCTGCAACCTCACAGGGTGCTCCAACGCTCTGTATCCGCGCTGGCAGGCCTTTTACATACGCCTGCATCTCGCCGGTTGGTATCACACGCATGGAAATGTCCAAGTCTGACTGCTGGATGGGCTCGAAGGACGGGAATTTGGGGTGCATGGTGGCGATGCGGAAGATCTCCCGTGTATCGTCTGAGGATGGGGGGATAGCGAGTCTGCGAGTCCCATCATACACTTCGAAGCATGGTACACTGCTAAATTTGGATGCGATGAATGAGGCGGTGGATTGGATCCGATAGAATTCGTCGACTACTTCACTCTTGGCGATCGTTGTAGGAGTGGGTGGCGAAGGTACGTAGTGGAGGAATCGCGGGACTGGTGCGGGGTTGTTGGTTCTACTGGGTGGGATCGGAAGGGTAACATCCCCGGAGGATTTTTCGACGAGGACGACTCCGTAACCCAACGGTTTCGAATGGACGAAAGCATTGCACAACGCCGTCTTGATCCTGATACGATCGAGGGTCTGCGAGACCCACGTAAGATCGTCTTGCAGGATCTCGGAAGGTGCGTCCCCTGGGTCGCCATAGCGGCGCCCCTGGAAGACGGCGATATCCACCTGACTGTGCGGATTTTCCCCGGCGACATAGCGCATCTGTGCAGTGAATACCTATGTCATACCAAAATTGATTAAAGTTGGGGAGGTGATATATTGCTGTATACGAACTGCAAAATCGGTGCCAGACACGACATGGCACAAAGTCGTCCTTCTATTCGCTCCGCAGTGAAACACAAAAACGAAGCATGTATCGACGAGGTCTGTACACAGCCCGGAGATGGGACTGTCAGGATTCAGGCATCCCCAGCCGCGCTCCTCGATTCGCTCATACTCGGTCTGAAACCAGTAGTAAGCCCGATCCGGGGTGGATAGAAGCTTGTAATCTTCATGTCCAAGAACGCGCTCGGTGATTTTCATCGAAGCAGTTCTAGGGAGGCAGGGGTGACCTGGGACGTGAAGCGTGCAATGTGGACGATGGCAGCAAGAGGAAAGGCTGTGAGAATGGAATGACAGGTGGCTTCGCCGCTTTGAGTCCGCATCAGATCAAGAAGCCGACATTATTTTTGTAGGCCTTCGTACGGAAGATGCAACAAAGAATGCTTGTTCACCCAAAGCGATCGTGCATTCCAAGCCATATAAATAGACAACCCTGAAGATGAACAGAAGAGGTCAACACAGGGAGCATACCAGACCGGGAGAGGAAAGCTAACAATCACCGGCAGCAAACTGAGAATCATTGGCGACAGGTTGGAAGAATCATGGACAATCTGGTTGGTCAAAACTGATAGTCATCGGATGTGTGTGAGTTGCTGATAATCTAGATCTACTGTAGACACGCCGAAAATGAGGATAAAATCGGAAGAAGTAGCGGAGCACCATTGTATGATCGGATTCAAAAAAAACTGCGGTCAAGTGAGCGCAGACACCCCAAAGTTTGAGGCTGTGGGAAGCCGTTGTGGAGACTCTAGCATTCAGGGACATGTTGCCAAGGTTGTGTTCGAGCCGCGCGTTCCAGTCGTCTCTGCGACAAAGAAAACGAAGTGTAGATAGCGAGTCGTTTGCACGCCGCATCAGTTCAAGCAGGCCTGCGAGGGTCGAGATAACTTCCGTCCCGCAGCGCGCTTCCCTTGACGGATTGATTATTAGCCCCTCCCATTCCACAAGCTGGAATTGCGCAACCGACCGCAGAAATACAATTTCATGATCTTGGCATCCAGGCATGTCATAGAAAGATAGGAAAACGGCGAGGTCCGAGAAAAGGCGAACGCACGCTAGTTAATTACAAGGGGAGAATCCAACAACAGAGGGACAGAAAGCAAGTACCAAATCGCCCGCATGAGCTACCATTGACGTAAAGACCAACAAAAATGAGATCGCGAGTTAGACAGCGCAGCAAAGACCAAAGCTCGAAGTTGAAGCTCAGATTATCCCCATGAACATTGGGTACCCAAACAGCCGGGGCAGTAGTGATGTAGATGGCGACAGACCTAGGTAAGGGAGGGGTCCTTCGTCTACTTTTGATCATGGCGAACGTGTTGGAGGTATAGGAGCAGTACTTTATCCACACATGGCCGCGACTCGGACACCAGTGGTTGGAGCAATTTGGTAGAAATTGGAGGACGCAGGAAAATCAAGGAAAAAGCCCCAGATGAGATTCAAAACGAGTTGCAGAGCAACAACAAGATTTTGAGGCGAACGGCAAACTTCGCGAGCAAGCGATCCGGTCGTTTCCGGACACTGCCACAGAGCTTTGTCCTCGACGCGCTGAGTCTAATAGAGAACATTTGGACTAGCGTCTCTCTGACCAGCGTCGCATCAATTCACAGCCTCACCATGCTTCCAATTATCTTTTCTCCTGGATGTTGCCTAGAGATTCGTTCCGTTAGCCTTCGTCGCAAACAATTCGCTGAGTGCAGACGGTAAGCCGGTCACCGGGTATCGAATACTATCGATATCTGCCTGGCGTTACCTAACACCTTTTCGCTCTTCCAGCCATTCCTTGCCCCTTCTCGTTTGAATCGCCACACGGCTTGACCTTCACTCTCCGGATCCGACTGCAACTGGTGTCTTTGGGCAATGACTAGTGTAAAGGGGGAGTGTTACTGCGCAGCGTTGGTGGAGCCATACGCTACATGGACTTGGTACGTCTTCCCTTGTCCCCCATTTCCTCTTTGCATTTTCTCGCCGTGAGCTCTGCGTCGGAATTGCGCAGACAAGCTCTACGCCTCTGGCCTTCCGCCGCCGTGATAGGTCGTGTACGGGCCTGGGGTCGGCACGGTGGAATCTAGGGCCGTAGCGCATCTCTTACGCTTGGTGGAATTCACCGTACGCGCCGCGCATGCCGTGTGGATGTCGATGAAGAGTATGCAGCTCGCGTTCCCCCCTCTCCCAGCTGTGGAAGCTTCAGCGGAGGGACAATGCGTGCCCCTCCTTCCCGGCTTCACCGTCCTTTCCTCGTCCCCCGTTCTCACCCCACGCACACGTACTAACCTCCCTCCCTCGCCGCAGCCTCCGACTCCGCCCATGACCGTCTAACCCCCATACGATCAACGTGAACGCCCAAGATTGCCATTGCAGTACTCCGACGTCGACCCGTAAGATACCCGGATAGACGCAGACGAATGTACGTCTCTTTTTTCCCTCTTTTCCTTCCTTCTCGCTCTTTGTTTTTTCCCTTTCTCTCGGCTTCGACATCTGAATTCCTTCATGATGCTGAATGCGTGTGGACTCCGAATTTATGTCCTGAACATCCTCACACGCCGTTTTGCTGCGATCGGGACGGGGAGATGCAGCGCTTGTCGACTTGACTCTCTCAGTGGCGTGGGCTCGAATGTGATGGGATACGAGCCCGATTGTGCGCATCCGTGCGGAGGAGAAGAAACGGATGCGTCTACACTGCTCGTGGCAGCAGTTGGCCTTCCTTCGCGGTCGCAGAGGAGCGGGAGCAAACTTGGCGACTGGACGGGCATTTGTCCGCGGCGTCTTATCCGGGGAGGGCGTGCGTCAGTTTAGCGCTCAGAACACGCGTTGCGTTATCGGGCGTGCGCGGATGGAGATGGATCGCAATGCGCATACATACACCACGTATCCGTCTCCCCTCGCGTCGGGATATGTGATATGTGCTACGTGGAGAGGCCGACGCTCCGCGCTTGCTGCGGGCCCGGGGCAGAGGACGGGGCTCCTGTGCCACTTGTATTAGCGACGATCTGCACCTTGCGTCTCGTCGTCTCAGACGTGGCCGGAGTGTGCGCTGGCAGATGCGTGGCGAGCTCTCGCTGTTGGTCTATCAGATGCCCCAGCCTGTGTGCATTCTCTCCCCCTATTATTTGCGCGCCCACCGTCTGCCCCTCTTTTTGTCTCTCCCGTACGATTCGTCGTCTCGCTCGCACGTCCACACAGAAAATTTCCTTTTTGGGATGAGAGCCCTCGTACTTTCTCTCCTCTTTTCCAGTACTTATCGCGCATGTGGAGTAGCAAGCGTGCAGGCTATTCTGGCCGTTCTTTCCCGACCACATCGTTGATGGATGGACGCTGACCCCATTTTAGTATTTATAGTGAGCGACACAGAGCGGGTCCTCGCGGTTGGCGAGTACGACCTCGCCTTGGACGGACGCAACAGCCGCGCTGCCCCTGCGCGCGCTGGACGGAACGCGCGCTGGATGTAACGCGCGCGGATGGGTCGCCCAATGCACCCGGCCGGCTGTGGAGTCCGAGTGCGGCCGCCATCTTGAGCCCGGGGAGTCCGAGTGCAGGCGCGGGGAGCGGCAGGCGAGTTCGCGTGCACGACTTCGACGAACGCGGCGGCCACGGGGGAGGGGTCATCGTGCGGTCCCATTGTCAAGTAAAGACGGAGGTGGGAGGTGGGACCGCGGATGGGTGGAACGGCGTACAGTGGCGGCCGGCTGGGACGATAGGATGTCGTCTCGCGCCTGTCGCCGCCGCTCCGAAGCGTGCGGGAGCTGTGCTCCATCTTCTGGTAGTCGTACGCATCGTGGGAGACGGGGCATGGCACGGTCTCTAGGCGCACGGCAAACACATCGCTTGCGAGCTGACGCCTGGTATGCGGGACGAGTTGATGCCGGGGGTACAACCAGACTGTGGGCGCCTCGCGGCTATTGCCGCCGTTCCCTTCGCGCACGTAGGCGAGGGAGTCTGTGTCGGGGGCGGGGAGACGGTGGGGCTGGTGGGATACCAATCGGCTAGAATGGACGGTGGAAGTTATGCGACGCGCAGCTGCTATGTATACGGGAGCCCACGCTGAGCGCTGTAGCTCCACCTCTAGAACGTGTGCGGAGGCGGCGGCGGCGGTGGGGAGAGTCACGGCGAATACGTTGCGTGGAGGCGGCGGGGCGGTTGCAGTATGTGGCGGATGTCGATGAAGTGTTCAGTCATACCGTATCTGAATCATACGTGCGCAGGAGCTGTGCGTACCGCGACCTCGACGACTGCTGCGTACGGCTGTGGCGGCGGTGGCATGGCAGAGCGGAGAGTGCGGAGTGCGAGTGCAGCTGCCATCGCGTGGACGCATGGGCGTTGTGTAGCGCTGCATCGCGAAGCGCGACGCTACCTGGGTGTTTGAGAAGGTGTCTGCCTGGGGGGGGTACGGCGGAGAGCTTCAAGCGCGAACGAACGGCTGACCCTACTTGAGCTTGCCGGACGGAGTGGCACGGTGGGGCCCCGCGGTGGAGCTGGACGTACGCATCTCGCGTTAGAGGATACGGCTTCTTACATCTCTCTTTGTTTTTTCCTCCCGCTCTCGAGCACTTAGTTCCGAATATTTTCGGAACAGTTTTACTTATCCACAAGAACACACATATCCATGTGCGATTCTGCTCTGTATACGAACAGAATGTGTTTATGTGTACAAGGACTTTTCGGCGAGTAACTTTGAATTGAAACCTTAGTCTTGTCTGTCCTTTCGTTATCGAGCTAGGGAACAATTCAGTCTCAAATGAATCAAATCCGGAAACACGCAACAGTCGCTGGTGTGCACACTCTTGGACCGTCCAGCTATTTCCTGGTGCTGGTGAAGAGGTCTCGGTCTGACGGACGTTGCCCCAGATCACGATTTGATGATCAAAATCGTTTGCCTCTTACCACCATGGCCCCGCGCTCTACTCTTCGAGTCCCACAACCCTACGACTCTCTCTCTCTTGGACGTTCTCTATTCCCGGGACATTCGAATCTTATGATCTTCTCCCCCGACTCGCGTCCGCAACACGAATCATAGTATCTATAATCTTTTTCTACCGCTCGAAAAGGGGCGATTGGACTGTAGCAGAAGCTTACCAGCCGTTTTGGAACCTGGCTTATCCGCGTTCCTCCCTTGTCGTATACCCCTCTCCAGTCGTATTTCGGGCACTTTCTGCTCTGCAAACACACGAGGGATGTGGTCCACTGCATGCTTGATGAATTCTACCTACTGTGCGAGCAGATACCACTGGACTCGGAATCCGATGAGCATCGAACCCCCGGTATTGGACCCGCCGTCGATATCGGATGTCATCTTCAGAGCAGGATCATTCCGGATTTACCTCGATTAACTCATAGCATGGCTGTTGGCGGTTTTCCTCTGTTCTGATCACTTCCTTGCCCCTTGGTCTTGACTTTCCTTGGTGTCGGTCTGTTTTGCGCCCACCTTTCGCCTGTTTCACTATCTGGCTGTCCTGGTATTTTGAAACCCTCTCTGTGGGTCCTGTTCCTGAGCACCTCCGCACGTAGCAGGGGCATTTGTTGGGATCCTTTGCCCGTTTCAGCGTCTCCCAATTGCTATGAAGGAAATCGGTCTTCTTTAGGTGCTTCTTGGCATTTTTACTCATTTCGAAACTTTTAATCTTGTGCTTCTGGGCAGTTGGCATCCAGGCAACCTGTCTGTTGCGTTCTGCCTCGTCCTCCGCAGATTCCATTACAGAGTGGCCTGTCTCACAGGATCTCGTTCTTCAGAGCTGAGGCATTTGACGTCCAGAGAATCGACCGCATTGCACCCACTCCGTCTTTTCGCCTTCTTTATCCAGTGTCAGTCCGGCGAAGCTACAATGACACTTGCGAGCTCCGGTGACCGGGCTTGGCTTCGGTCTCCTCAATTTCTGGCATCCCCGCCCAAAGTCCTTGCGGCGTAGCTAAACATCCCCTCAAACTCATAAGTGTGTCTCCGTGGTCCTTCTCCAAACCTTTATCTGTGCGCTAAATGTGAGGTGCGCCGTTAGCAATTTCCTCTATTCCAAGATGCACCTCTCCCCGAATCTCTCTCAGTATATCTAGGCTCAGCCCATTTAACAAATAGAGGACGTTAGCGAACTGAATTCTGCTTTCACGAATCTCCGTTCATCCGCCCACCAGTCTTTTCAATCCCCCTCCAATGGCACAAAGGATAATGGTCTACGACGGTTCAGAATGACCTTTCAATTGATCCGAATCGGTACAAAAGATTTCATTTAGCTACTTCCTGGCATGCTCGAGGCGGGAAACCATACTCTGTAGATATTATCCGACTCTTTCAGGGCTAGTTCGAGACTTTCGCGAGAAACAAACTTACAATCTCTAACTCCAATTTCGCTTCACGATGCGGAATGACAAAATAACGAGTCTGTCTGCCTGCTGGAACCGCCATTACGAACAGTCCCATCCGCCCCTCCATCCCCCGACCTGTGTATCCCATTCGAATATCGTCGCAATGACAGAGTACAAGGTGGTTTCTGGGCCCTGGTTCCTTATTCTCCGAGTCATTAGTCAATAACAGAGCCCTTTGCTTTCTCGTACGACTGTTTTTCAGGATTGATCCAGCAATGCTAAGACTTTTTACAACACGGATAATACTGAAGTTCCGACAACATAATTATAAATACGCGACAACTGACCCTGAAGGTCCAACTAGAAATCCGCCTTTGAAATAGAACGGTCAGCTTCTCGGGGGTGTGGAACGATATATATCCTCCTACTTTGTCTGTGTGTGAGATTTGTGTGCTGTCGTACGCAGTTTCGGATATCTGGTGCATCCGAATCACGACATCGGTCTATTTGTCCCGGTGAGTTTGGACGTCAAGAAACCATGATATTTGCGTACATTGTTCCCTGTAGGAGCCGATCGCGACGAATCGAAAGCCAATATATTTCCGGCTGCGCGGAGGCGTTTTCTCCCGTTGAGCCTAAGAAATACATCAAGTTCAACTTAAGTCAGTTGCGGTGCGATTATAAACTCACGATGCCATTAGCGAATTTGAGAATACTGTTCAACTTTTGTTAGTTGAATGAAACAGCTCCCCAACGAGCGAGCACACGTACATTTTCCTTGAATCAAGAAGAAAACGAGCCACGACACTAGCGTAGCGTATAAAATGTCAGAGGACCTACCATACACAGTGTATACACGATACTCACAGTCGTGCCGCCGTGCAAGGAACTAGAATAGGTCAGCCCAAATTTCTTGGTTCGAATTGGTAAACTCACAAGGATCAGCTGCATAGCCCCGGATAAACTGGGCACAAATCAAACCAAAAAAAAATTGCGGGAGATGATAACACTCACGTAGTAAGAAGTGTTGTCTCTACAGTCCAGATGATGATGGTATCAACCATCCGGTTTGTACTAAAAGTCAAAAGTCAATATAGAATTAATTCCTCTGGCGTTAAAAAACTACTCACTGCTTGAAGTCGGTGTTCCTTCGGTGCCAGAGGTAATAGATGAGCGAGAACGCGACGATGATGTCAACAGCAGGGCCAATGGAGGGAAACAAGCACGATTTCCCAATTGAATTCTGTCGTAAGGAGAGTGAAGACTGGCCTCTGGGATAGCTTCCCGAAGAGTAGCATGTTGAACCCGAGGCGCGCGAGGTTCATCACACAGCACAGGATTGGGATGAGCCACTGTCCAGACAGAACCTTGACCCGGTACACGAAGAAGGTCTGAAACCGAAGGTTAGAGTCGAGAGATCCAGTAGTGGGTGCGGGAGTACTTGAACAGCAATAGCGATCAGGGCGTTGAAAAATATGGGGAAGACCAGTGAAAGTGGGGGAGCGAGAATGTGCTGGGGTTGGCCATAGAAAGTAACCGTGATAATATACATCTGAAATACAAGAGTTCAAAACATAAACCGAACCAAGATATATCTCCACCTACCGCATGCCAGCAAACAATAGTGTAGCCAAGCTCAAGGAGCCTATTGGAAGGCCGAAATTTAGGAACCTGGATGACAGCTGGAGGCCGCGCCTACCAAATTCCTCCAACCTATCGTCGAGCCGTTAGATACGGTAACCAATTTCGTTCAAGAGCAAACACACCAACGCCTTCAAGATTTTCGGATCCTTTGCTACATGCAATTAGAAATGAGAATACCGAAGGACGGATCAAGTTCCCAGCTTCACCAAAATCACGATAGTAGTTGAAAGCCTGCAAGGTTTCTATTCCAAACAGCCAAGTGGCAACGACGAGTGCGATTTGGATGTTGCCAAGGGTTCCGTCAAGAGGAGGAAGTCGAGGTGGAGGGGACGCCATGCTGAATGAATTCAGACAAGGACCATGCGGAGTTTAATCCTCCTCTTAAGAGCACCAAGAGGTTGAACGTTGAACACTTGACGTATCATCAAGGGATTCCCCGAGATTGATCTTCAGATCTGCGAAACAAAAATAGGTTGACGAACGAACCGGTTCAAATTTTGCTCCAAAGGGAAGATCATCATTGCAAAGGGAAGATCTGAGAAGACAGATCAACCTGACATATGTCGACGACCCAGAGCGCCTGCTGGCATCTGGCACGACCACGCACCACTCCATAGCTACATCTTATTTAAGTTATTACTACCAGTGGAAGGAATTGTACTGAGAGCAATTTAATTGTACAAGTCAGTCAAATGTCCAAGCAGGAAAATGATTTAGTCAGAAATGATAGTGCAACGCGATATTAAATCGAGCAGCACAGGCTGACTTCTGCCATCGCGAAGAATCAGGTTGAGTCTCAGTTCAATCAGAAGATCCAGATTGAAACGCCTCTGACAGTTGGCAACTGTCTATAAACTTAGGGTGCTCGAATGCGATTTCCCTTCATCAAGGGGAAATGGATCGGCGCAAGCCCTAACAATGGTGGAGACGCGGGTTTGTTAAGAAATCACAGGATCGATGAGCATAGGTTAATCCGTTCGCCAAGCCGAAGATAATTTCTTTTCGGTCCCACACCTCAGTCTAAGAGTGTTGGTAGTCTTGCGGCATTGCGCCCAGCCTTCAAATTTGTCCACATGTTCATAAAAATAATATACACAAGATTTCTACTCTAGCGGCGGACTAAAGCTTATACTCCCTTAAGCCGTCGGTGAACTGTTTCCAGTTTGCGTCTGACAGGATAGGAACCTGCGAATACGGCTCAGCCCCCGTGCGCACCAACCACTCATCCAAGAATGGAAGGGCTGCGGTAACAGCCTTGTTCATTGCCGCGTCCTGCTGTGCTCCGCCGAAACCTGCATGCTCCGCATACCAAGCCGAGTCAAGCGCCACCGCCGAGGCGAGATACAGATCAGTGACAGACTTGTCGAGGTTTACATCGAGCGCGGCATCGTAAGCCATTCGGTGTCCGATGGCTCGCACAATAAGTTCGCTCTTCGGAAGCACCAGATTGTTGAAGTCCGCGCTGCGATGGCCACCACTCTCGCGTAGAATTTGTTGATTTTCGGCAAAGAGGCCTTGTTCGTGGCAAGCGAGAAGACTGGACGGATGGGTGGACTTGGGAACGTGATAGCGCTCCTGTAGCAGTTCGGACGCCAACCCTGAGCGAAGTCAGAAAGCGCTGAAACCTAGAAATTCTGTGCTCACGAATACATAGACCAAGAACGTCGCCCTCTGCGATGGAGAGTCCTAAAATGGAGGCCTGGGAAACTGTCAGGGTTGAAGTTGGCAATGGAACAATATACAACTAACATGCTGAGAGCAAATCTCGTTATGGGAAAACAGGCCTTGGGCCCCACAGCGAGAAGAAAGGACGAGTGTCGCCGTCTTTGCGTGGTCTACGAGCGTAGCCTTCAGGACGGTCGCCCAGGCCTGTTTCACGTGCAATTCGACGCCTGCATCCGTGAAATTCGCTAGCGCAACTTTGAGGAACTCTTTCGCAACAAACGTCTGCGCGAGAGTGATCAGGATCGGCGCGTGTTGAGTTCTGAAAGAAAGGATCGGGATGCGCGGACCATTCTGCACTCCAACAGTGCGACGTTGGCTGTAACGTCCGGCAATGTATGCAGATCGTTCCATGGCAGGAATTACACTGGCACCAAGAGCGAGAGCACCGACTGCCGTTCGCCATATCGTGCTGATATGATTCGCCCGAATCTGCGCTCTGTCTTCTAAACGCGAGCCAAGGGGTCCGAGAAGCGCGTGGGAGTTCAATTTGACGTGGTTGAAGGATGTTATTGAGTGATAAACAGGTGGCGCGCCTTCTCTGGGTGGCATGAGTCTACGACCGTGGTCAGTTGAGTGGAGACGTAACACGAGCTCAAACATTACTTGGCGGTTATTCCTGGCATCATGTTTGTACCGTCATTGAACGGTAAAATAAATGCTCGTATGCCAAAATCCTGGCCTTTGACGATGAGCTTCGCAAAGACGATTCCCACAGCAGGGATGCCGCAGGGGCTAGTTGGCGGCATAATTCTTTTTATTGGTTAATTTCGCCGGTCCCTTGATAACACGAACAAAAAACTCACTTGGAGGCGCCAGGGTTCGGCGTGTGAAGTTCAAACCCACCGCCAGGGAGGGCAGTAGCAGTTGTTTCGATATTAATTGCGTCGAGTCCATGAGCAACCTCGGTTAAACAGTAATGTGCGCTAGTGGCTGGATGTTAGCACCTACTCGTGATTCCAACAATTACGCACAGCAAGTTGAAAGCGAGAATGTCGTCGACGAGTCGTTTAATGGACGGTTGCTTCAAGTATTTGACGAGGGTACCCGCAGCAAGATTCACCTGAATGGTCACAAGAGTTCCAGCGCCTGTATCCATAGCCATAGCGGGATCAACATGGAGATCCCAAAAAGGCTGGGTGAGTGTAGCCACGTCGTGGACTGTCAAATCTGGCGCGGGTTATTGAGACGTCCGATAGGGAACTTGCAGACACACCATAGGCTTCAACAATAGCCTTGGCACGGGCCACGGAGAGCTGAACTCTTCGATCGTAGGACAGATATCCCTCGAAAGGTTTGTCGGCGAAGAGTGGATCTGTGGGCAAGGATTTGATGGTTATCGCGCCTGGATATTGGGCGGGGAAGTTTTTTCGAGTCGTCTTTGGTGAGGTAGTTCTCCATCCCGGTGCTAGTTCAAGTCGAAGAGGAGCGCTGTGGGTGAAGTTTATGTTCTTCCGCGAGCAAAACCGATCTCAGATCGGCAAATTAGAAATAGAACTGCATCTCCGCTAGGAAAGCTAATTAGACGTTCTGATTCCTTCGGAGACGAAGGATAAGATTTGAAATGACTTGCACGCAGGGCATCATATTATTATCAAAGGCGGCGCATCGTGGCGCCCAAGTTGCGCCGCCGCGTGAAAGCCTTCATCATTCCAACAAATGGGGGAATATTGGCAAGCATCGGGATCAATACTTACCAAAAGGTCAGAACGAGTTCCCATCGCTGTACGGCGGACCCTCGTCAGCGTGCGACAAAAGCTCTGAAGGGCTGTGCGGTTCCATCTGATGGGACGAGGAGTTGCCTTATCTGGAATGTCAAACAGTTTTCGAACTGACGAAGACCACCCTCAAGTTCAACAGAATTCCGTTGGAGTTCTGAACAAATTTCGATTTTCTTCTCCACCTTGGACTACAATCACGAATCGCGATGGAAACGAAACGCGCGCCAGGTAACCTAGAGGCTAGCGAGCATACTTTTGACCATACGTGGTGCCAGTGCACGCCGCGCTCTAAATCTCTGTGCTTGTCTCTGCTTTCAGATCCGGGAGGCCTTTTGATGCCTTTTTCGAAGTCTGTTCGATGCTTGAGTGCCACCGCGAGTGTTGCCTAACTTCCGACACATGTCACAATCGAAATCAGATACTACTCAGAATTTATCACTTACCGGGCCCTCAGCCTTTTCAACGAGCTTACGTCTTTTATAACTATCAGTCAGAAGAATTCAATCTTTCTGTCTGCTCGGCCTCGGTCCAATGGCAGTTTCAGGTCCGAGGACGTCGGGCCTTAGCATTTGCTCTGTCGACCCAATTTGTCTGAAGCTTATAGTAAATTTGAACACTGCAACCGATAGGTCTAAGTCTCTCACGAGAACGGGCGGCTCCGTGGTATACCCACTTCTGTTTTTTCCTTGCCTTCGGCGAGAGCCCACTGGACGATTCTACCAAATCCTGCAGATAATGTGAATGGTCTGCTATGGTCCAAGACTCCAAGTTTATGGAATGATCTGAAAAATATGGGAACTGTCGAACCGTCTGGAAGTGCACGATTTTCTCGGATCTTCTCTTTGGTTCAATTGTTCCGGAGGGGTAGTCTCCCCTGGGCAGACACTTCGAACCAGAAAAAAACTCGTACCCTCGTTTGGTTGAACCGGAGGCGGACCTTTGGGTTTGTAAGTGCTCCCACACCGGCCACAGCCTCCGAGTCCTGGTCCCGTGTGATGTTCAAGATATTTTGAACCTACATTACAACGGTCATTGCGTTCCCATCGGAAACGCGGGGTCTTCTGCGACTGAAACATTTATTTCCAGTCCATGAGCTGACATACAGTCAAACAACCTTGCGTGAACTCGGACGTCTGAACTACGTCTGGAAGTCAAATGTTTATTTATTCTAGTTACATTTCAACCAAGATCTCCTCTGCCTTGCCCTGGATTTCGCCAAGAGAGCTGAAACCAGATATCGCCAATGTCGTATCCAGATCAGCCAGTGTGTGACGCAGGACCTGCTCAACACCCTCTTGGCCAGCAACAATGCCACCGTAGAGCCATGGTCGGCCCACTACGCATATTCTGTCAGTTCTAGCCTCGTATAACAAGATTGCATACATATCACGGCCTGTGCTCCCAGAGCTATCGCTTTGAAAATGTCGGGCCCTGTGCGGATGCCACTATCGAATATAACAGTGAGCTTTCCCTAAAATTCCAAGTGAGCTAATCGAAGAGAGAAAATCCGTAACTAGTCCTTACCTCGTTCTGGGCGGCTTTGACAATGGGCGAGCGCATAATGCGTGCAAGAGCGTAGAGAGAAGGTATGGCGCCATCAACCTGGCGGCCACCTACCAAGGCAAGCTCAATATCATGCTGCATAGAAACGAAATACAGTCGCAAACCATGATTCGAGACAACGATTCCGTCGACACCGTAGTCGAGGGACTTCTCTGCATCTTGCACACTTTGGATACCCTTGAGCACCAGTGGCCCATCCCAGTGCTCACGAATGAATCGTAATTCTTCCCATGAATGGAAAAGGCCAGAATTGCACTCCTTGAGCCACTCCATCCCTAGATACACGGCGTCCTTCACCTCCTGTACTGAGAGCATCAGATTCTGCGCTTTTGTTACTAGCAGAAAACCTTCCTTGTCGCCAGAGATATATAGGCGGTCCATGTCCCTTGAGTTGTAAGGAAACTTGGGCCGACTGCCGACAATCGGCTCGCGTCCAAGCCGAGCCATAAAGACAGGATCGGACGTGCCGACCTGGACGCCGACACCGTGGGCGAACGGAACATACGAATTTTCTAGATCACCAGGACGCCACCCCATTAGCATTGTGTCGAGGGTTACCACGAGAGCGGTAAAACCGCTAGCCTTCGCACGCGACAGGAGTGATAGCAAGACCTCGTGTGTGGCGGGCCAATAGAGTTGATACCAGCGATGGCCATCACCATTTGCCTCCGCGACGTCCTCGATGGTCCGGGAAGCAGCCGTGCTCATAATGAACGGAATCCCCAAATTCTTGCCTGCGCGCGCTGGCGCAAGTTCGGCTTCCTCCATAAAGATGGCTTGAGTGCCGATCGGCCCGATGAATATGGGAGACGAATATTTGACACCAAAGATTGTTGTCTATGCAAATGATTCAGACCCTGTAAGTAGACGAAGTTACAGACCCACTTCAAGACTACGTGTAGTCGCATCCACCAACATACGCGGAACAATCCGATACTTCTCAAACGCGGCGAGGTTTGCGTGATAAGTGGAACTGGTACCAGCGCTTCCTCCCGCATACATGAATGCCCCTAGTCAAGGCTGAGCGCCTACATCCACAAAGAAATACTGGTTTTGTACCTGGGTAATCTTTGAGCTTCTCCTTCGCCTTGGCCTCAATTTCCTCGAAGTTGACGGTACCAAGGGGTTGAGGACCCCGCCTCCCGATGTACACGCTGACCATGTAGGTACTCCACGGAGATTTAGCGGTGGTCGCCATTGTTGCCGAAGTTTGAGAAGGATGGGCACAGGTCCCCGCTATGTAGGAGTCTTTGCAGAGTTTCCCCATACGAAGTAGCTTTTTACGTGAGTGATCCCAGGTCGTTTAGAAGTTTTGTCGCGACAGATGGCATCTGTCGCCGGGATGGTGAGCAGTACTAGTTCCAAAAGGGAATCGGTCTCGATCGGTTCATAATTTGCAACCGTGGGAATATTCGGCTTTGCCGGATCATTGTAACTCTGCGCCATCTCCGTGGCAGGCGCCACAAGAAGGGACGCCACTAGATACGAGGGCTTTGTTTTCCCATAATTTTCTCCACAGCCGCACCTTTATTGTGGGTACTTTTTTTTTTGCGCGTGCAATTTCAAATGATCGAAATTCCAACAGCTATAAGTTCAGGGTGCTGGATTCGCCACGTGTTCGCTTCGTGGTTTCCAAGTTCAATAACAGTTCAAGACGGTAGCGTTCTACTTGAGGAAACCGCAACCTAATATGCTGCACGCGGAAGCGTGTATCGAACATCACGCATCAGGCCCGCCCTTGTTGCCCCTCGCCAAATTTATACCTCATCATAAGAAGGCTTCTTTACGGGTCTATATGACATCGCGGTTCAACCCACCGAACAGAATCACAGGTACCGGAAGAACTGGAGCAGCGCATGTGATAAAGAGATTGAAGAGGCTGGAGTAGCTGGAGTCGAAGTTGCAGATGACAACGTGTGCGTTTGAACGGCCTCGAGCGTATGGAAGATCGCAAGAAGCATGAAATTGAATTTTTTATCAGCTTGGCTGTGTTGTCTGAAAGACAGGGTGAATGCCGGCGTCCTCGGATCTGTCGCCTGAATGGTCGGAAGAGACAGATCGGACTTTGACATTTCGATGTACAGCTGTTGATGCATAGTCAAGATTGACTTCACGATTAGATACTCCCCGTCAACTCCGAGTCTCCGCCACTCGAGGAGCTATTACACCTCCAACGAGATTTTGTCTTTAAATAGTCTTATCTCTTCTGGGATCCTGGCTGTGACCGCGTCGGATTATCTATCAACTTCTCTGAAAGAGCCTGAATTAAATGCCAAACCCTGAGGCTGGCCACCTTGTTTTATTCAAATACATCACGGATCTTGGAACGCGTCCATGGTGGTTGGTTGATCTTGCGTTCGCAGCGCACCGTCGGGGAAGGTGGGAGTGACTGTCTTGGCTTTCTGTAAATGGCTGATAGGCATCAAACGAAGGCTAAATTTACAGCACGCTGTAGAGCAAGGGGAGATATCTTGACTTATTGATTGCGACGTGTAATGTGAATGCCGCTTTGTTTTGGATTGATACTCGTACGCACAAAAAACTATGTAACAGATTTCAGATTATAGCAAGCTTCGGGTTGGCGGCGAGAATTTCAGGAGATCCGAAATCGCTGTAGCTACAACATCGGGTAACTCTTGCATAATCTGGTGAACGGCACTTAGACACGAATTTGCGTATCATAATAAGCCGAATTACCGTATGGCCAACCTCAGGGATTGTTGTGATCGAAGCAACGACTCGTCCTTTGGTCTTGTCGACAACGCAGTCATGGATAACTTGTGGCCTACGGGCGTTGAATGATAACTGTTTCCCCGCCCAACCAAAGCACTTACATGAGATCCACGCTCTCGCCAAAGACTACGTGTATGGGGACACGACGAGCCAAACGCGAGAGCTGCTCCACTGCGTCCCAGGTATGCTTGAGGTTTATTTGGAAGGCCTCGGCTTCGTGGATCATCGGACATTTGCGAACAACACAGGCCTTGCCGTCTTTGTCCGTTGAGGACTTTAACGCATGTTCCTGAATGGAATCAATAATTATCAGTGAGTTTTCAGAGTGAAGCGCACCGAGAATAATGCAACTATTCGTGGATCCCACGAGTTCCACGGGAATCTGCCGATGAAATACTTGTGTGCTGCTTCTTTACTAGTCCAAACATCCCGACGATGTTTAACCGCGTTGGTAACCATGTCGAAGGCGGGTTGAATTTCGTCATGATTGGTGTTCCATGTGTTCTCGTCCATCATCGAGGGCTCCACCAAAATCAGGGCGTTGTAAGGACATTTATCAAAGTGACGGGTCGAGAGCATGCTGAGTCCCATTATTGGCACTGAAGCACATCAAGAGTCACCCAACTCACAGTCCAACGGTTCCAGATGAGTACCCAACGCCCACCAGTTGGTGGCCAGCGACAAGATCAGAGTTCAAAAAATTCGCAATCGCCTGTCCCCACAGGTTGAGAGCTGTCAATGGGATGAACGACAGATTCTCTTGTGTTCTGATAATACCGCACGTGCAGATGCAGGATCATCCTTCAAAGATTCTTCGTTGAGAACAGCAGACTCGCCGTGACTCTGCCAGTCGAGCACCCAAGCTTCCCGGATTTGGGGGAATTGCGACCTTTCAGAGTGTAGAGTGAAGAGCTTCTCAAGGGTTGGCTCCCATTGTTCCTTGTCTAAACCGCCCTCAGTAGCGTACAAGGCTCGAGTAAAAGGAACTTCTCACGTTGCCCCAAGCCGTGAAGCAGCAGAAGTGTAATCCCATCCTGCGACGGTTCGCCCTGAGATCTATAGCGCTTTGCTGCAACACTGAGGGGCCGTCCGGTTGGGGTGGGTGGACTGGAAAGGATAAAAGGGTCGATGTGCAGAGGAGGAGCGAGGGATTCTGAATGAAGAGGAGCGGCCATGAGGTCAATGGACCAGTACACCCGATTCGACAGAGATCAGCAACTTAAAGCGAAAGGGTGCGGGCTGTATGATTGAAGTTGCAACGCCGCTGATGAAGCTCCAAATCAGTTCCACCGGAGGCTCGAAGCTGCGTGTGCTACCGGTCCGACTTTCTGGCGTGAACCAGTTCAGAACTGGGATCTGACACAAATCTTGATGTCGATACTTACCAGGATCAAAAATAGCAACCGTGGGAACCGTTAGTTTAGGGGCGCGGCGTGCGCTGATCGAAAAAAATACGTAACAGATCAGATTACCTGCTGTCTACGTTCTTCCATTTCATTGAGTTACAAGAAAAATCTTCTCTCCATCACGTATCCCCCGGAATGGCCGAGCATCCAGCCCGGAACACGCGCCTACGGCTGTGTAGAGGCCTCGCGTTCTCCCCTCCTATCATCCTCTCTCTCTTCCATCCCACTGGCTGAAAACAACGATGGAGTCTGAACACTCTACGCAAGTACGGCGCGACTGGCGATTCTGGATGATCTTCATGTGTGTTATGCTGTCTCAATTCATCACCGCTCTGGAATTGGTGGGTGGTTGGATCTTCTGTCAAAGGTTTACAGAATTGAACGCATCCCGATCTAGTCCGTCGTATCCACGGCACTTCCTACTATTGTGAACACCCTACACGGAGCCCAATTCGTTTGGATAGGTTCAGGTACTGCCCACACTACTCTGAGACGTCAGAAGATGATGCGTATTCCACAGCGTACACACTGTGCTCTACCGCCTTTGTGCCTCTGAGTGGAAGCCTTGCTGAAGTCTGTAGAAGTTATGATCATCAATGCCTTTGTGGCTCATGGTGAACACAGATATTTGGACGTAAGATACTCATGTCAGGGTCCATTGTGATCTTCGCCGTTGGAAGTGCGCTTTGTGGGGCAGCGAACAGTCTGAATTTCCTTATTGCAGGAAGAGGTACGAGCTTGATCTGGGGTTGGAATTTCCGTGATTTATTTTCCAACCCTGTAGCTGTTCAAGGATTAGGTGCAGGAGGCTTGGCCTCTTTGTGTCATATCATCCTTTCCGATCTCGTACCTCTGGAAGAGAGAGGAGTATTCAACGGTTTGATTGCAATGTGCGTATCGAGCCCCTCTGCTTGTCGCGAATTTAACCATGCGTGTTTGCAGAAGCTACACTATTGCTAATGGGATCGGCCCAGTGGTCGGTAGGTCTTCGAGAACCCCGCTCGATGCAACATGTTGAAACTCTTCGCAGGCGGTTCGCTCGCACAGAATGGCCAGTGGAGATGGATATTCTGTGAGTACTATACTGGTTTTTGGAACGCCCACCAATCTTTACATAGATCTAAATATCCCGATATGCGGGTTCACCCTGGCGCTCGTGTTTCTCTTTCTCAACCTCCGCGCCCCGTCAGGCTCGTTTGCAACCAAACTCAAGAAGATTGATATTGTGTACGAAAGCCAACGATCGAAGTTCACGTTGCTTACTTTCACACAGCGGAAATATCCTGGTTGTTGCATCGACCACGTCTGTGATGATTGGGCTGACGTGGGGTGGCGTGCAATACGCGTGGTCTTCTGCTCGGATTCTCACGAGTCTCATCTTGGGATGCGTTGGCTTGGGGCTGTTTTTGTGGTACGAGTTCACCGTTGCAACTAATCCCATTGTGAGTAAGACGACCAAAGCGATAATAATGGTCACTCAAATAGCTGAAATAGGTACCGCGTGGGCTTCTTGTTACTCGTACGGCGCTCAGTGGATTTATCCAAACCTCCACGTTATTCGTCGTTCTCATCTGCCTACTGTGTAAGTGACAGTCGTTGTCAAATAACCGGCTCGTAATCTTTTGTGAAATAGACTATATGCCTGTATACTTTCAAGCATGCATGGACGCCTCTCCGATCGCCTCCGGAGTTGATATCTTTGGTCTTGCCTTCAGCGTTGCCCCGTCCGCCCTACTCGTCGGCCTTTCCATCGCAAAGACCCGCCAATACCGGCCTCAAATATGGCTATCTTGGTCTCTTGCCATCATTGGGTTGGGCCTGTTCACCACCCTCGACGTTGACAGTTCGCGGGCCAAGGCCATCGGGTTCCAAATTATCCCAGGGGTTGGACTCGGCATGATGACCGCCGCGATATTCTTCCCGATTCTCGCCCCATTACCCGTGGAGTCTAACGCGCATGCAATCGCACTGTATACTTTCTTCCGCAACTTTTCAAACGTTGGTTTCCCGTACGAGTTCCCTCGACAATCCAACCACTGATAAACTTTCCAGATCCTCGCCGTCACTGTCGGGGGAACGGTGCTCCAGAATGAGTTGGGCAAACGCTTACCTCCAGCGTTTTCAGTGCAGTTTCCTCAGGGCACCGCGATTGCCTACTCCATCATTCCCCTCATTCGAACCCTGCCCGAGCCGCTCAAGTCGCAAATACAAGTGGCATTTGCAGACAGCTTACGCGTTGTCTGGCAAGTCCTCCTCGGAGTCTCGGCGGCGGGCTTTCTCATCAGTCTGGCCATGAAACGACTCCCTCTGCACACAGAAGTCGACAAGAAATGGGGTATCGACGATCCGAAGGACGGCATACGGGAGAAGGTTGGTTCTGAAGCGCATTCAACGACGTCAATCGAGCCCGCGTAGTATCTACGAAGGGTTTGTTTTCAAGAACAAATGTACTCATCTCCCGAATGACCACCTGAGACACTTATGAATTCCCGGCTTGTCCCGGTGGATGCTGTACTTTCAACCTCAGTTTCCTTTTTCAGCCCGCATGGTTGATTTTTCTTTTCCGAGTTTAAAGTTCTGCTTCATACGAGACGAATTTTATTTAGCGCAGATTGTTGCGAACCGTGTCACCTTGCGGAAACTTCGGCGTTCAGCCGAGTACTGCTCGTTCCCGCCATCCAACCTTGAAGATGACACGGTTATATTAATACTACTGGTCTGTTCGGCATCAATGTATTTCAACTCCGTAACACAGACTATGCGCTATCGAACGATTCCAGCTCGGAAAGGTCTTGCTTCCGTTCCATTCATAGTGGGTTTGTCCTCGTGATATATTGATTTACTCCCTGAGTTCCAAGCCATGTGCACGGACAGGAATATATATTCAAATACAATTGGAATAGTACATTTGTGCATTTCCTTCTTCTGAATTTCCTCACATTCCTCCGCAACAAGTTCGGTGACTTTGGGATCAGAGTGTGTTCGTAGCTGTTCTTAGGGGGTTTCAAATAGCAGACTGGTTCAACTTAATATTCCCAGTCGGGATGACCACGCAAGGCCCCGTATTCGGGTCGAGGAAGAAAACGAAAGGTAACCCAGCGAAATTTACGCTACCACCCTAGGTTCACGATCTCAGTCACAAGTGTGAAATTTCATCAATATCGCGGTTGCTTACGTTCTCCGCGCATCCCTGGTTCACCAACGAGAGCCCCGTGGCACAGTTCCCCACAGAAGGGCTGTCGGGGGTACCGCCCGAGTTGAATGCAAAGAAGTCGCCTTTAAGCGCGGATGAAGTCGTCAGTGAACGTAAGCTCCACCAGAGAAATGACATACATCGGAGGCCGTTCGGGAGATTGAAGCAACGGGAGGCCGTATCCTGCGGGGCTATCTATTTGGATATACGAATAAATATACAGTTAAGTGGAATGTCCATGAATTATGGCTCACCACATCCACGCCGAGCGAAGCGCAGAATGTGCCGATGAAACTGGAGCAGTCGGCGACGGTCTCGGGCACATTGCCAAAGCAGCCGACGGTTTGACTGAGAGCTGGTGTAAAGAGCACCGAGATGATTGCGGAAGTCAATAGCTGAGAGAGTTGGTTGGGTAAAGTGGGGGACAGCGAGCGAAGGACTTACGCTACGGGAGTTGAACATCATGAGGGGTGACCGAGTTGTTGAGGAGAGATGCACTTGGTTTTATACACTCTCTGCTGCTGAAATTGGTAAAAAATAGAGCATCAAGGCACAGGGCACGAAGTCAAGGCACGTCTGTCGAACTGAGGGCCGTCGGGGACCCGCAGAAGAAAACCAAGTGATACAGAAAACTGCGGGGGTGTTGACGTTGTGGCACATGTTTCAAATAAATAATTCAACCATGTCACTCAAGACGTAGCACTTTCGAGCCTGCTGTGATACAAACAAAAGACTATGAAGGTTTAAGAAATAATGAACCTTCACCAGTTTATACGGTATTGGCCAGAGCAGCAGAGGTGATGACAGACCGCAAAACATTTGTACACTGACACTGGGAAAAAAGACACTGTTGTCGAGCAAGAAAGCGGGACCTGTCCTATCCTAGGGCTCTCGAAGGAATTATCATCTCACGAGCGAGCTATCTACGGCTTTGTTTGAATTCTTTGTGCCAGGAATCTCCGCTCAGTTCTGAACTTACCTCAGCAAAGATGAAATTAATTCACACATCTGAATGTCGCTCCAAGAACTACCACTCACGGGCGACCTATCTACGGCTTGATTCGAATTCTTTGTGGCAGGATTTCCGCTCAGTTCTCAACTTACATCAGCAAAGATGAAAGTAATTCACACGGCTCCCCAACAAAAAGCGGCGGTGGGAGATCACAGTAGAGTTGAAGTTGATACGATTTGAACTCAGATTTCTGGAGGCACGAGTTGGGTTTTAGCTGTTGAAGAACTCCCACCGGTTGGAAGACAGGGCCTAGGGGAACGTTCTGGCGGTTGGATTCGTAGAACCTGGGCTCTATGGTATAGATGATAGGATGTGCCTTGCGCCGTGCTGTCGGATTACGTGGTGGACTTAGAGGGCTCCTCTAGGCAGACGCTTCAAGTTCGAACCCAAAAAAACTCGTGCCTCGGTTGGTTGAAGTGATGAGCAAAGAAGGGGACTCAATGATTGACACGGTGACATCGAAACAGATAGTTTCTTGTACGATGAACAAACTGGCAAGCCGGGCTTTGCGCGACTCACCGCCACAGCGAGTCTGAACTCAGAACCATCCAGCCGATGCCATCATGATGGATTGCTTGATCCGATGGACACTCCTTGCGCGAGATTGTCTGTACAGTATCGAGTCCGATATGCTACAGTACAGTTTTCCCCCAAGTGTGAGCCTGGCCACAGGCCATGTACACTCTCGACTCCTCTTCATTATTCCAACCCCACAGCGGAATTCATTTTTGCTCTGGCGTCGGCCCCAATGAAGATCGACAAGTCGCGTGGTTTCCTTGTGGTTCTCACCAAGATCCGAATCTTCCGACGCCTCGCGGCGGTCGAGCGTTCCCCCATCCGCGGCGGTACTTATAATGCTCACGACTACTGTCCCTCTTCGCTTCACCCAACGACAGGGCTTGAAAACCGCAAGGAATCTTCACCGAACCATGATGACTTCATCTCCACTTATCCCGCGGCAGCAGAAGGTGGAAGGCGACATCTCCGCAGTGTTTACCTCGCTCCGTCCGTCCGACCCTGCGAATGTCTTTCCGCCTCGTTTTGCTGAACTGAAGCGCACGATTTGGAATGACGCGCTGGTTCAGAGCTGGAAGGAAGTACTCGAGGCACTTGAAGTGGAGACTGCGCGCATTGCGGAGCAGGGTGAAAAGGTGGGAATCCAAATAAACGTGGTTTGTCTGGTTTTAATCTTCTCTTAGCTGATCCCACAAATCCCAATTGAGAGCATTCACAAAGGACTGTCGCCCGAGGAAATCGCCAGCATCCGCGCCGCCGGATGTGTCGTCGTCAAAGGCGCCGTTCCTATAGAGGTGCGTTGTCTAAGTAGCATCGATGCTGTGTCTCTAAATGCAAAGTTCAGGAAGCCGTGTCATGGAAGGCTGATATCAAAAGTTATGTTGCGGCTAATCCCGGTCAGGTGAAAGGCGCGTCGGGTGCCAATCTCGCAGATCACGTAGCTTACCTCCCAGGCAGGTTTCCCGGCGGACAATATTCAAGTCTTCGAGCTGTACAACACACGCAGCCAAATCCGTGCACGGACGCACCCCAACATTCTGGAGACCCAGCGCGCGCTGCTCTCTCTTTGGTATGATGGCTCTGGCGAAGTACGTCTCGATACCCCCATATCCTACTTCGATCGCCTGCGGATGAGATTTCCCGGGGACGCCAAATTTACTCTGGGCCCGCACGTCGATGGCGGGTCGATCGAGCGCTGGGAGGACCCGACCTACCGGAGCTGCTTCCATAACATCCTGTCCGGCGCGTGGAAGTCGCACAATCCGTATGACGCTGCGCCGCGCGTTCATGCGGTCCAGGATTTGTACAGCGCGCCGTAAGCAAACCATGTTTTTTTTCTTTTCAGTGTTGATGCAACTTCGTACTGAGGAGCCAATGTTCGATTTTCCGCCCGTGGCAGGGCTGGACTGCCATGTCGTCAACGGGCCCGGGCGAAGGCACGCTCCGCGTCCTACCCACGCTCTCTCTGGCGACCGCATACTGGGTGCTGCGCCCTTTTTTCCGCGCACGCGACCCGACGTCGTCGTCCCTGGAGTGGAAGGACTGGAACGAGCTTGATCTCGAGGGGACTGGATTCGCCGGGTGCGGACTGGGGACCGGGCTGGAGCTCAACGACGCAACGCATCCGCACCTCCGGCTCGACAAGACAATGGTGTCCATGCCTCGGGTCGAGCCCGGCGATCAGGTTTACTGTGAGTTGAACGCGCCTACCTGTTGTGATACCGTATCTGATATCCGAGTTCTAACTTTTAAGGGCACTGCGATATGATTCATGCCGTGGAGGGTCATCACGGTGGAAAGGAAGACTCGTCCGTCATGTATATCCCGGCCGTGCCGCTGACCTTGAGAAAGTGAGCGATATATCCCTCCGCAGAAATCAGCAGGCTCATTTCATATTAAGTGTCCAATACCTCCGCGACCAGCGCACCAACTTCCTCGCGGGGCTCCCTGCTCCGTACGTCTTTTCTCATCCTTCAAAGTATTTTGAACTGAGCATATATATTCACACCTGACAGCGACTTTCCTGGAGGCTCTGGCGAGTCGGCGTTCGTCGGGCGTGCCACCGTCGAAGACGTGTATCCTGGCGCTGGCCGACGCGCTGTCGGGTTCGAAAAGTTCGAAACCGCGGGAGAGAGCGGGAAGCTGTTTGCAGAGGCTAACAGTATTCTGGCCTTTTAGTTTCAAATCGACTGTACCAGATGGTATGATCCGGGTATCTTCAAAGATATCCAGTTCAACAATAATTGATATTGATCCACTTTGACCTCCAGCGCCGGAGTATCGTTGGAAGAGCCCCAATACCACCAATGGCATGCCCGTGCAAAGCGGTCGCTCATGGATACATATGCATGACCTACGTACCTCCGAGCACTCAGAGTCAGGAGATTATCACTGGACGATGACAGTCAGTTGAGTTTAGCGGCCACGAAGAGGGTTCCAGACGAAAAAAATTCAGCCACGAACAGGTAAGAGACATGGGATAAAACATTTAGATCGGCGCCATTTGGCGTTACATAAATGTTCCGCAGTCCTTTCAAGCTACCTTAACTATGATCTTCTCCCCGCTGACTTTGTTATTTCTCAGCAGATCCAAACCGGTCGCCACGCGTTCTTTGAATGTCCCCTGCTCAAGCAGACGAACCCGGTTTGGCTGGATGATTCCAGACGCGAGCAACTGCGGAAGAATTTTGGGCATCAGATTGTTCTTGAGGTGTTCGTTCTGAATACGAGGGCACAAGGCCAAAATAAAATAATCAGAAACCCTTCTGGTAAGAATCGCGAAAGGGCAGACGAACCTGGCGGTACGTCAAGGTGCGCACATATGCTATTCTTGTGTCCTTCGAAAACAAGTTCAACTGCTCCTCCGAGATGGAAGCGCGCATGCCGGCGTCCCCGACCGCGACGGTATCCCCGACCTTGATCGGTAAAAGGAAGGCGGCAGCGCCTCCCGGACGGAGCACCTGCGCGATCTTGGCAATTGTGCCGTCTGCACTAATCGAGTCCACCGCGAGCGCGATCTTGCCGTCGCCACCTATCGCCGCCGCGAGCGTGGGGGTGGCGTAGTCGAATACATGCGTCGCGCCGAGGGCGCGGAGAAGGGCGTGGTGCTTCGGGGACGCTGTGGCGACGACATTTGTGTAGCCCGCGGCGTGGAGCAGCTGGAGAGTGTATTGCCCCGTGGTCGAGCCGGCACCGTATACCAAGATCGCAGTGTCACGGTTCGGTGGCGGACTCGTTGCGGGGAAGCTCGATGGTATGGGCAGGGAAAGCTGGTCGAAGAGTGTGAAGAAAGCAGTGGCACAGTTGTCTGGAATGGTAGCTGCTGCATCCAAGGCAAGGTTATCGGGAATCTGGGGGAAATTAGCATGTAAACAGGAAGGCTGAAGCATCTTACCTTGGCACATAGGTGATCAGGGAGCGCAATGAATTCCTGCATTGTTCCTTGCAGCTCTTGGCGGGCAAACACATGGGGGCTGAACGCAATAATCTGCAGGAAAGAGTTAAATAAGCCATGCACACGAGACAGGAAATCACGCACTCGATCTCCGACTGCAAGCGAGCTTCCCTCGCCGACTTCTACCACGGTCCCGGACGCGTTGAGCCCAAAAGTAATTGGATACTCCGTGACGCCGTATCCAAGGTCGGTGATATATGTGTCGAACGCGATCATTGACGCGTATGCGACTTTGAGAAGAATTTGGCCGGCGCCTGGTTTTGGCGTCTTGACCTGGATGGCGTCGAATTTACCCTTGGCAATGGCTGCAATCGCGGTGTGTGTCGACATAGTGCTAACTTGAAGGGTATTGAGCTGAGTTGTTTTGGGACTGATACCTGGACCACTATTGCTTTTAAATCGTTTATCGTGACGCGGCCCCGGGAGTACCAATTCATTGCGGCCAACCGAGGTGCTCGTGGCTCAAGGATGAATAAGGCGCTTTCTGCGCTGACCAACACCGAAGGTCCTTGTCCGTGCTCCCCGAAGAGAAACCATCGGCCTTCTTGAGCGTTGAGCGGGCGACGGATGCGGACAAGAGGCGGAACCGGAAATCCGCAATTACGTCAGTGGCTGTCCGTCAAGAACGCGCGAATCATAAGATCCCAGTTCACAACAAGCCACATCAGAAACGAGTTTGCTTTAAACCACCACCTCTCTGTCGCCCGCCAAACCCGCCAAACCCGTCCTAGACCTCGCCATGACACCTCTTAACGCTAGTTTGAGGGATACCATTCTGGAACATTTAGTGAGCCCTGGACACGACCCTCGCCGCGTTGGACGACTGGCAATGACTGCAAAGCTTCGAGAGAAGTAGACGACCACCGCGGACTAGACTTTGAGTACTACCATCAAGTAGGAATTGTGATCTTCTCCCAGGCCATCTTCTTTCTCGCGCTCAACGACATCCGGAGCAAACCCGCCGGCTACTCGCAGGTGAGCGAGTCGTTCACTTTGATAGTGCCATTTATCTCACCACCCAATTCAATTATACTAGGCCGTTCAAACCGCCGTCATGACAAAATACGTTCTCAAGGCTATCATGATCAAAATCAACAAACACTTTGCTGCTAGTCTCTCTGGACAGACGCTTTATTGGTTCTAGCTCGTATCTCGCTCAATAAACTTTGCAAGTTGAAGAAGTGCTAGATGACGGGTTCCGCGCGCTCATCGGTCTCCATTGGATGGGATCAGCCGGGGAGATGAGTAGACTGCTACGCTGGTTGGGGCTAATTTTTGAACCACCGCTTCGGGTGACCAGAAATGCGTACATGAACCAGTGAGTCGTCGAGTCCAAGTCTGCAGGTGATTGAGAGATGCTGAAACAAAAAAAGCCCCTGCAGGTACGGAAACCTCGAGTCCTAATCCCAGATATAAATTTGCCCAAATTCCACCCCCGCAAGTCTCATATTCCTCCTCAAGGTCCGCGAAATAGACTCAGAAGCGACTGCTCGTCCCTCGGCAAGTACATGTTGACGGTATATTAAACCATACGATCGATCTCATAGGCCTCCGTTCCAGACCCCTTCCTCGTCGATTGTGCTTCCGTTGACCAATGTGCGAGGCATACACTATATTCGATGGGCGACATGACGCCGCAAAGAGAACCAACACCGGATTTTCGATCGACGGCGACTCAGAGGATGTGAAGGATGGTGCCTACCACGCAAGATACCAGAATGCAGGGAATATTGAAGATTTTGCCAAGTGCACTGTTGGGGGAGGCCGATGTGGGTGTTGACAATGGCGCGCCGGGGGACGCAGTCGGCTGGGAGGGAGGCGTAGTCGATGTTGATGGGGCATTTGATGCCGCAATGGTGTAGATGGGCACAACGCTGCCGGAGAAAGTGATGTCGAACCTGGTACTTGACGCCTGTACTAGTCTTTCCACGCAAGTGCCACGCCCGTCGAGACCGAAGGCGCACGTTTCGGCAAGCTCCCCGCCAAGCAGAGAAAATCTGTAGCCAGAGGCATTCTCTTCGAATTCGCCTGAAGAAGGACGCATCACCGATAGCCCATAACGTCGCAGAGAGAGACAAACCCTCGAGTCTGGCTGGGGCGCTGATGATGGTGCTTGTTGTGCTTGGTTCCTCCAGCGCCTCAAAGCTTATGGTGCCACCCTGTGTGTATGTCGTCCAACCATCCGGCCCGACGCCAATTGCAGACACGAAGGTGGACCCTTCGACTGTGATTGTAAAGCTCGGATTCACGACAGGCACGGCGTAAAGTGTTTGCCCGTATACAACTGCAGCGAGAAGAGCATGATTGGAAGTCGTTTTCGTCAGCGGTACCTACGCACCATGAATGTGGGCCAAGAGCAGAATTGCAGCCGCAATGCGCTTCATCTTGTCGAGATGGGTGGCAGGGCTGGTATAAGATGGTGATTCCGCTGCTTATGACTGGTGATTAACTGCTGCCAGAATGATTGAACGTACGTTTTGTGAGAACGTATTGTATTGCCTTTCCCGCTTTTTTGGTGAATTTTGGCCGCGCCGCACCCACGATTGTCCGAACCACCTTTGAGAGCGTCGGCGGGAACGCGTGCGGATCGCCATTCCGGCTCCGGGTCGTCTTACGCTGTTTCGCTGGGGCAGAATACATTGAACCCAAGCTCCGAGTCGTACGAAAACAGGAGCAGGATGCCACGGAGGGACTTGTGAGTTGATTTCTTTTCTTACGCCCAAAGTCGATTGGAGCCAATCAAAGTGCCTGTCATTTCTCCAACGACTTTCGTCTCAGAAAATCAGAGTGTCGTCGAGGCCAGACGCGTTCGCACCCCCGACGCCGAGCGGTATCTTCGGGTACGTATTTTGGTTATTATTCTTCCGGTCTATGTAGGCCTTGTCATTATTGATTGAATGAAAAACCCAGGTCGTGAGGGCGTTGGAGAGCCCCGCACCTAGCGCCAGTCTGCAAGGAGACACCGAGGCCGAATTCACGGCCTTCCTGGCGGTAAGTCGTATTTTTGAGGATGGGTTCAATAATAAATTTACAAAATCGCAGGGTCTGTCTCCCCTACTATCTTCCATACGCATCCTCCCGCTTTCAATACTGAGCCTGTTGATCACACCTTTTGCTTCTGAGTTAGATTGTTGGCCATGTACCTTCACTCCCGCCAAAGGATCCGAACTCGTAGGGGCAATGCGTCGCCTGAGCCCAGATTGGAACAGAAATCTAGAGAATTCGTTTCTGGTGTGTCCTTGGAACCAGTGTTTGAGGTGAGTTTTTTTCATTAGTCATTTTTTAATTCCCGCAGCAGTCTTACGAGAGCTAGTTCAGCTCGCGATCGCGCAAACCCTCCGCAACGCCTGCGAAGGTCGAGGTGAGTCCAAGTCCAGCCAGCCTGGCTGATTGTGGGAAACACGCTGACATTGCTCTGGCTTGTCTAGGGGAATAGGGCCAAAAGGAAGGCCGCCCCGACGCCAGGGCGAAGCCCGCTGATCCCGGGAAACTTCGGGATTAGTGTGTAGAGTGCAACAGAGGGTGCGCGGGGTCGTGGACTTGCCTTGATTTTTTTCCTTCATCGTAGTTGTATCTATATTTGTATTCATCGCACGATTCGTTACTCTGTTCTCCCGTGCAACACTTTTTGACTGTGTACGACCAGGGCCCCCAGCAGCGTGGGTGCTGCTCGCTGTTCATACATGCATCAGAAAAACAAGCAAGACCGGCGGAAGTTTTCAACTATAATCACAGCCACAGTTCAACCAACACCAGAAAGATGTTCAAAAGTCAGTAACGGTCAGCGGTCAGAGTGGTGCGACAATCAACCGTACTCGAGAGGAGAACCTGTTGTACGAGCGTGACGCCAGCATTTGTTTTTCAAAAACCTCATGATGTTCAATCTGCCGCCACACTTTGTCCAACGAATCGATTTTGTGGATTCCTAATACTCACATCTCTGCGATATAATTGATGGGTGATACATACAGCACACAAAAAATCCTCGGTGAACGCTGTCCTTGATAAGAAAGTCCAAAATACAGAGATGATTCGAGTCTAATGTGCCGTTGGTTCCAGCTCGTCCGGGCGGAAACGAAGCCTAGAGAGAAGGACTGTGTTCGGACCGGAACCGCTGTTAGAAACTTTACATATCGTCTGCGACGCCTCATGGGTTCCCTCCTTGGGGAATGGTTTGAAATAGCCCCACGCCTGCCCCGGCCGCGGCGATGAAATGACATGGAACTGGGTCTCGAAAGACTGAAGCGGCGCTGTGTTAAGCCGAATGTTGTGTGAATAAGGGTACTCACTTCCTCCGGATCGGCCGACCCATGATTGACAAAGAGCGCATGGTCTCTCACGTTCAATGTTCCAACCACTACGAGTATAGATTAGATATAGCGCGGCATTTGAAGCTGCTATAACCTACCTAAGAAAAGCTCCTCCCTCAAGAACTCGGGATGGTATGCATCCACAATGGCTTGCACGTTCCCTCGAAACCATTTCTTCAGCACATCGTGGTGCTCGAAATATTGGTACTCGTCCTTCTCAGCGATCAGATGTGCGGTCTCACCAAGCGCCGAAATCGCGTAGGTGCGTTTGATGACCGAGGTGGATTGATTGAGTTTGAATTTGTCGATGAGTTTAACGCTCCTTGTGTGTAGACCCCGGCCCTGGTTTTGCTTCTGGATAACTGTCGATACACTAGGAAGCCTGGGAATCTCCGAGAGGCGCCCATTAGATGTGCCACCTGGGTCTCGGCAGTTGAACAGCGTCTGAAAGGCGCCTGCAGGTTTCGCAAGGTATCCAACTGCACCTAGCTCGACTAAAGTCGGTGTCCAAAGGGGCAGAGTCACTAGTCAACTGCGTCAGATGGATTCGAGCCATGCAACTGGGTTTGGCGCTCACCGCTGAGATGGTGGAAGGCATGTGAGAGAGACATCCTATATCGTATCTCGGTTGCAGCCTGGAATGGGTCGATCGGTCGGTCATCAGGCATGCTGGACTCGGGCGGAAGAGGGTTGTCTGTCGATAGCGGGGTCGTGATTGCTGTTTCCGTCCCCCAAGACCAATGTGCACTCCTCGAAGAATTGTTCGATGCTAGTGAAAGTGTAGGAAATTTTAGACACAACTCGACAAGTTGGACAGTCCCTTACATGATGATGGAGGTTGTATCCGAATATCGGTGTGCGCGCGCCCAAGGGTCCCAATGACCAAAGAAGAACTGGCAGATGAATCGTAATTCATCCGCTTAAGGGCCTCCAACGCGACCTCCACAAACTGCCTGTTCAAGAGTGCCACCTGGCGTGCCGGAATTCCATCCACGGGCCAGGTCAATGTCCGAGTCCGCGGCGAGGGAGACGATCCGGCGGGGGGAACTGGCTGCTGCTGCTCCCGCTCCAGCTCTTGCAGCAACGCCTTCGTCATGGCGGGAACAGACATATCTGCATTTGGTATCTGGAGTATGCGGGTGACGGTACGGTTGTCTGGTGCATCTAAGGCTGAACGCAGCACGCGCCTGAGGTCGTCGGCATCGCTCGCGCTGTCCGAATCATCCTCGATCTGCTGAATTTCGTAGGTTTTCCCGCTTGGACTCGGGATGTCGCCGTGGAGTGTGTGCGGTGTACCAGCAGGTGGGAAGTTAGTGAGATGGGGGGCCTCCGGATCTGCCTCGCTGATTGGCGAGGGCGGATTCGTCTCGTCTTGGGCAAGAAGCATAGAAACCTGTGCGGGAGTGACCAATTCAAGTTGGTGCGCGTGCATACTCTGCTGCATTTGCAGCGAAGCGGCCATCTAGAATTCAAAGACGTGAGATACAAGGAGAAAAGAGAGCAGACTAACCTACGTGGGAGAGGTTTACGCCCAGGCTGAAGAGCATTATACAATCATTGACTGATTGATTGTGGCGGGTAATACTTTCATGGATCTCATCCCTTTTGATATACCGATAGATGAAGGGCAATTCCACCTGTTCTTTAAAAAAGTCGTCGATATCCGAGAAGCTCCTGGCAAGAACTGAATATGTAGCTCGAACAGTGCAAAATGAAGACCGGACTCACTGCTCAAGCGTCTTTAAATGTGCCTCGAGTTCGCGAGCTACCGCATCTCCCGATCGTGCAACTTTGTCTTGAATTGCAAGTAGGAGGCTCGCGCAGCGGTCGGTCAGGCGAAGACAGGCGGTACGATTTGTCTGCAGGTAGTACGCATCGCGGAAGAGTAATCATAATGCAAAAATTTACGCACCTGCACGGCGTTGACAGATTTCCAAATGCTATCCAAGATCTTGACAGCCGGTGCAAGAGCTGGAATGGGAGCAACAGACAAGGCCTCCGCTGCGATAGGAAGGACTTGGTCACCAGCAACTTGAATTATCGAGCCTAGCGCTTTCGTGACTTTCTAAAATGTGTGTGAATAAAGCAGGTTTAATCGTAAAGTAGAGCACTTCACAAGACGAGTGCGCTCTAACTCCACGTCAAATCTCGATGGGGTGGTACTCCTCGGAGGACTACGGTGGATCCATGAGTGCCATGCCCGTGAAAGAGTGTCGTCAGCATCCCCCAATGAGATGGGTTCGGAATTCGGTGCAGTTGAGGGAGACGATGCTCGTGAAAGGCTGGAGGGCCCCGGCCCTGGAGAGGATGCACGTCTAGGCATAGAAGTCAAGGTCGTCGAGGTGGGAATACTGACTCAATTCTGGTCCCGATCTGCTTCCGTTCCAGCGTCAATCAGCGGCGCGCGCTTAGAATATGCCCAAATTTGCCCAAATGCGCTAACAAACCTTTGACCCGGGTCGCAGAAGCAATGATTGGTATCAGACGGGGCAAAATTAGTACTGGAACGACCGGTTGGCGGCCAGAGCCTGAACAAGGAAAGTCGATCGCGAGGCACCAGCGCTACTTCGGAGGCACCAACAATGTCTTGATTTCGCGCTCCCCTTCCTCTTATAAGTAAGAGTTTCGATATCTCATCGTTGATATGCCAAGAATGCGTCGGCTGGACGAAGACCCATTCTGATTCGTCTGGTGGTTGAATGCTGTTAAATAGCGTGTGGTGCTATGCCATTCCCTAGTAGGTGCAACGGTATCCGTTCGGTCGATTAGCGCTCGGAAAACTTGAAGGGGGATCCGAGCTCGGCAATTAGTACAATACGCAGATAAACAGCGACAAAATCACAGCTGTTGCTAGTGCTTCAGGAGTGCGGGGTCAAGGCCGAGTCGAGGTTGTGGTAGAAAAGGAAAGTTATTACTAATATTAGTAATACGGCAACCACAAAGCTCCGAGTCGGCCGATAAGAGCCGATAAGCCGATTCGAGCGATTCAACTTGATTTGAAGTCGAGAAAAAATCGCTCAGGTAATTTTACCAGACATTCAGCACGGGGTTGTGGTTTGCCGGGGATTGCCTCAACTCAAGGTCTTGTCAATGTAATTTGTATATCCGCTGCAAACCGCACAAAGAGATGCGTAGCATTCCGACAGGCTTGGAATCGGGATAGAAAACTGTCTGGTCGCATACAGAATCGGATAAATTCCAGTCGGACCATTCTGCTGCTACTGGTATGAATTTTGACAAAAAAACATTGCAACGACGCTGGTTCAACTTTCATTCCTTCCCGTTATTTTTCGCAAAATAAGATTTCTCTGCCAGATAGCCTGTCAAGAACATGCGGGAGGGTAATTTAAAGCACTCACGAGGACAGTCCCCCGCCATCACAGTTGCTCCGAGGCTCGCAGCCATTCCCTGGAACGAGTACATGTGGAGCGCGTACCAAATGTCATATGCGGCTATCGAGTCGTCGGAGCACAGATATGATATGACGTCGATATATGTGGCCCTTCCGTTGCAGATGCCCTCGAGGCGCATCGCCTCCGCGTAGCCGTCGAAATGCACCGCAGATTTATTCGGGGGCGAATAGGTCAAGGCGTCCCCGTGGAACGAGTAGGCAAATGTGCCCAAATGTGGCCGATCATACATCGTTAGCGTTTCGTTGAATGGGGCTCCGCCGAAGACACCAGAGCGGGTGGCGCCAGGCACGCCATCGGTGCCAGTCGTGTTACTGATTACAGTGCCAGCCTGGCGATCGAGTCAGCTCAGAGACACTGATAAAAGACGAGAAAATACTTACATACCACTGGATGTTGAACCACAATTTTGTGATGTTTGTGAACTTGTGCAGGGGCGCGTTATAAGTGTAGCTGTTGTGGACGAAACTGGCGTGCGATCCCGCAGGGCATTGGATGTCGTTGCCCACATCGTGACCATGGGCACGATTGGACAACAACAGGATGGCGACGCCGAGGACTCTAGCAAGGAGAACGAAGGGCATTATAGGCTCGGAAAGATGACGTGCAAGCAAAACCGTCGGCTCGTATTTATGGGTTTTCGCTCGCGTCTCTTCGCATCCTTAATCGGACACCTTGAAAAGAAGATCCAAAACGCTCAAAACCCGGACAGGTATAGAGCAGGAAAGGCCAATAGGTAGCCAGGGTTTTGTCTTCAGAAGAGCCGCGGCCACCAAGGAAGAGACGAATCAGCAAGTATGAGCGGAAGGAATCGAAAAGGGAAAAGGAAGTTTGTAAGGTGGCGAGTAAACCTGTTCACCGATTACGCCATGCACTCCTCGACCAATCTAGGTGGTCAAACCAGATATTACATAGGTTCCATAATACAAAGATCCTGGCGACTTTAAAACACCTACTGTAATTCGAAGAAATTCAGTGAAGTCCGAGTGATGCAAAGTCATGTTAGAAGGCGTGGGGTGGTTAGTAAGCGAGCATCCGAGACACCAGTCGCTAAGAATGAAGTGCGTGGTCATGGAAAACGATTTCCGTGACCTCCCCAGATGAAAGCGACAGTCCAAGGACCTTCTCACCCGAATCCGGGGCATTAAGCAGATAAAAGGGGGCCCTGAATTGTTTGGGCCATGGTCCCTGTTTCGATGTTCCATACCTCCACGCGCAGGTTGCAAAACGCGAGGATGTATGGCTCGTGTAGTGCTGTACAGCCGCATTATCATCAACGTCGCATAACAAATCGGGGGCATGTTTCGACTCACCGAACGCGTTGGCAGGTTGGGTCCACCGCATCATCAGATTGGGTTGTGTCCTGTTGCCTCTACGGTCGATGTAGAACGCAAGCTCTGGCGCGATATATATCAACGGTGTTTGCACTGGCTACATGAAGAGATGATACACACTGTCATAGCAGACAAGAAACACAGTGTCGACGCGAAACACCGCCATGGGTCTGAGTTTCTTGAGTGCGAATTCGACGTGCGATGGGTCATCCGGGTCGAGCAGGCCCTGAGTCTCTGCGGTCACCAGATCAACCATCTCGAATCCGCCCTGCACCGCGAAGCCCTTGTTGATCGCTGCGACGAGCCGTATTCGCGAGAGGAACCGTACGGAGAAGGTTTCGAGCGGGATGTACAGTTCCTACAAGCCGCTGAATTTAGAACGTGCACCGGATTTAGAGGGAGGGCGAAACGGAATCACCGATGCGGGCACCAGCGTGGTGACTTGGTTGTTGACGACCACATCGTAAACTTTCAGCGTGCCCGAAAGCGCCGAGGATTTGAGGGCACAGATCCGGTGGCTCTCCCCAGCAGCGGTGCTCCGGTGCACGGTGAAGCACGATACATGCTTCGATATGCGGTTTAAATGCGTCTCCTGGCAGGTACCAGAATTAAGGACGCTCAGACTTATTGTCATGAAACTGCCGCCTATCGAGATGAGCCGAGTTCGGGAAAAAAAAAATACCAAAAAAGCTGCGTACCTGCAAGGCAGATAACGAGGTTCTCGTTCACGAGTATCTCGATCTGGGACACGTCCTTGATCGAGAGGAGCCGCGGCCGAGAACCGTCTTTGGTCCCTCGATATATCCCGTCCTTTGCTCCATATATCACTCCACCGTCCTCTGTAAACAAAATTAGAAACCCTCTTAATCACCACGATTCGGAGTATACGCGTCGACTCACTGTGGAAGGGGTCGGGAGCAGCACATGTGATCGTCCCGAAGCCACCATGCGCAACCAGCGGCGCGGGATGGCAGACCATCCTCTCCAGGAGGAGGCACCTGCTCCGCGGTGCCCACGCCCGACCCACGAGATTGCACGCCAGGAGCGACGGCTTGTCGTCCAGGTGGTCCATGATGAGCTCGTAGATCTCCGTGGACAGTTGGTCCGTTAGGGCTTTGGGGAGCGGCGGCAGAGCGGGCGGAGACCGCATCGATTGGCGCAGGTGATTCCATTTGTTCATATAACCCGACTGGTTGTTAGGTTCAGGGGAGGCTGAGTGGCCGTGGGTCTTCTTGGAAGGGGAGGCGAATGGTAAATGCATGTGGGGCCGATGCCTCGACGTTGACTCGGAGGAAGTTGCCAGGACCGCTGATGCTGTATTTAACTGCTACTTCTGCGGTGGCACCGCGGTACGTTGGTAACTCCGGCTGCGTTGGACACGAACCGTTAGGGGGACCTTAATTTTATAGCCGGCTGATACTGTCCGGGTGTGAGCCTTGTCACGGTTTCGGTGAAGCTGTGAAAGCAATGTGAAAGACAGGTGAATGATGATTACCCTCGGCGATCACCGCACTTAAATGATCGCCTGCTCTTGCCGAACTGCGAACTTTCTTGCCTTTTTTGAAAGAGGTAGCCGTAGCCCTTCGCCGCGAGGGCTGCCCAAAAAAGCGTGTGTTGCAACTACGCGTTCAACATTTTGAGACAAGAATCTAGAGTAGAGAGAATCTTCGAATTTATCTGACCCTGAACGGCCAGAATGGCCGTACTCAAAGAGCGCTGTCGGATTTAAAAACAATACAATGCCCAACGTAATCAAACGCAAGCAACACCCGGGTTCAAGATGGTTGAATCAGTGTTCAACTTCCTACACAGCGATGGGTTATCCCTGGGTGACGAAGCCGAAATGACACCGATGTGGATGTGCATACATAGGTAGACCTGGTTCGGGCTGGAAGACGAATATCCGAAGCGCGTTCATGTTGCGGCCGTGGAGCCTTGGAGTCGCACCTTCGAACGAGACGGTGAGTCTGATAAGGATACAATTGAAAGAAACCTTACGACACCAGGCACACGACGGGGAACTCGGCCGTGCCGAACTCCCGATTTCCGTCGCTGGCGGCTGGACATCATGGGCGGTGCGATCGGTGATAAACAGCGAGGTCGGCGTCGCTGTTTCGATGTTGCGGTGGATGCGGTGCGGTGCAGTGGATGGGACGAGCGAGCAATGTGGAGTATTTCGTGGACAGAAGACTGGACTTTGCTGCAGTTTTGGCCATGTACTCTGGAAGGGAGACGTAGACGGGGAGATAGAGAGTCTGTACATTGATTGGTTGGACGAGTAAAAAAGGACAATTTCGGTTGATGCGACTGACTCGGTCGGTGCAACTGAGTGAAACGAAGATAACCAAGTATCTGAGTCGCATTGAACACTGACCTAGGCAGCCACGTAGGTAGAATATACCTCGTAGTGTCAGCCATCCGAGGCGGGAGAGCTGAAAATTGATGAGTGAAGCAAGCAAAGAGGATAACCAGGTTGCACGCGAGGGATAGATAGGCCATCACTTCAAACGGCGAATGGTGGCCCGAATCGGCGTACAGATAGATGGGCGGCTTGGCAAATTGTCCCAAAACTTGGGGAGAGGCACTCCAAGCCGTGGGTTTATCGTACTTGGGCGCAAGACAGGCGAAGAACACCGACAAATGACCGGTGAGATTTGGATGAGTTCATAGGACGGATATAACTGTCGTCCGCTCATTAATTAAAGCATTAAGGTGGAGCGACGGTGGCAGATGGAATGTTGGCAGGACCTGCCACGGTCGCTCTCAGGGCTTTTCAAGGAAGTATTGGGTGCACAAGGGAAGGATCGAAGCAAAAGCTGTAGTGACGTAGGACAGGGCAGTCTCTTGACTAGGGCTTGAAGCATGGGATCGAGAGTCGAGACCACATTCTCTTCTTTTCGGATTTTTTTGTGTCGACCAGGATCGTCCGAGTGGTAGTCCAGAAGCGAGATGGTATATCTCACGAACGCCCAAACGGCGCTGAATTTAGCATAGCCATCGCTTGGGCAGGAGAGGACTGGGTGTTGGGTCAAGGGGTAGTCGCTTACCTAAGGCAGCTGCCTTGGACTTTACGCTCATGTGCTGCCTTTAGCGAAACTGTCGTCTGCCTTGTAATTCACCATGTCCGGTGAGTAAAGGGCTTGTGGGGTGTCTCGTAGACGCTTACATTGTGCTGACCCTCCCCAGACGCCACCGCGGTGACCCCGCCCGTTACAATCATGTCGCCGCCCCCGCCCTCCAGCTCCAATTCCAGCGTTACCAGCCTCGTGCACGCTCCGGACGCGCCGCAACAGCAGGACGTCGACCCCCAGATCCTCGAAGCGCTCTCCAGCAAGGACAGAATATATGTCCTCAAGCTGGGCGAGCTCATGGAGGCTCTAATCAACGATCGCTCTCAGACTAGACAGCGCATAGATCTCTCGCCTGCAACCACCTACCAGCGCATGCTCGTCCATCGCTGCTCCGCCTACTACAGTCTGTCCCCAGAGACAGATTCCGTGACCAAGGCCATAAGTGTCGTGATCACACAAGAAAGCCGAATGTATGTATCTCAAAAGACATCTATTCTGCGCTAACCGGCTGCAGACCGCCGCGCCGCCTGGCGGATCTGGCACCGCCCCCCGCCGAAAACCCCCCTCAAATTCAAAATCATGATGCGCAATCCCCGGTCGCAGGCTGGGTCAGTGACTGGAGACGATGGCGACGTTTCCGACGTCGAGGCCTCTGAGACCGGAAGCCTCGGCGGACGCAGCTCAGCCAGCACCAGCAAACACCGCCGCACCATCGAGGAGCGGACAGCCGCGTACAACGAGGCCCGCAGCCGCATCTTCGTAGACTTTGAGGAGAAGGACCAGAAAGACACCATCAGCTCCGCCTCCTCGTCCACATCACTCGTCTCGGGCTCCTCCACCAGCACGAGTGATGACCCGGGCTCCCCTGCCACCGAGAGCGAGTGGTCCGGCCCGTCCGCCGTCAAGAAGCAGCCCCCGCACCGCGCCAACTCGTCCAACTCCAACCCGCGCTCCCTGCGCGGCTCCGCCCCCGCGTTCATGTCCTCCTCGAACACCAGCTCCTCCTCCTCCCGCAACTCGCGCGCCCCGTCCCCGGCGTTCAAGTACCCCCTCACTCTACGAACCGCCGCCACCGGGCGCCGGCGCGATCTCCGCCACCATCCCGTCGTACGACCAGCAGCCGCCGCACCCCCACCCCCATGCGCAGGCCAACTCCAACTCCAACTCCAACTTTGCGGGCACTGCCTCGCAGCAGCAGCAGATGCCGATGTATCCCTACCCGCACTTGCCGCAAAACCCGCAGCAGCAGCAGCAACAACCCCCGTACTTCGCACCCTATCCGTACTACCAGCAGCAGCCGTACCACGGGGGCCCATACTCCCATCCGCCAACGCCCGGCGCGGGGTCCGACCCTGAGGTGTACGCCGCTGCGAATGTGAATGTAAATGTGAATGTGTACCAGCCGTACGCCGCGTGGCCCGGCCCGTACGCAGCGCAACCGCAAAATGGAGTGGGCACGCCCCCGAACGGGAGCCAGCAAAATCTGAATGCGAACCAAAATCCCAGCCAGGGGGCGTCGTCCCCGCCCGCGCCGTACCCGGGCTATGGCCTCCCGCCGCATGGACATACGTATCCGGGGTACGCAGCGCACCCACAGCAGCAGCAGCAGCATGACGGCACGATGCCGCAGAATGGTGTTGTTGGGAGTAACGGGAACCCGTACGCGCAGCCGACGTACTACCCGCCGCCGCCGCACCATATCCCGATGCCGCCGTATATGGCGCCGCCGCTGTCTCCTCCGCAGCAGCAACACGGGTACGACCAGCAGCAGCAGCCGCAGGCACACCGAGCGAATGGGCGGGGCGGACAGCTCAGTGTTAATGGGAATGGGGCTGGGGCAGGACGGGCGCGGAATGCTACTGGGGGTGGGAACGTGAACGGGAATGGGAAGGGCGCCCGGGCTCCGCAGCGCGCGGCGTGGAGCTACGGGCCAGGCGTGTCGGGGCGGGGTGGGCGTGGACTTTCCTTCCACGGGGGGAAGCGGGTATTCGCCTCTGGTGCATCAGCGCGATGCGGTGGGGCCGCGGCTGAGCGGGGCAGTGGGCTCGGGGATGGCCTCGGGGATGGGGATGCGCCGCGGCAGTTCGGGGACGTCGCGCACGACGAGCGGGTCGGGGAGCTCGTCAACGGGGGACGACGTTTCGAGCGTTGCTGTAAGTCTTGTGCGGTACAAACGTATGCTAGATACCTGACTGACCCGTGTTCGTGTAGTCGAGCAGCACGACGTCCTCGTCCTCACGACGGACGTACACCTCCACGGCGTCGTCGACGCAGCACCATCCCCTACCGGCACGACCGGACTGGGCGGTGGGGCTGCGGCCGAACCCGACGCTGCACGCGCCGCGGCACCGAGACGACTCACACTCGTCCTCGCACTCGTCCTCGCACTCGTCGTCGACGCACTCCCTCGTCGCCGCCAACGTGCACACGATGTCGCCTATCCAGCAGCCGCGCGCGCTGTCCCACAGCGGCGCAGTCGCGTCCGGTTCCGGCTCCTCGCTGCACATGCACGCAGGCGTCACGCACCCCCACCCCCCACCCCCCACCCACAACAACAACATCAAAATAACGCGCCGCCCGCGGAGACGGACTTTCCGCCGCTGCCTTTGACGGCGCCTGTGCGCGCGGCGCCGGCGGTGGCGGGGGCGTGGACGAATGCGGGCGGGGCGCAGCGCGCGATTGTGATGATGCCGAATGCGAATACCGCAGCGGGGGGCGCACTCGTTACGCATGCGCATGGGGAGAAGGGCGGAGGGGAGCAGCAGGCGCAGGCGCAGGGCGGGGGCTTCCATCCCAAGGTTGTGCGGCGGCCGACGACGGGGGGGTCGGTGGCTAGTCCGAGTGGGAAGGACAAGGTGCGGGAGAGGGAACGGGAGAGGGAGCGGGAGAGGGCGAGGGGGGACGCGGTGGCGAGCGCCATCCTGGTCAGCCAGGTCGCGGGGATGACGCTCGATCGCGAGGAGCGGGGGAGTGGGATCGCGGATGCAGCAGCTAGTGCTGCATCTTCGAACCCGAATTCGGGTTCCGGCTCTGGGTCTGCGTCGACGCCAGGGCCGGGGCCGGGGCCAGGGATGCTAGTCATAGGGCCGACTAAAGAGCCGGCGGCCCTGGCTACATAGCGCTGGTCATTTATGTATGATGGGTCGGCCGGCGCATTGTGTTATCATCTTGCTATCGCATTTTTTTCTGTTTCCTTTCCTCTCCTTTCTGTGTCTCCTCTCGTCTCGAGTTCTTTTAATTTTTCTTGGGTGGTGTGCGATATTTACAATACATAGATGCTGGGCAGGCAGATGTTGTGTCAATGTACCATTAAGTAGCTCGTTGATACACGACGGTGAATAAAATGTTATACTATGTAGGGACGGGAAGAAAGGAGGAGGCGAGCCGCAAAGCTGGTGTCACTGCCATTACGCGGCAGGATGGCTTTCTGGATGGTTTGCGGTAACGCTGCACCGCCAGATCTTCCTGCTAGTGGCTGCTTTTTCGACTTTGATCGTGAGTTTGCACTTGTCTTGTGCGCAATGTACTCATTCTGCAAATCCTGAAGGTCCATATTTTCCGGTCGATACTTCCACATGTGGCGCTTTAGCTTTTCCAAACTCTTTGAGGGTTGCCGCAGGCGTTCAACAAATATTCTGATTAGTAGAAGGCCATTTTTAGTACGAAGAACGGCTTTTCGCGATTCGGTCAGGCTAAGCGATTTAGGGTGGCAACTTCACTTGGACTCACACTGGAACAGCTTGACCGTATCCAATGTGCAATTCGCCCAAGTAACAGCTATAGGATCTCTCCAACTTCCCACAGCACCGAACGTCAACATGCCCTCACTACCATTCTCCTTCAATGTCTGTACTAGGAACCACCAACCATCGACTGCACCTGCCGCTCTCTGAAGCCATAACGGACCGGCTTTCCACCGAGATATATGAGCTCATAATGAACCGCCTCCACGACAAGCTGGCGCTTCTGGCGTGTCTTCTCGTCTGTCGGTCCTGGACACCGCGGTGCAAATGCCTGCTCTTGAAACTGACCAGTGCCTGTCGTTTTCCATGAGAGGATCGCGTGTGCTGCTTCCGGCCCCAATCATAGTAAGTCCACTTATATCGTCCGAAGAGTTTCTGTCTTATGTTCATCAGGTAACGGTGGAGTGATCTATGGCACAATGGGCGGCATATATAGAGGGTCCAAAGACGGTTCAACGCTGCTTCTCTCCATTCACAATGTTTCCCAGATCGAAATACTCAGACGCAAACCTTGTCATCTGCCTTGCAGGTAATCACTCCGTGTCACTGTGCCCGACCTTTGACTCAGTTCTTCTTCGTCGGCGGAAATCTTATGACAGTGAGTCTGAGCGTCCTCAACTCTGGTACTTGAAAGGATACCCAGGTCCCATCTAACCTGCGTATCGAAGCATGTGTGCTTTTTCGCTGTGCGCCGGAGCACCGTTGTGAGTGAAAGCCATCGAGTCTGTGCACTCAAAAGCTCGATGTTGTCTGCCACACTCAAAGTTTACGATGTCAGCGTCAACAACCAAGTCCTGACGTTGAGGGCCGCAGCGGCGAAGTCGTTCGCACTCTATCTCCAGTGCATCTTCCTAAATTCTCCTCGCAGGACATTGGGAGACTAATGTTTTGTTGGATTTCCTTCGTTATGCGTCGTTCCGAAAGCCATCGCAATTTGTGTACTTGAAAGCCAAATATCAAAACTCAACATACTCAACCTGAGCTCAACCCAGCCGGCTACCGAGCCGTTGGTTGGCTGATATGGTGACTGTGCACGTAACCCCTGGTCTACCCCGTCTAGTATGCTTCATCGACAAGCGAGTATCGACCCTCATGATTGTTGTCTCCGATGCAGGTGATCTTGATCGAGGTCACCGAACCTTTCGCAGGGTTTGACATCCCAAGGCTTTTGGCGCCTCGCCAAAGCCCTTTCGACCTGACGCGAGTGATGATCAGCCAGTTCAATAGACTCCAAGTTCCGGCATGCCGTGTACGGATATTAAGACCTCCAGTCATCTCGACTCCGTCTCAAGCACCATGAGATTTCTCCTGGTTCCCCTGCTATTGGGAATCACGCGTTCCCTGTATCTCTGGCGTCGAATCCGTCGGGAATCAAAACTACAGAACCTGAGGCCTGCAGCGTCCGTGCATGGGTGCGCGCAGAAGACCTGTCGCCCGACCACGTCTCTCGTGGTACGTCGCGCGCTGTGTCTGCAGATTATCTTACTAAAATTATGGAGGCGAGCTCCGAATCAAGGTTACCCGCGTAGAGTGTGCGAACCAGATTGCGTCTGTGGCCCTCCGCCTTCAGCTCGACGAGTTTGGCGAGTTTAAATACCTGAAAAATGGCGCCGTCCTCCCGGCGGTACAGCCCACGAACCAGAGTGCCCCGGATGGGTACACGGATTGGGGCGGGAGCGACATTGTGTATGACTATAAGGCGCACGATGATGGGCTGGGAGATCCCGAATTGTGGACCGTTAAAGCGGAGGAGAGACGAGCGTGGACAACCGAGGCCACTCTGGTTGATAATAATCCTGGTTCGCACCTTCACCCTCGGCCAAAATCTCGTTGCTGATGTTTCTATCTCAGATCTTTCCCAGCCCTTTGTCGTCCCCTTCACCGTCGCTGTTCCAGCTGTGAACTATCCACCGGTCTTTAAGGCTTTCAGCAGCATACGGTCCTCGCGTCCTGTTTTTCGGCATTCTTCCAGCGATCTCGGTTATCGTTATATTGCGGTACGAGTCATTCGTCCGACGGTGTATTCTTCCTTGATGCACATACTGAGGACGTGTTGGCGGGCCACACTACTTTTGTCCCTTCTTCCCAGGGCGCTGTTCAGCAAGCGCCACTCACAGAGCGCACAGCATTCGAACGACACTCCGGCGTCAAAGAAAACACGCCGAGGATCTTGAAAGATGCCTACTGAATCGCAACATTCTGCCTTTATTGCCGAAATTCAGCTGGAGGAAGGGAACATTGTACACCAAGGTAAATACATCTCCGGTGTTTTTTTTTACTCGACTGATCCCACATTATTCAGGCCAGCCGCTGAAGGGCGGGTGACTGTGCGCAATATTAAAGCTGGCTCGACTGTCATATCCGGCATTTCCGTCCGTGTACAAACTCTACGGAGTGACCACTGGGCGCAAGCACATGCTGATGCAGCAATGCTGGCGGCGACACCAATTTTTACAACACCACTTCTGGATTGTGCCGGAAAAATGGCCACCGAGCTCTCAACCCTGAGTCCATGTTGTCGGTTCTGGCTACTACCACTTAACCAGTCTGGCCAGACAAAATGCCAACCCCGCCTGGAGGTCTTGCGTTCGATCCGCAAAGTGGCCCCGAAATGTCCTTTCGGATTTCCCTCTAGGACAACCAGATCCCGGGGTCTCGATGTCGGTCAGTGCTCAATCCACCACTGGCAGCTGGCCAGCGGGCTACCAATAGAGTCGGAGCAGCGCGATGTTTAAATCCCCGGGGTCTCTGACCACCCGGGGTTGGCATTTTGTCGGTTCTGGCTACTACCACTTAACCAGACTGGTTAAGTGGTAGTAGCAGAACCGACACATGTCTGACCATATCTTCGCTGAAAATGACGACGAGGATAGAGTTTACCGCTCTCCGAATCCACGATCGAGTGTGAATAAGCTCATCACTCCCGAACACCCATACTTTGACTTTGAGCTCCAGATTCCGCTTGACACTTCTGTGGACTTGACCTCATACTACACCACTATCAAGAACCATCTCTACTTTGACCTCACCGTTCCGTACTCTCTGGACATAACCAAATGCATCAAACCAGACTTGAAACTGCCAGAGGAAGAGCCAACTATTGACAATGCCGCTGAAATGCTTGCTCGGTGTCTACAACAGCAGTACTAGTTTAATCAAGACCCAATGAGCAGAATGCGAGTTGCTTGATTAAGGCAAAAACGCAACTACTAACCAAATCCTAACTACTTTCCCCTTGAATGGTTTAGACTGTGCCGCCGAGTACGGGTCTTTTGAACGCTTTAAGAAGGTTCAAGGAGCACAGATAATCCAACAGAGGTTGCGAGGAACAAGCCTGTTTTAAGAGGTCTAGCCCGAAGTGCAAGGTTGATTTAGAGTATTAGACCTCTTTGAGCAATGCCAAACGAGTGCCTAAGCCAACAAATCGAGTTTAAAAGCTTTAGAAGCTTGAGCCAACAATCCCAATCCTAACAAGGTGCCGTGTTCTCCAAATCCCAAGTAATAAGCCTTCCAAGGCTACTGTAGTGCGGTGCCGTGTTCTCAATCCTAATAAGCTCTCTCTAGCTTCTTAACCGTTCCCAATCCCAAGATCCCGATCCAACAATTGATATTAAGTTACTCGTGCAGACGAAACAAAACTTCTTAACGAAGTCAGTCCTGGGTGACAAGTCCCGAATCTCCGTCGTTTATCAAGCAATACCCGGTAAAGGCTAATGCTCTTAGTGACAGAAAGTTCAGTGCCTATCCATGCCAAAACCTCCTCCTTATATACTGTACAATTATGCTTACAATACGATGATTAGTCTACTGGCTGGTATATGAGTAAGGCGTCCGTAGTTAATCACGTGTGGGTAAATATATAGGATCCTCGTGTGTCGACCCCTTAATGCTTGAGTGTGTCCGGTGTGACTGCTCCTTGTCTGATCGTGTAGACAGTCTCATCTTCTATCCTCTTGTCCCCCGTTCAGGACCTTCAGTTTTAGGTAGACACAGGTACTGGCTCTGAGCCGGTACCTTAATCAGCCCAAACCGCCAAGTGGTTGTGGAGATATGCGAGTTACCGTCCTGGCCTGGTTCAAGTAACCAATTCAGGATGGCAACAATGATCGGATAGTTGATAAGCGAAGTTCAACCACAGCCGGGGTAACCGGTTACTGTTAAACCCGAATCACCTGACCTGTCGCGCAAGGCTCCCTCTGTAAATCAAGCACAACAAAGCCCTTGAACGCCTAATCAAGACCCCACAGTGGTGCCCCAGATCATCAGAGAGGATGATTAATATTGTCCATGTTGTTTGTGGGCCCCGCGATGCCTTGATTAAGCAGCGATGCTTAATCTCGGCAATTAAACCCTTAATCATGGATGTCAACCAGTATGAACTTTCCAGTTGATGCACCCCAGGCGGACTTGATTAAGGTCCTCATGCAGGATCAAGCCCTGATTAGCCATATTGGACTTATGCTAATCCTTTGGAGCAGCACGCTACGTGATTAAGGTAGAAATCGGCAAATTCCTTGCTATTTCACCCCTGGTCTGTTTCACGGCTTATCACCGCTCAGACTGAAGAGGGGTTGTGGGACTCGTATACGCGAGTTGGGCAGCCCCTCCAGTCCACATCACATTGGCAACATAGCTTGACCCTCCGGGCGGAGGTGGCAATTACCATTGTCGACAGTGTGCCCCCCGTGCACCCTGTCGAACACTACCTGTCGCCAGGAGCCCCGGTGCCCATACTTTGGAGTGGGGCCCAGGTTCAAATGCCAGACATGTTCCCTGTTGCCCAGCCAATATTTACCGAGCTGCCTGGTTGATGCAGGTTGGGTCGACGGATCCCTTCCACCTCCGCCAACAGTTCATGAACATGACTCGTTTGCGGTGGCGGGATTCCCACCCAACTAAAGACTACCGTGGCGGAAATTATGCGGGCTTACTTTGGAAAAAGAAGGTTGTTGCAGAGGAAAGAGGGATCATACCCATTGTATCGGACGGAGGAAAACCAGGGGACGGTCAGCAACCATTTTCCACTGTCCCTTGAGCTCAAAGTTGCGGAGAAGCTTCTTTGTAATTAAATATGAGTACTGTTTGAAATCAGAGGTATAACAACTTGATGAATAGTCAATGGGGCCGGCGGTGAAAATTTAATGGAAGTGACGATTGGTTCAGGGTTTCTCTCTATTACCACAACCAATGCTCTGACCCATACCTGTAGGCACCGAATGACCCAGCCGTATGAGCTCTAGAGAAAAATCCTTCGGGTTACAGGATCAATGCATAGGGCTTCCACCGTCGTGACGGTTTGGCAGGTGCTGTGCTCGCTCCATCGTCAATTTGACATTTGCTTCTAAACCGGCCCTTTAGCAGATTATTCTGGCCTGAGATGCCTCCATCTTTGACAGCCTACCCATTGGATGCAACTGCTCACCTTACTTACTTTCAATGCCTTGACAATACCTGCCAGTGTGTCAAATAAGAGTGCACCCTAAATATGTGTCCGGGACATCTAATAATAAAGCCCTTGATGCTTGTTATCTCTCTAAACTCATTTTCGCCCAGCCACTGGATCTGCTATTAGTACCACGAAATTCAACAAAGCCGGACCAACCCGGCCCTCGTTCGGAACCAACCGGCATCCCGATGGTTCAGGACCAAATCTTCGGACCTTCCATGTTGTTGTCAAACTCCGAGTCTACACCGCTCAACCTTGGCTCACTGGCCACCTCTCTCCCCTAAACCAACGCTCCTTCTCCCAATCCTAATTCCAATCCAGATGCCAGTGAACCCGACTCGGAGCCACTCTGCGTGCTCCCACAGCTCCGGAGCAAACTCCCCAATGCACCACGCGCAGACAAGGATCTAGACACGAGGCAGGAGTTGAGCCTGAACATGAAAACAAACACATCACGCCTGGAGGTGGGTCTTGAACTCGAGCACAAGCTGGGCTTCAAGCTCACAGCGCTGCAGGTGGCCTGCATATGCATGTTATCAACTAGCAGTTACCCGTGCTACGCTACGGTGAATTTAACTCAACAGATCGGCTGTTGGACATATTCTTGTCGTGGGATTGAAGCTGTCGCTTGTCGGCGACCTTCCATAGACTCATTGCCTTATCAACAGTTGCCATTTTTTCGCAATTTTTTTCGTGGACATTTCAGGTGCTGGATTAGAACAGCCAGATATCACCTTTCCTAGCTCCAAGTCATTCTGCCTGACATTGACTAATATGGCGAGGAGCTTGGAACAAATCCCATTTATGTCGTTCCTCTGCCATAACTTCAAAACATCCCGTTCAACTCCAGGCAGTCATTTCCTCGATATATATCATGTGGATGGAAGCATGGGTCCATACATGCAGTGAGTCCACTCAAATGCGACCCAGATTGAACGATGAAATGTTGGTGTCTCAAAAGGATTATGAATTCAGCTTCAAGTGGTTACCTCAAGGCTCAATCTTCAAATCCTTCCACTTGTGGATGGGACTTCGCACAGTTCAACTGAGTGCGATTTCTATTTTGAACAGCCCAAGAGCTGATTTGAGTGGTGAGTTCATTTTTCCCCTTTGGCAGAAGCCGACGTGCCAAAGTGCCCTTCATCCTCATGGGCTTTTCCCCATGAATCAACTTGATTTAGTTCTTGTCTGATTGGATATCCTGGCTCATCTGGCAACACATGACATCAGTTTTCTTGTTTTCTAATCAAAAACCTGTCTCATACGGCCAGTTGAACGTAGTGGCCCTTGGGGAAGCACATTTTCAACATCTTGGCACTATATAAATAGGAATTCAACATTTGAGTTGAGAGGGAGTCGAGAACTCAACATCTCGCCGGTTTTGTGGATCAGTTGAAGCTCGTGAGTTTTCGGATCAAGTTTGTCTCAGGGCAAATCACTTAGGGTGTTCGATTGTAATATAGATATGCTAGTGCTGCGGCACCGGCAGGCACAGTCGAAGTCTCTGGCGCCTCAGTACGCCGTCTTGCCCTGTGTGCTGCGGTTGAGTTGACTGAATGTGTTGTTTTCTGATGCAGATGCAGATGTTCGATGATCGTAGGTATGCTGCGGTTTCCGCCGCCCCAGATGTTCTGTTTGTGTTAATGTTTTCATGCACGCAGTCTCATGGGCAGAAAAAGGAAAAAAAAGTTGGATACACATACACTCCCAATAAAGCAGACCTGGTGCTATATTGCCTATCGTCTTTGCTTAAATGTTGTTCCTGCTTGCCTTGTCTAGATGGAATTGGAACACTTGGAAATGTTTTTGAAGAATGAATGACAGCACAGTTTCGAGGTATCTGTATCAGTCCGGTATTCCCATAGGCTTAACTCATGGCATTCTGTTTGTTTCCCATACCGTGCGCATAAGCCGTGCACAGAGGTCCTCGAGATTACTGCAAGTTTCGGGCTCTGGGGAAGGAATATCTGAACCATCCAGGTAAGGACATTACACCCGGTCTTCCGAGATGTGGTCTCACATATGCCAACTCACTCTTGCCCTACTCAAATACTCCCAAAATAACCCACCCTCATAACTCTTCTGGTCCGCAAGCAATACACTGGAGTATGAAAACAGGCACTGTGGTCACAGAATCCTGTGAATTTTGCTGAGATTTTTCGTGGGTTTTTGCTGCCAAATAAGTCTGTGAAAGTTGTGCAAAATCAGTGACTTTTGCAGACTTTTTTTCACTGACACCAGGGGCAGCCAACAAGGTGTATGAAAATTATATGTGTTAAAGGCATGTGGCTCACAGTTGGAAAGCCGCCTACAAAGGTGCCACTCGCAAACAAAGGGAGGCTTTGTTGCATGCTTTTTTTCCGCCGGCTGGGCTCCCCTGTCGCATCTTTATTGATTATCCTTAATGTTTGTCTCTATGAGGCGAAGACGACGGCTGAAGTTGTTGATAGCGTTGATCACGGGCTTAACCCCAGTTGGGCGGGCCGTGGCGTGAACTTAGGATTCAGAGCGAGTAACAACGTCTGCTCAGGTGTGAGCACAATATCCGTTAGGTTGTGAAAATGGCGGCCAGAAGAAGTACAACGAAAGTGACCACAACACCCGCATCACCAGCTGTCTTTTTGCAGGCATTTGACGTCGGCAACGGAGCATTGGACGTCGGCAACACAGCACTTGATGTCGCCAACACAGCCTTTGATGTCGCCGATGCAGCCTTCTCTTGAGCCGCGATCACAGTTGAGTTCCCACTGGAGCTAACCAGACCAATGCAGTCCACATTGGAAGATCCATTTGTTTTCATGATGGGAGTTCCAACGGCCCATCGCCCGTTCCTGCACACACAGTCAGTTTGGAAAAATAGAGGTGAGCGAGAGGAGAAAACGAACAAGTCGCTAATCACAGCTACAAAATAAGATTAGCGTTCATATTAAGTGGGCCGAGATAACAGACGCATACCTATCAACTGGGTATTGGGGTCTGCCCGGTCAATGAAAGTAAACTGGTCATCGGCAGGGCCTAGTACCGATAACTTTTAGCCTCTAGGTTGGTGAATGAAATGACGATTGCTTACCCATAGTGACGTTAATAACAAGGGGCGAGTTAACAGCGGCGAGGGCCAGATCGTAAGGCGGGGTACCGCCCTTAATCTTGATCCCCCAGGGCTGGCAGGTGGTGAGGGTGTCCGTAACATTAGCCTCTACTGTGAATGGCGGATCGTTCGACGCAGCGGGGATACACTGTGTTGATTGTCCAGCTGTGCGTTGCGTAATTAGATATGGCATATGAAATGAGTGCCAACAATTCATACCAACTACAGTAAACAGATTTGGGGGAACTCCACCGGAAGAACCTTGCGAGTCAACAACCTGCAGCAGAAGCTGGGAGCCTGCATCTACGTGAGCATGGGTATGCTGTGGGATGCTCAAGAAACTGCCAACGGGCTGGTTTACAGTCCAAGAGAGGTTGGTCTCATCGGTGCCAATAAGTGTAGTGCTGGGAGTACCGCCGATTGCAAACGCCATCATGTAGAACGGAGGGACGCCATGGGTGTTGTTCGCAGGATTGAAAGGTTTGACCTGGATTTGAAACTGCCGACATGACGGGAGCGACGAAGAGAGTGCCTGTGATTATAGGGTGTGAGATGAAGCTCCCGGAGAACGATGATAACGAGGATGCACATTCCCCGCAAACTGCCACTGAAAGATTTTGTTGGTCTGGGCGCGACACGGGAGGAAATGATGCAGGACAAGACGAGGAACATGAGGAGGGTAGCGACTGGCCCAAAATTCATAGCTGGGCCTTGGGAGCGGGGGCGAAAGAAATCCGATGACCCGCCGTGTGGTGTAGATTTAAGAGGGGCACCAGGCCCTGACGGGGGTACTAGCCCTCTGTTTCTGATAGAATTTTTAGATTAAGTACCGTAAGACCAAGCCGCCAACCAAAGCGATGTAGGGCCTCGAGGACGCACCTTTGAAGACATAAGAGCGCTGGGGAAAAGGAAAGGAAAAGATAGAAAGCCCTGGGACACTGGTTTGACCAGGTAGTAGATAGCAGTAGAGGATAACTCTGTTTGGCACCCCGGGAATCATCATGATGTTTTCTGTGATCGCGGGAAGGGCGTGATGAGCGGGATGTGTTCAGAACCGGACCTTGGAAACCATTAGCGCTCAGAGACAAACTCTATTTGGCCCTCACCCGGCACCCTCTGAGATTTTCCTCAAAATTATCAGGTTACCATCGCCAGCATCTATACTAACCCTTGCACCAAGAAAGTCTTCACGCATTTGTTTGATCTATTCCTTAGTGTAGTGAAGCAGCTTATGGCTAAACCGGTGCGATTCGCTAAAAAGTTGTAGTGTAATGGCGACCATAATGAACCCTATGAGCTAACAGTAGGATTAGTGGCCAGACTCACCTCCATGATCACGAAGAGGTACAGAATGATGGAGATCCAAATGATTTTGGAACTGGAGGAGTTGAAAAAGGTCTTGTTCGCGCAACTCGAGTAACTCACAGAGTATGGATACGGTGAATCATTGATCTAGCAAAGATAATATAAATATGGCGGTGGAATAATTAGATAGAACAGAAATACCTTTCGAAATGACTCCGCTGCAGAGTTTTACGATGAGTTGAGCGAGAATATCCGGATCGATGGAGAGAAAGAGCTGGCGCAGGGCGGGGTCATCGGAGACCAGGTTTCACGAGCGAAGTACCCAGACCCTGAATATGAGCAGCCTGCATGTCAAAGTGAGTGGAGTAGAGGTTGCCCTTTGGATGCAGATGAAGTTGCTTATCCATCTTTTTTCCAACGAGATAAGACGAAGATGGCAGCCCTCATATGAATGATTTCAAAGGCGGCAGCCGATATCGGTATCGCCGGCGCTCTGATCTGGAAATTGCCTTCGATGAAGGTGGGATTCAAAGGAACACAGTCCTAAGTCGGATTCTTCCTAACGAACTGTTAATAATACACTTCGCCACCACCCGTAAATTACGCCCGTTCGCGGCTATACGCATGGGACCCGTCCCGTCTATGGCATCCGAGATGCTAAGTTACGCACGGGTCGGGCCGTCCCGTGGGCCAAATACGGGCGTAATTTTTACGCCTGTGGGCGTATTACGCACGGACCGACGGTTTGATGCCCTACTCTATCGTCGCTAGATGGGTGGATACAGATAGATGATAGGAATGCTAAGGTGAAAGCCGCACCGCATTGTCGGAATCATGTCGCGAGGAGCTCGGTCCTTGTCGGGATACATCCACACCGCCTTGATCGAGCACTTTTTGCGCAGGACGCGCATCATCCTGCACCATGTCTTGTTCTGCAGCCGGAAGAAGCTCATGCTCAGCGTCGTCTGTGACGGAAGCGTAGAACACGAGTTCCGGCACACGGGGGGTGGTGAATCTGACTGTTGTAAGTGGTAGATTAACCGAAGAATTAACTACGTTACATGTTGCTTTATATACTGGGATCAAGTGGCTATGCGGCCAGATGGGGAATACGAAGATGTAAGGAACGTGATGAGTCGAAGACGATCTCGTTGGAAGTGAGATAAAGGAAAAAAAGGAGTGTGTAGTTTCGTAAATAGAATGAAAAAGGATCAGGGTAAAAGGAATGTGTACAAGGGTACGTAGCCGTTACATCATCTGACTGCCCAAAACTGATTCACATATATCAATTATTCACAAACAGGATTTATCCTGTATGTGCCTATTTGGGGGGAGTCTGAGGGGGGAGGACCGAAAATGTCATTTTTCGTCACATGACTTGCATTTATTACCATTTGGAGCTACGAACCAAATAAGATACAGCAAAGTAACACTGCTTCAGCTCCAACCATGCCACGGCTGTTTGAAGCTTCATATCCACATCCTCTAAAATCATGTAAATAATACAGGGGATGTAAGAAAGAATATGGAAGCTTTCTATGTACTCAGAATTTCAAAACAAGCTTGGTACTTCTCGGGACTCAGATAACATGGTGTGGTCTGCCATCCACCACCAAGTCGGCATTGTTCAGCTTGTCTATGACACTTCTGCCCCTTACCTTCTGTGCTTGGACTCCTGGAGTACTCAAGGCACCTCTCCGCTCTTCTTTTGTGCTTTCGGCCATGGGATTCAGGGGAAACTGACCAGCAGACCAATTAGGGACCCTCCGCCCAAAATTGTTGTGGGCAGACCAAAATTGGGTTCCAATGTGCATTGTTAACTACATACCCTCCTCAGATTCCATCGTTAACTACTTATCCAAAACTGGCCATCCTCAGCTCAGTTTTCTCCACTTTTCTCTGGTTCTTGACTTGACCGGTAGCTGGAGTGGTGATATGTGACTTGGTGAGCTGGAACAAGGCTGGAAATATTATCCTGGGTTGGTACATGCATGTGCCGACTCTCAATGATATCCTGTCTCTGAGAATCTATGTTCTTTCCACAAATGATGGTGTCCATGGCACGAGGAAGGGTGAAGTGGAGAAGGGTGCAGATGCAGAAGGAGGGATGTTCTCAGGCACAACAAACCCCCCGTGGTGAGTTGTAACTTGCAGCTCAGGTTCGTCTTTGCAATCATACCACCTGCCACTGCTCCTTCCTCTGAGCACTCTGTACACATTCTCTGATACAGGGACACCTCCACCAATGCACCTTCCTACAACCATCACCTGCCTCTGTTTCCTCAATCTTATGGAAATCCTCCTCAATTCGATTACTATTCTGTTCGCACCCGTACAACCCTTCCCTGTCTTGTTTTTAGTTACACCTTACACTTCTTGACAGTCTTTAGCTCCTTCACACTATTTGCACTACCTCTTCCCACAACATCTGCGACATCTTACACCATCTACATTAGATTTAATAAGTCTAGTAGTACTATGGTTTTATATTAGTTTACACTACCTACAGCATAATAAATCTCATCCATTTTGTGGATTCTTTAAAGCTTCCTTGTTCTTCAATCTGAATTGCCGAATGTTCGGCAGTCCGGCAACGATGACAACATTTTTGCAAAGGTGGGTAAAAGTATCAAATAAATGCACCTCTCACCGGCATCTTCACAGCTCCCTCCATGGGCCACAAATAAACCTCAAAATATTCAGACAAGGAAATCATACCTATGGCTTGAGTTGGTAAAAAAAAATTTAGAACAATCTGAGCCCAAATGCTTAAACAACGATTTTCTCAAAATCTTTTTGCACAGGTGGGGCAATGATAGTAACCGCTGCACCAATCTCAACAGCATCAAGCTCCAAGTCGTGTAAATGTCGGACAGACAACTTTGTTACTGTTCCTGCATGTCCTCAAAAATGTCACAAAGTCTACGAAACCTTACAGTCTTGTGTGAATGACATGGATATAGGTCTGTCACAGTTTCTTGATAAGGGTTGAGAATTCTTGTGTGGTATTCTCTCTGTATTTCTCACTCCTGGATCCTCAAATACATACTGTGCACCTGGGCAATGACATCGAACCTAATGGGTGACATCAAAACCGCCAGCAAAGAATACAATGAACCGTTCAGAAACCTCACATTCACCCACACTACCCAGTTCCCATTATTCACAGCTTCAAGAAGGATCAACTTTATGGGGCTTGATACACATTGAGACAGCACTAAGGAAAACAATGTGGATAAAAGAGGTATGAAAGATGAGGTTCACACACCATTGTGTATCAAGTTGCGCCGCACTGCGACACAGGTGTCCGGCTAGATCGCAAACTCAACATCAGAACATTGTAAATCATGGCCCCACTACGAGGCCCAGAGACTTCTTGGAGCAATTTTCAACAACAACAGGAAGGAGCAAGGAAGAGGCAACCATCCACATGCTGGCAACATGGTTAAACATCACATACACATCCAAGTCGTTCAGAAATTGGAATGTACTGAAGGATCAGGGAATTTCTGACAGCTCCTCAGGGTTCCTCGTGAACATTAAATAAACATACCCACATCTGTGAATGTTCAAAACTATCGTAAACATTCAAAACTATCATCAACGTTCAAAGCCATAAATGTTATACTATATTGGGTGACTTCCCATAAGCATATAATATTCTCCGAGGTTGTTTGAGAGTGCCAACGATGGGATCAAGGTCTGAAAAATTCAAATTAAGCTTTTCCTGCTCGCATTCCCATAAGAAAATAATAGGTTCATCAACCGTATGTCTCTGCCCAAAGAACAGTCTGGATAGGATCTGAGGGTTAACTGTAGTGGTGTGCATTTTTTTGGCCGCCATTCAGGACCTTCAAGCACGAGTTCAAAGTGAGGATCACATCTTCATCCCACCAAATGGTTTATTCAGGATAATGATAATCTGAACGGGGGGTGCTGACCCCTCCTTCAGATTATATTAAATTCGCATTAAATCGTGTCTGCATTTGGACCCTCAATTGATGGGGTCCCGACAGCTGTCTCGGCATCGTCTCGGAAGGCATGAAAATAATGCTAGTAGAATTTTTTAATACTTATGGGAATTCACCCATTGTTAACAATTTTCACGACAAATCCAGTGGATAAATCCTCCATACACTAGACATTCTCATAATTTCAACTGTTACTCATCCTGTTTGTGACCCGCCGCTTGCCGGCTCTCTTACCATCATTCTTCCGCAAGCCCGAAATAAAGGGTAATCACGAGGGGGACGCCGTCGCCGGGGGCGGCGCGGGGAAGTCCGTCAGCTGCGCAGGCTCGCCGACGAGCACGAAGCGGTGCGTGAGCTGCTCAGGCACGTCGAGGCTCAGCGTATACTCACCCGGGTAGAGCCACGCGCTCCCACCCGTGTCCGTGCGCGCAATCTGGTTCAACTGAACGCTGATCCGCGCGGTCGCCACCGAACTAGCGCCCACACTGTGCACACGCGTATACCCGATAAGCGCCTTATTCGGGTGGGGCGCGGGCCCGGCGGTGGTCTTGACGAAAAGTAACGCCACGAAGTCAGACGCGGTATGTCCTGTATTGAGGACCGTCACGCCGAACGTGTCGAACGCGCCGACATCGAGGTGCGCGGCGCGGCGCGCGTTCGCGACGAGTTTTCCGATGTTGTATATGACCGCGGGTTGCGTCTGCCATTGAAGCGCGAACTTTGTGTAGTGCAGCCCGAAGCCATATTCTATCACCGGCTTTCCGGTGTACCATTGGTAGGTCCGGCCGGGGTTTCCAGTGGCCTTGTTGGGACGGAGGTTCATATCCGTCATGGGAACCTGCGCCACATATTCGGCGGGGTACTGCGTGAGCGGGAGACGACCTGCAGGGGCGACATTGCCGAGAAGGACGTCAAATATCGCCGTTCCGCCGCTCTGTCCGGGATACCCCGTCCAAAGGATCGCATTAACCTGGAGGCAAAATTATGAGAGGTTGAAAGCACTGCTTTGTTGATTCCATACCGTTTCGCTGGATAACAGCCAGCTATCGTCTACTTGCCCAGCGCCAAACTGTAAGACGATAAACGGCTTCCCAACACCGGCGAGCGCCTTGATGAGATCGAGTTGCGATCCAGGCCACACAATGGTGGTGCGGTCAAGACCCTCTGCCTCGACTGACTCATCGATCCCGCCTGCGAAGACAACAACATCAGCAGCTTTCGCCGCCGCGACTGCGTCGGCAAAGCCGTTCGTCGAAGTATCCAAGACACTCGAGGTGCCCGCCACAAATGTTACGTCGTATCCGGCAGCAATGGCACCCATGAGCGGACTGATAAGAAAAGGCGCGGTCCCGTAGTAGTTGCCTTGCATCCCCTCGGTGGTGTTGGCCCAGGGCCCGATGATAGCCAGCTTTTTGAGGGGTTTCTTGAGCGGGAGCGTCCCATCATTCTTGAGTAGCACGAAGCCATTGGCTGCGACCGTGTAGGCGAGTTTCTCCGACGCGGGCGTGCTCACATCGTCCCAGCTGAGCTTCCGGTAAGGCTGCTTGTCGGCAGAGTCAAAGTATCCGAGCCTGCAGGGCATTAATAGTATCCAGCGCGCGCAAAAGGTAAACCAGGGGCTTACTTTACAAGGGAGGCATACTGCCGGACGAGCGTCTTCTCGATATCGGCTCGTACGACCAAGCCCTGATCCAGTGCGTCCTGGAGGTAAAAGTAATAAATGCTCCCGCAGTTGATGTCAGTGCCGGCCTTGATTGCGACAGCGGCAGCCTCCGGATACGTCGAAGTATAGTTGTGCTCGTCTGCAATACTTTGTACTGCATCACAGTCAGACACGACCCATCGGTCCTCGCCGAACTTCCAGTAGTCGCGCAGGACCGTTTGCAAGAGATAGCTGTCGGCGCACGCGGGGACGCCGTTGACCGAATTGTACGAGCACATAACACTCATTACTTTCGCGTCGCGCACACAGCTCTGGAATGGCTGGAGGTAATATTCGCTGAGTTCTTGTGTCGTGACAATCGCGTCAAACTGGCGCTGGATGATGCCCTGTATAAACGATTGAATACCTTGTGAAGTTAAAACTAAACGAGACTTACACCCCAGTCGTCCATGTCGTACCTATAGAAACGATTGAATACCTTGCGAAATTACAACTAGAATCAGACTCACGCGGCAAAGTGCTTGCAGTCGGCAATGACTTTGACGTACGGCTCTGGGTCGATTCCGCCTTGGAAGCCGTCGACCAGGTGGTAGACGTATGTGGCCGTGTGCAATGCATCTTCACCTGGAGTCTCCTGGCCACGTCCCCAACGAGGGTCTCTCCAGGGATTGATGTTGGGGGTGAAGTAGTCAAGTCCGGCGCGATGGACGTTGTTAAACGCGCGCGCCTCTGTGCTGATTACTGTTGCGACGGCCTTGGTGAGCTATGATTTGGGTCAGTGTAATGTGAAGGACACAGTATTCTCTGTTACCCACGTCGTTATCGAATGTAGCACCCAAAATAATTGGTTGGGGGAACTGGGAACGATGAGGGGATGAAAGGTCGCGAATAAGGACTTACTGAGGTCGCATAGCTGAATGGTCCACTTTTGGCAAAGCTAACACCAGGACCCTGTACGTGCGTGTTAGTGAAGAACTGCGAGGGCAGCGAGCAAAAACCAACCGTCCAGGCCACGCCATGCGAAGCCTCTGACCACCAGTTATAAGGTGGTAATCCGAGACGAGGGACGCCGTCAGACTGGTGGACGCTGTTGTGGATAAGCTCCTCATCGGTAAAAAGCGCAATAACGGCTTTGGCGCGAGTAACAGGATCCTGGGACGTATCGCAGACGGCATTATTCTGTGTTTCGCTTAGTACCGAAAGCGTCTGTCAGCGTCTAGAGACTACCTTCAGCGGCCCGTTGACACAGTCTGGGAATTCTGGGAATGCAAATAGGGCTTGCGGGGGGGGAAAGTCAGATGGTGACTCAAAATGAGTAAATATCCACTCACCTTGGGTCGATTCTCCTTTGGTTCCAGAGACGGTGGTATTGCTGTGGACCAGTCCGGCGGCAGCCCCCGCGGCGAGAGCGAGGAGGGAGAGCATCGTGGGTAAGCTCAAAGGCCGTATCGCCGCGCCAGTACGCCTGTTATAATCCTGAAGGGCTTCACGGTTCTATCATGGTGGGCGGAATGTCACATGTAATACAGGAAGCGACTTGGAAGCGACGCGTCTTACTCTCCGCGATCACCTGCCTTCGTCTGCCCGTCTTAGTTCCTTATGGACTTAGGCTCCCCTTCAGCACGGCCCCGCCCACTTCACGAAGGAGCACACCCAGCACGGAGTCCCAAACCCAACTCCAGAAGGAAACCAAGAAAGAAGGCATAAAGACAAAAACCACGCACCTGGAAATATATCCGCCGTCATCCTCCGCAACAGGAACAGCTTGAGGATCGTGTGCAGCGTGCCGACGAAGGTGCCCATGCACGCGGAGGGGAGGAGCGCGTTCATCCGCGGGGGGGAGGAAGTGAGGTGGGCGAGAAAGTGAGCAGGCGAGGGGCGAGGTGAGCACGGTGAGGTTGGCGAGCGCGAGCGCGAGCTTTGAAGCGGGACGGGGAGTGGGGGTTGGCGCATGGCGGACGGGGAGGGTGAAGGAGGGAGGGAGGTAATCGGTGGGAGTGGGTAGGGAGCGAGAGGAAGGGAAAGGAAAGGAAGATACGCACCACTCCTGAAACCCATAGACGTCGTCGAAGATGTCCGGCAGGATGAAATTAAGCAGAGACCAGAACTCCGCGAGGTTCTTCTGTGGGCGAAGGAGGGAGCGTCAGCGAGCGCGCGCTAGGGCATCAAACCGTCCCCGTAACCTTACGGGTTTACGGGGGCGTAATTACGGTTACGCCCCCGTCCCGTTTGAGCATTTGAGTGACCTCCGTACGGGACGGGTCACGGTACGGGTAGGGTACGCGGGATGCGCACGGTTCGATTTCGGATCAGAAGGTTGCCGGTTCGATCCTCCTGATGTGAGATTTATTTTTTGTGCTCAACCATGGTCCAAAGAAGCTCGAAACAGGTATAAAACACTTGAAACACTAAGTAAATCTACACCATAGTACATGGCCTGTTGACCAAATTTCTACCCCGTCACAGGGGGTGAGGTCAATGCCTGTCAATCGAAAAGTAAGGACACATGTTCCACTGACACAATGATGTGCCCGTGCCTGCTGTTTGTGATTGTGGACAATGGAGCCTCATACAACTATTGTCTGGATGATAGCAGAAAATTCCATCAATTGCAACCATACACGACTAGTCATAATTTTCTATCACATCAGACATCTGGGCAAATATGTCCCAGGCAGAGTCCACTGACATCGCCGGGCTCCCAAAGTCTTCCCAGATGGCTTGAGCCATGGTTTCAAACTCTAGTGTCACCCCAGGCCAACTCAGATGGCTTTTCCTGGACCCAACCTCCTCAGTCAAAAGTTCACGAAGCTCAATGACTGCCTCTTTCGGAACATGAATGCGGCAATCAATTCCGCCAAGATGATCAGGATGCTCAAAAGCCAGGACCGGGATGTGCCCAGATGGCATATTCTTGTCGCGCTGGAGACGCACTCTATGGTTGTTCCACCAGGCCCGGAACTCATCCAACTGCTCCTGAATGATAGGTACAAAAATCCAGTAAAACAGGGGCCTAAATCGTTCATTAGATGGACCAATGATAATGATAATAATATTAATTCACTCACACATGGAATGCCACATTTGAATCAAACACACGGTCCCGTTTACCACGAGTAATGAACTCCTTCAAGTTCAAGCCCATCTTGCCTCGGAGCCAACGCCAGAACCCTTCAATAACTGTGTTGTGAACACTCTTGAGGACCATATAAACAGCATAGATCAGCGGATCAATACCCGGTGCCAATGCCTCGCTGCAACGGTTGTGGTCAGTTGAATAGACAAGACAAATTTATCAGTACACTGACCGCAATGCACATTGAAAGGCATATTGCCACCCTATCTCAGAGCCCTTATCGGTCGTGACTTGAAGTGGAATACCTTCACATTTATCAGCAACTTGGTTGAGCGGTGAGTGATAAGGATGAAGTATGCACATCCAGTTTCATCAACAAAATCAAGGAAGAGGTGCCCAATTGCTGCGGCCGTCCGGGAATTCGGAATCAAACGTAGCATTAGTAGGAAGTCGGTCCACTTGTCCTTGTATGCATAGATTGGTAAGCTTAATTCTCCCATTTGCAATGCTTGAGTAGAGAGCTTCTCATGGCCGTCTGCAGATACCTCATGAAACGGCCCAAGTGCAGATAAGCCCACACGTGGTATGCGCTCTTTCTTGTGACCAGGAAAGCGAAGTGTAAAGCCAGCATCAAAATGATCGTGCATTATCTTACGGACCAGGTCCCTTCAGACGCATCAGCTTTACCAGAAACCAATAAGAACTGCAATACTGACCGACCAAGTGGTAAACCACAGAGGCACAACTGGGTTTGGACAAATACTGGCCCATTCAGCTGGAGGGGATCTTTCGCCACCTCATCTATCACAGCTTGTCGAGAGACTTCAACTGGAGGCGGCTTGCGGACGGTAGGAATCTTCAACCAAGTCTGCAGCTTGTCCAAGGTACGTTTCCTGGGGAAAATATCAGCAGCGCCACACACACAAAGACTTTAGGAAGACAACAAACTTGATAGAGTAACCCAATTTGTCTCGGAGGCATCGTAGCTTATCATCTCGAGAGTATTTTCTGGCAGCGTATTTCGTCAATTTTTCACGAAGCACATCATCAGAGGGTACTGAATAACAGACTAAGCCTGCACCAGCAGCACATAGCAGCAAGTAACGCACCAACTTGTGTCTTGAACCCATTTTTCCCGGTTGGATTAGGCATAGGAATTGACACAGGTTCCTGCTGCTCTACTTGCCTCCTTATATATGAGGATTGGAACCAAACTCGACCAGCGCCAAGCTGGTCCGTGCACCAGCGAGCCCTATAAAAGGCCTAATTTTTGGTGCAGCACATCAGCATTTCATCGCTCTGCTTCTCTGTTCGTTCACACTCTTTTCTGGCTCCTTCAATCTCTCTCACACACACTCTCTCTATCTTAATCCATGACTATACTTTGTGATGGATGTGGCTGCACTTTTCCCCTACGTCAAGGCAGCGAACACTGCCTCAAGTGCAAGAAGCTGTCTGAGCATGGGCTCAATACACCCGAATACACCGAAATCTCTGTCTGTCCCTCAACTACCTTCTCAACCCAAAAAACCTGATAAAAAATCCTGTAGCAATGGCCACAATGTTCTAGTTGTGGTGTCACCCGACGCAACAATATGCCCACCCCTGAGCAAGGTGAAAGCCAGACCTGTGGCTCAGAGGCATGCATAGCAGCAACCGAAGGAACAAATCCACCTACTGGTGAGCCACTATTCTTTGGTGCGGCTTTAATGGACTTGATGATGTGCAGTGCCAGCTTTCCATCGTACCAATATTCCTGAAAGTCATTTGGAACGAGCAGCTGCTACCTCAAACCGCTTTGCCCGTGGTAGATTCATGGCACAAAAGCCGGCCCCTGGCACATCTCTGACAACAAGTACATTGCTCCATCATGAGCACGGTGGTGGACCACCTGGCGAGGACAAAGTGATGGTAGTCTGGGCAGTGAGTTTGGTTTCTTTGACATTTGTGTTCCATATTATAATTTACCACTCCCAGGTGCGCGAAAGCAAGGCACCTAAGGTCATCAATGCTGACCTAGGAAGCAGTGCCAAAAAATGGGCAGTGTCTGTTGCACTCCCTGGTGCGATCTTTTGATTTTCTGACAGCAATTCATTCACAATCATTCCCTAGACATCAAGTCCCATCTAGTAGAAACCTTGAACCTGGAGTGGACACGCTCTCATTCTGCATTGCTCTTGCCGTGGGTACACTTTCTTGCTTGTTTCTTCCTTTTTTGCTAATTGAGTTGGGCCAGGGAGGAGGTCACCTTTCGCTGGCATGGCGGAATTCTCCTGGAGCCTAATACTGCAAACATGACCCTTGGGCAGTTCTATGCATTCTATAGTACACCAAGTCGTGCCCCCATTTATTTGACCACGGTTCCGACTCAGTGGAAAACGATGGCAAAGCAGGGCAAGACCCCAACTGTTTTTTTGGAATTGTACATTGATTCGACTGCAGTAAGGTTCCTTCTCTGCTATTTGAACTCTTAGTTAATATTCCATAGTTCACCTTGCGACAAAACTTTGGAAGGGGTAGTGCTGATGACTCCGACGATGACATGGGCTCATGTTTGCGCATCACCTCTTCGGTGGCTGGAAGAAAGCGAACACGAACTCTCAGCAGCACCTCAGAAGGTGCCAACAGGGACTATGGTGCTAACAAACGCTGTAAGTTATTCACTTCCATCTTTCTCAGCGTCAATTACTCTATGACACAATACAGCTACTTCTGGCCCCATGAAGTCCATGTTTGTGCCTACCAGTTCAAGCGCAATTACAGTGCACAAGGTATCACCTGTGACCCTGAAAAAGATTGTTTGCATTGTGGACCACACGACTGGCGTGCCTGATTTTGAAGAGAGTCTTGATGAAATCTCAGGCAATATTCGAGACTCTCACTTTGGGAAAGGTGCAATGAAGTATGCTTATGATGTAAGTGTTCATCATCTGTGGGGATAGCATTGATAATCCATGTTTCAGTTCAAATCTACGGATGGTCAAGCCCTAGTTGCAAAATGGTTTTACCGTATTTCGGATTCGGATGAAATGGGCCCTCCGATTACTGTGCTAGAGAACAGGACACAGATATATCTGGAGTTGCGCCGTCTAATGGTTGGGGCTTATTTTCTCAAGCAATTCTTCATGGCTGCAAAGCGTCAAGGTGTTGATGTCTATACTGGTATAGTCGTCGTTGATCATTGTCTCTGCCATCTGATTTTGATCTTTCCAGCGATTGAGTTCGCAGATGCGTGGCTAGGCCAAGAAATCCAAGTCATCCCTACAAAGGCATCAGGTGCTGCGAAGGTAGATGACATGCACGAGGGTATCACATGGTTGGTCGAGACGAAGCGTGCTACAACTGTAGAGCACTTCACATTCACTCTCAATCACCAAACTCGGCGACAAGACCTCTGCGCTAAAACCATCCATGCTTTTGCGCATTTCACTTATGGCAACAGCCAAAAAGTATTGTTCTTGCTGATATCCAAGGTAACTTTTACAACTGCTGCAGTTTCTTGAAATTGATAAATTACCACAGGCACTCCTGCACACAGAGGTGGTCGGGATCTCATGATTCTGTTTGACCCTATGACTCACACTCCTGCTGGGTGCGCTTTAGTCTGGAGTGTTGGTCCCATAAACTGATATTGTCTCAGCGACTCTGGTATTGGTGACTTTGGTGTAGAGGGCATCCGGTCATTCATTCAGGACCACCATTGTGGTGACATCTGCAGATCTCTTGGTCTGCATGAGTCTGTCCTTTTGAGTGACAACATACAACCTAATGAAGATACTCCCAAAGATGTTCCTTCCTCGACCAGCTCCACAGTTTCCACTTAGTCCCTATGCCCCAGTATTTTCAGTAGTTAAATTTAGTCCATTCTCATTTTAATTCAACCCTAATTTTGTGATATTATCTGGCAGAGAAAAAAGGGCCTCAGGCAGTGGATGCCAGAGATACCAGATGGGAGTACCAACATTACTCATATATCAAGGAGATCTATTGAATCAGTATGATTCTTTGTGTCTAAATACACCGGCTATATTTCTGACATTGGATCGTCTCCGTCGGTATCATCCCCACTGTTTTCACCCAGCAGAACATTGATCTCGTGCCATGGCGATGCCATACGTAACTTGTCCATTTCCTCGTCCTCGATTGGCTCCCCAAGGAAGTATTCGCGCAGGGATGGAGGTTTGCACCGGAAGTATTGTGAAGTTTGAGGGTCGTGAAGAATTTTGTACTATGAGACTGCGCGCACACTCCCTGTACAACTCACAGTTAGTCCTGTCTGAAATACATGCCCCTCTTCATCGCAGATCTGTTCTCCATGCTCTTCTTGCCACAACCAATCATGCTTGTCTCGAAACCCTCACAATGGGCAGCGCCAAAGACTTAACACATCCTCGACCCCAGCTACCAACCATTGCAGGTCTATCAGTGAAAAGAACCTTCCAAAAGTTCCTCAAGTCAATCCAACATCATACCTCACCGCAAAATTCAAGGTCATCTCACTTCCTTCAGACTTTCCCCAATTCAAGTGGTTTGTCTCGCTCGGTTTGATTCCTTCAAACACCTGAACTGCGAGGTGTGTTAGTTTCGATTGTCTTCCCCTTACTAATTTGCATGCTTTTCAGGTCTGCACGCCGAAAATCACCATGTCTTCGACAACCTGTTCACAATCGTGTTAGGAGTGTTGTGTAGATATCAAGGTGCGCGACCTTACACCTCATTTTACTATCTACTGACTGCTGGCGTGCAGGATTTCTGCACGCTGAATCGACCTCATGTCCATTGACTGTTGATCTGTAGGCTGTAGTCTTTTTTTTAACACAGCAGCGAGAATGTGTCGCTCAAGTGTGCCCATGAGATCGATGATTTTTTCGAAATATATCTGTTAATTTTGTTGATTGTTCATGCAAATTCGAGTCTGCGCTAGCTGTATGTATCGAGCATTCCCAGTACATTGTTTGCATTTGGTGGTAGAAACACTTTATTGGAGACAAGATCAGATGACTTTCAACCACCGGGAATGCTACCCCTGCCGGAGCAAAGCAAAGGCACATCTTGTACAGAAGGAAGGAACCTGACCGGGTAGAGATTTGGTCAACAGGCATGTACTATGGTGTAGATTTACTGAGTGTTTTAAGTGTTTTATACCTGTTTCGAGCTTCTTTGGACCATGCTTGAGCACAAAAAATAAATCTCACATCAGGAGGATCGAACCGGCAACCTTCTGATCCCAAATTGAACCGTGCGCATCCCGCGTACCCTAGTACGGGTTGGGGCGTAATGCGTGGGAGCCCGCACCGCCTACTGATGTTGATGATCCTTTGTTTATGTTTTGATCAGAAGCTTCACTGCCAAGATCTGAGTGCAAGATGCCGGACTGTTTTCTAGTCCCGCTTGGCATCTATCCACAAATCGTAGGAGGTGGATATTTTTTTCTTATGTCTAGCTACAAGATGTATGTTGTAGTTCAGAAAATACCAAGGGTATAGCCTTACTTTGAATGCGCCGTGGGCTCAATTTTTCGTATCTCTTTAATTCCAACAGAGGTCTTGTAGCTAGAAACCAGTGATTCCTGCTACCGTTAGGTACAGGTCTTAGGGAGCCCGATTTAAGCTTTTTGCAGTAAACTCCCGTTTTCGTCAGCAGTTTTTGCGTAAGCGCCTTTTCTGGCTCTCTGATTGAACCTCCCACGCGTCAGCATTGATTTGCCAAAAGTTCTGTGATGTCAGGCACGTCTCGTCATCTAGTTTTTGCATTTGCCTTTGGCCCTGGCTCTTCGATATCAACGTCGTCGTTCTCTCTCCAAATTGTTTCCTTCTTTCTCAAGAGCTACAGGTGGCTGTTTCCTTCAGCCAGAGTTTGCCGACACCTACAACGTGAACAACATCCGGCGACTTAACAACCCTGCTCTCGGCTCTGAGCCTCTGACTTGCCTCTCCGACAATGCGCAGAAACATCAGGCACAGTCTAAGCTCTATGATCTTGGGTTTATTTTCTGCAACAGTTCAACTGTGTTCTGTGTTTCCTTTTCGGAGTCTTACTCCCTCTACATGGTCAAATTTAAATCTGATGCGTTGTGTCAGCCCAAAGCGAGCAGGTCGACGCGTCAGGCGTAAGCGCCTTTTCTGGCTCTCTGATTGAACCTCCCACGCGTCAGCATTGATTTGCCAAAAAGTTCTGTGATGTCAGGCACGTCTCGTCATCTAGTTTTTGCATTTGCCTTTGGCCCTGGCTCTTCGATATCAACGTCGTCGTTCTCTCTCCAAATTGTTTCCTTCTTTCTCAAGAGCTACAGGTGGCTGTTTCCTTCAGCCAGAGTTTGCCGACACCTACAACGTGAACAACATCCGGCGACTTAACAACCCTGCTCTCGGCTCTGAGCCTCTGACTTGCCTCTCCGACAATGCGCAGAAACATCAGGCACAGTCTAAGCTCTATGATCTTGGGTTTATTTTCTGCAACAGTTCAACTGTGTTCTGTGTTTCCTTTTCGGAGTCTTACTCCCTCTACATGGTCAAATTTAAATCTGATGCGTTGTGTCAGCCCAAAGCGAGCAGGTCGACGCGTCAGCGTCGACCGAGCGAGCTTTGGGCTGCCCACTCCGCATAATAGTTTTTAATAGTTTTCTACTTGTTTTTTGTTCTTGCAATATAACCAACGTTAACCATGATAATTTTTGTGCAGAACAACACATGTGTGCCGGCGCCCGGAATCAACACTACTTTTTTGCACTTGAAAAATTATTTCCATGATTGAAATCAATCGGTAGCAGGCCGTGCCGCTTGTCGGCCTTACTCGCTTTATAAAGTTCGGCAGCCAAGGATTGATGTGCCGGGGTTGGTGAGCGCCCCGAATTGAGCTGCAAATCACTGCCATCAGGGTGATACAAATGCGTGACAATAGTGTGACTGGACAGGCACGAAATTTGCTGCTGCCATTCTAATTGACTTTTGGACGCGTCCTTTGCACAGAGTAGGCGTACACAGGAGGTATGTTGCTCGTTTATTGTCCTGGAACAGTCAAAGTCAAAGGAATGAATTTATTTCAGACAGGCACAACACATCTGCCAGATATCATCCACCACCAGCCCTGCAGAAGTATCAACTTAACCCAGAACTATACCCAGTTCCACAGGAGGTGCTTCTCAAGATATCCGGGGTCATCCGACCCAATACACAGGTTGTTGAGGACTGGGTGGAGAAAGAGGGTGTCGAAATGGAGAATTAAACATGTATATTATGATATTGATGCTAGTACTATCCCCCCCCTAGAACTCGGACACTTAAGAAAGAAGCTTGAATATGTTTTCTCTAAGAGCCTCTGGTGCATTTTGGAGGTGATAGACTTTTAGAAATCATAAAAATGATTTGAAATGAGCTTTTGGTTTGTGCAAAACGGTCCAGTATTGGTCGAGCAACAGCGACTTTGCTAACGAGGCCGAGTGTCCGAGTTCTAGGTGAGAGCTAAATTCTTAATTGCCGGCCGTTTATCACAGCACCTTCTCATCAAAAAGGCTTGAAATGTTGCATGGATGCAGTCCTACATTGGGGCTATTATATACGTACAGAAGAGCGCCAGGTAGGTCCAGGAAGACTGGCATAGGACATGGAATTTCTTGCCATCAATCTGAGCAATTGACAGATCAAATTGACCGGCATTGTCCGAATTTTCGGACTCTTGTGAGAGCTACAGGGCAGCTATGTCTCTGAGCTTTTGCATGGACACTTAGGGGTATCCTGTGCATGTTTTATCGGGATGATATTCCGTCAGGTCAAGGGCCCTAGGCCCAAAGATATCCAAATTCTTCGAAATTCCTAATAGTTTCCAGATGTTTCTACTGTTATCTATCCCATGACCTTCCAAAAGGATATTACACCAAGGATGTCTAGTCCACACCCTACCGCTGATATAGAGCCAGAAAACCCAGAAAAACGGTCCAGTATTGGATGAGAAATGTCTGTTTGTCCGAGTACTAGGTTTGTCCGGCACGGCGGGGGGGGGATAGTACAAGTTGCTAGTCAAATTAGAAGAGGTATTGTCGGCTCAGAATGTCTTCCCGAGGTGGCGTTGAGATGTTGGCGTGTGGAAGTAAAGGTCGGCGTGTTTGAGTGTGGTGGTGCAATGGCTGTGTTGGCCATCAATCTAACCGCTGGTGCCGGCTCCCATAATACGGCACCCCGTAACCGTGCGTTTACGCGTAAATTACGGGTGGCGCCTGGCGGGCCCAATTGGTGTTGCCGATTGCTTGCCGAGGTTCGCTAAGCGCTCGCTTAGATGGCGGTGGAGTCGGCTGTCGACTCCCACGACAAATGGCAGTCTCCAGGACCTTCGGCAGGCCGTGGATGCATGTCGGACGTGTCCGACATTCCGCTGACCCCGCCGAGCACTGGCCTCGATGCACTCCAGACGCACCATGGAAGTTGTTTCCGATGGTTCATAACCGTAGTTAATATATTTTATACGAATATAGTCCATAACTCACTTGAAATCTGTCGATTTGGCAGGATCACTCGGCAACCCGTAAATTACGCCCGCCTACGGCTATACGCACGGAACCCGTCCCGTCTGAAGCCTCCGATATGCCGACTTACGCACGGGTCATGCCGTCCCATAGGCCAAATACGGGCGTAATTTTTACGCCCGTAGGCGTATTACGCACGGTTTGATGCCCTCAGCGCGCGCAGTAGCGGTAGCGGGAGAGAAGAAAAACTCGGGAAGACGAGCACGAGCACGAGCAAGAGACGCGACGCAACACTCACCCCCAGGGAATCCCCCCAATCAATGCTTTGATCCTTGATAACCTTGACGGTCGTACGTCGTGATCAACCACATGAAATGCGCGTCGTGCGCGTCGTCGAGAGCCTGCTTGGCACGCTCGGCTTTGGTGAGGCGTTTGGGCGCGTCTGCGATGTGAGTCAGTATTGGTATTGGTATTTACGTTGATGAAGGGAGGCAAGGCAACTTAGAGAAGGGAGGGAAGCGGAAGAGAGGGAAGAGGAGGTACCATCCTCAGCGTCTGAATCCACCGTACCGTCTTCCTCCTCCTCCTCTACGCGCTTCCGCTTCGTCCCCGCCACTGCCCTTCCCCTTTCCCCCCTCCCACCCCCCGATCAAGCACCTCTTGAGAGGTCGTGCAGACAAAGTGTTGCCGAGTGATGCCATCATGCGGCCTCTCCGGCCTTCACTCCGGAAAATGTGATGTCTTGGTGCTCCTGAAGATGCTCCTGATACCATTAGTATAAGAACAAAAATAAGAATGCTTGAAATTGTACCTAATATTCAACAAATATGTAGCACTGGAACTGCAACCTGTATGGGAAGTACAAGAAACAGTTCCAGGCCATCTGATATTCCCCATTTCAGCCGCAATTTAGGAGTGACTAATATTGCGACTGATACTCGACGTATCAGCCTTGATTTACGTGCTTCCGAAGATGCCGTAAAGCCGTATCAGTGGCAGTATCAGCCGCGGACCTGATACGAGAAGAATCAGGTGATAGTATCAGTCGCGCTGATTCGGCTTTACGGCATCTCCGGATGCACGTAAATCAACGCTAACACCTTGAGTACCAGTCGCAATATTAGTCACTCCTAAATTGTGGCTGAATTGGGGAATATCAGATGGCCTGGAGCTGTTTCTTGTACTTCCCATACAGGTTGCAGTTCCAGTGCTACATATTTGTTGGATATCGGGTACAATTTCAAGCATTCTTATTTTTGTTCTTATACTAATGGTATCAGGAGCACCTTCAGGAGCACCAAGACATCACATTTTCCGGAGTGCTTGCTCTCTTCCCTCTCTATCGACTCCTCGCATTGGTGTTCGCTCAAATCTCGGTTCAATTATCACCGCGGCTTCTCAGGAAAAAACCCCCGGTCCTTCATTGGCTCTTTCTTGCGCTATACTCGCTGCTCTTCGGC
>JARKIC010000704.1:0-208588 GCA_029378375.1 Mycena olivaceomarginata | reverse complement strand
AGTTAGTGGTAGGACAACGTACCTAAGAGGGGTCAAATAGAGGTGGAGGAGGTGCTTCTCTTACATATGTGTGAAATCGTTCGGGTCTGATGGGCACGTGGCCCACCTCTGCTCTTTCTGAATGGCGCCGACCACCAAAAAAAGCCTACAAATCACAACCACGCGTCCAGTCGCGTCGGCCCTGGGGCCCAGCATCTAAGTCCTCTCAAGGCGCGTAACAACAGAAGAAGAAGAAGGTATATGGGCTAGGACACGAAGCACACCTCGCCCGACTTCGGGCGGAACTCGACGCGCTGCGCGGCGATGCTGGTCCCAGCGAAGCTCCTCAACCACCTCTCGGCCATGAAATGCCTGTAGTACCCGATGAAGACGCGTCCATGGATGACTGGGTCGACGAGCCCTTGCAGGAACGGGCAGATTTTGCGCCTCTGCCACCTCTGCCACCTGCCGCCCCAATTGGGCCTCTTCCCACGCGCAAGGAACGAGCAGAGAAGAACGTCAGACAGCAGTGCGCATCATGGACTGTCCTCCTTCCCAAGCTGGATGAGCCATATGCCCAGTATCAACACGACAGCCACGGCCAGCCGCCTACATTCGCACCTCTTTCTATTGCTCATGATTGCACCGCGTCCTGCGAAGCCCTCATTCATTCCACTGTACAGTGTCTCTATATTCACGTTCGTTCAAACCCAGCTGGTCTGCATTTCTTCATAAACTCCACCATAGACACACAGCAAATTCGGGTTATAACTTGCCAATGTGTGCCAGTTGGGGTCCTCCTTGTACGCCATGGGATCTTTCCAGCCTCCCCCACCCGACCGCGGACCGGTGTCTCCATCGACCTCCTTGAAATCTACAGGGCCCTCTTTGAGCGCTCTTGTGACGCTATCACTGCGCTTGCGGCTGCCCTTCACACGATCTACGACCGGCGGGGTTTCAAGGTTCTTTCATCCAGGGTGGGTCCTTATTATGTCCCTGTTAATATTCACTGAGCCCAGTTCAGAACCCTGGTCTTCGCGCGACCAATCCTTTTCGGGAAGGTCTCAGCCATGCTGTGCTCTGGTACAGCAACCTCCGCGAGCGGGCTAGAGTCAAGCTTGAAGCTGCCCTTTCAGCTGCAGATCAAGCCCTCTTTCCAACAGCTCCAACGACTCCAGCATCGGGGGGACAGGAAGCGATGGGGTGGAGGTGGAGGTGGAGGTGGAGGTACCGGTGGTGGAGGGGAGGTGCCGGTGGTGGAGGTGGAGGTGCCGGTGGTGGAGGATACCGATAGACCCGCTCCCCCCCGAGCTTCTCCTCCGACTGCTGCACCCACTCCCACTCCGGCTTCTCCTTCAATCGCCACTCCGACTGCACCTCTCACCTCTCCTCCTCCGACACCTCCTCCTACTCCTCCTCCTATGCCACGACGTCTCACACCTGGTCGCGCGTCGCGCCTCCTACGCGAGCGATGCCCTGCCTGCTTCGGGTTAGAGGAATGGGGAAGGGATCTAGAGACTGGAGGGGATGTCATTCTCGGGGCTGATGGCTGCTTCAGTTATCGCCACCTCCGTTCTGCAGGGGATGGCCCCATCGGATACGACCCCTCCTACTTCATTTCTGCGGAGAAGGTGGCACAAGTTCAAGAGCGGGTCGCAAAAGCCAGAAAGTCGCACCCTAAACGACGTAAGCCCGAGAAAGGGGGGCTTGGCCACGACTGTGGGGACACCTGGACTGCAGCGAACGAGAACAAGAAGACAGCAGATCCCAAACGCTATGATGCGAGTGGCATCTTTGCCATGACCTGCCGACATTCACAGGTGCTGTTCTTGCAAACATTGACACACCAGGCGAGCAGCAGCACTATCTCATTGCGCTCCTAGAAGAGCTGAAAGAGCATCTCCCGGAGGCAGCGACAGTCTTGCAAGCCTACGACATTGCATGTGTGCTTGCCCGGAGCATCAACCTTGTACGTCCACCTCATTGTAAAGCCTCTGACACCTCTGACACCTCTGACACCTCACCTCCAGTTCCCCCTCCTCTCTGAGGGTTTTCGAGAACGAGTCTCGTTCATCATCAACGCGATGCACGCATACGGCCACCGCTGGCTCTGCCAGCTGTTTTACAGTCCGCGGTTCCGTGCGGGTGCTGGCCTCGCCGATCTTGAGGGCATTGAGCGCTTTTGGTCGCGCATCCGAAGGCTCATCCCTATCACCCGGGGTCAATGGGTAATTCTGAACTCATTAATTGTCTTCCTTAACTAACTACCTTCAGAACTCACGTCGGATTTGGATGATCGATCAGTATACGTCCTTTGTCAACGACGAAGGACGTGATATTCTGGGTACTTGGATAATCAGACAGCAGACTAAGAATGCGGAACGTAAACACACTGCTGCGCTCAAAGTCCTGCGTCAGTGCCGTGTTCCTGTCCTCGAGCTTCGTCAGCAGTGGGAGGAACAGAAGGCAGCGCAATCCTCGACTCGATCACGTAAGTCCTCCGTCACCTCTGTCACCTCTGTCACCTTCGTCACCAACTCCTAATTCCTGCAGATGTTTCAGCACGGGTGCGTGCTGAGCTGAACAAGGTCCTCAAACACAACGCCAAATTGAAAGTGTTGAGAAAGCCATAACCGAGGCCAAGGAGTCCATCATCGGTGCAGGTGCAACACCGATTCACTGACGCCTCCTTCGCGGTCTTCATGACACACACTCCACGCTAAGCAACCAGGCCGAAGCGCTGTACACGTCTCTCAACCTCGTCGAAACATACCCCGAGCTTGAAGGGCTCCCCTCACCCTTTGCACATACCCTTGTAGCATTACGGGAGCTGAAGGTTGACATACAGGAGAAGGCCACGGAGGCATTTCAAGAATTGGAGGCGCTTGATCAGGCGGGTTGCAGGCAAGAGGGAGCCACAAGGTATGCGTTGGAGGTTTCTTCGTTGTCTTTTGCTAATTCGAATCTTCAGGCACTAAACTCAATCAGAGCACTCGAAAGGCCATGTTCAAAACGTAGGCCTGCCACTCCAAAAAGCCATCACCAAATTCAATTCCCTCTGTGCAAACCTCGAGACACTCCGCCCTTTGGGATGTCTAATACCCATTCCTCTCCCTCTTCCCACTGAGCTTAACGGCTTGAAGAACGACCCCGCGCTCCCAGAAGACGTATGGGTCACTCCATCCACGACGGGGTCCATTCCGCGTTGGCTTGAGGATCGCGATGTTCGTGATGGCATCCGCAGCCTCCATTCTGCGGACAGATGTGCCGAGGAGGTATTGCGCCTCAACCTGGAGCGGGGTGGTAGCATGCGTCGTTGGCTATCGGAAGAGCGTGCCATCGTTGCCAAAGCGATAGAAATGAGTAATGGTATGTTTTACTGTTTTCTTTATTGGCACAGTCACTAATTTGTTATTCGCAGACCCGTGCCTCATTTTGGGTCTTCAAGAACGCCAGGACCTCATCGATGATCTCGATCGGTCATGGGCACCAGCACTCCGACTTGCGGAACCACCCGCAGCATTGCCGACAGCAACCTCCACCACCTCTACCTCCACCTCCACCTCCACCACCTCCATTTCTGGCTCCACCGGCAGAACACAGATAAACTATGCTGCTCCCATCCCACGCCGAAGGATAACCATTGAAATGGAGGACGAGGATTTCTTTGAGGAACCGGAATCCATCAATCGGCTGGGCTGCCAGAGCGACATGGTGGCTGTGGAGGAACTTGATCCTGGCACCATCTCGGATTCAGATCAAGTACTCGGTGTCCACGAGGTGTTTGCCAACGACAAGGAGCCGGAGGATTCCTCCAACATCACACCTGAGTCCGTCCAGTTCGAAATTGACTGGACCACTCCAGTATGTCCACCTCCACCTCCGTTTTATTCTACTGATTTTCTTCCAAACAGAGGGGCCTCTCATTGGACCGTTCCCTCATTCACGATCTTCAGCAACGGAACCTCTCCCTGCGCGTTATGCAGACACGCGGACCCCCGTGTTGTTGTCGGTCTTGATGGTCGACGCAATCACACAGTGGAGGCCACTGATGTCAACCGTATCACCTGCCGAAATGGACGCCTCAACGGCTTCGCTATCAATGGTCTTGCAGCATCATTCCAAAGTGTTTTCGGTCACCCCACAGTTCCACAAGCGGCCCGAGCCAATGAATGCGCTGTTTTGACAACCTACGACCTCCACCGGGTGCGATACAAGGGCCTCAGACGCGACGCTTTGGCGTAACCTGAGTCACACCAAGTACTGGGACAAGCCCTTGTGGCTGATTCCTATCCATCGAGCAGCGGAAGAACACTGGGTGTTTGTAGCTGTTTCCGTACGAGACCAACGTCTCTTTCTTTTTGATAGTTTAGCACAGAGGCGAGGTTGGCGTCAGGATATTCAGGTGTGTTCCCGTTTACTAACCTTCTAAAATCACTAATTCTAGACAGGATGTCTTGGTCTTGATAACACGGATGGTTGTTTTAGCCAACCGCCACCACCATGTCCTCCATGTAACTACCCAAGATCCCAGTGAGCCTTGGATCATACGCCCACTCTTTACAGTGGTATGTTGTCCTGCTGCACCTCACATTTAGTTGGAGCTCACTAATTCACCAGAATGAGCCGCGCCAATCCAATGGGCATGACTGTGGACTTTGGGTGTTAAGCGTGATGGGTGCTATGTTGCGGGGTTATGCAGACACCTCGCTTTCCGAGGCAGAAATGGGACACGTGCGGCGCGTTTTTGCAGACCATATACTTACTCTTCCGTTCACTGGTCCCCGAACATTAGATGAATCATATACATTCTTTCTCGATATTGTGATGGAGGTGACAGAGGTGGCCAGAGGTGACAGAGGCAACACCTTCTCACGCGAACCTTTAAACCTGCGTTTCCGAGGCAGACATAGACGAGTGCGCCGTTTTTTTTTGCAGATGGTATACTTACCCTCAATGCCCTTACTGGTCCCCGACCAGTAAATGGATCATAATATATTCTTTCTCGACACCGCGACGGAGGTTACAGAGGTGACCGAGGCAATCACGCAAACCTTTAAACCTGCGTTTCCGAGTCAGAAATAGACGAGTGCGGCGTGTTTTTGCAGATGCCCCTTACTGGTCCCTGACCAGTTACTGATTCTTAATATCATATCGAAGTGGAGGTGACGGAGGCAACACCTGCACTTCAACCTGCGTTTCGTTTCACGTCTCACACGAACCTTGAAAGGATACAAACAGCTGTTGTAATAAATTGCACACGAGGTGTTTGTACGTGAGAAAATGGGAGAAATGGTACAAAATGTTCAAGTGACTACAGCATGAATTTGAGGATAGTAGAGGTGGTGGATGGTACGGGCTTGCCACTGAATGTAGACCTGCAGCATTGTATGCTCCGGGACTGGTGGAAAGGGTCGTATATGGTAAGATTGCGCACCCGCTCCCAGTCTTTCAACAACTCCACAACTTCTTCCCTCAAAACTTCCCATGGCCACCTTCCAGCCTGCCCCCAACGAAGTCTGAGCGTCGTTGGACATCACGCTCGTTCTGCATGCGCATGCGATCACCGTGTACCACTTTCGAGAGGTTGTGGGTGAATGAAGCGGAGGTAACCATCAGAGTACGGGTCGGTTCTGTCATCGTCTTCCTCGAACGGAGGCAGTTTTTTCCATCGCGCAATGTCGGAAACATCGATCCAGGCGGGCAGCGGAAAGCGCAGCTTCATAGAGAGGATCACCCTCAGGTAGTGGGAGGTCGCACCCACGCCAGTAGCACCGGGCTGAGCGGTGGGAGGTACGGAATGGAGGTCAAGGACTGTGTAGGAGGGTGCTGGGCAACTTTGCGGCGCTGTTGTAGTTGCCTCGAAGTCGAACGAACGTCTTTACCTCTAAATAAGAGACTTGTTATTATTCAACAATAGCGCCCCAGGGGTCCAAAGATTCGCACCGAGGGCTCTGAGCGTACTTGAGGTCATATGTCGACTTGCTGAAGCCTTTGCGGCAGCGGTAAGATATATAGCACGCCGTCCCCATGAATATGGTGGTAGCGAAAGGCAAGGTTTCTAATGGGATCTTGGCGACCTTTGGGTCGTTGTCGTGCACGACATTTCAAAAGCCCGGAAAAATTCTACAAAAAAATCATTCAGCATGGGGCATCATCCAGAAACCGGTCCCTCACCTCAAACGAGTCAGTTGCATATGAGGTCGTTCTAGTACAAAAATAAAGCAGACGACGAGGTTTTATACGGCCTGCCATTGGCTGATGGATTGAGGTAAACGGCGGCGGCGTTGACGTGTAGAGAGAAACCGAGGTCATGTGGGCAGATGGCGGAGGCCCCGTGCTCAGCACGATCACAGCCGCCCTGCATCATCTCCGTAGCCTCCATCTCCTCAATGGCGTCCCAGTCCTCAGAGTTCGCGACGGTGGATTACCAGGCCCTCCAAAACACCCGCGAGATCTTTTACTCTGTGGAGTTCCACCCGAAAATGTTTGATAACCTGTAAGTTGTCCATTTTTAAAAAACCAAGTCGAAGTCAAATTTATACCCCCTCAAGCGATGAGGCAGCGGAAACCTGGGAACGCATATCTTGAAATTGGTGTGTACACTCTAATACACACGAATGAAAGCATTTCGAGTTCGAATTGAATTTGTCGAAAACAGAGGTGGAGACAGAGGCGCAGAGGCCTATGTCACACCTCTACTCTCTACATCGGCGCCTATGTCACCGGCACTCGGTGGAGCCGCTATCAAGCTCCGCACGTGACTCTACCACTCCTTCTTTTTTCTTCGTCTCTCTGCCGTCTCTCTGCCGTCTTCAACAGCGTTTCTGGGCCACCACAAAATTACGCCGAACACGTCCACTCAACTCTGGACACCACACAACATTTTTGACGCCGCACAACAGTTTTTTTCCGCGACTACACCCAGCCTCTTCAAGTTCTTGTATTCCAGTCTAATATCACAAGTTTCGGTGTGTATGCGCGCATTACGCGCCTCCATTTTTTTGATAGTCATCTTACAGCCAGGATTTAATACGACAACACGTTAAACGCGTCGCCTGCAATCGCGGCGCCTCCATCGCGTCGCCTCCCATCACCTTTTTTGCGCCTCTTTTCTTTCCTCCTCTGTGACTCTCTTTTGTGTGAATAGTTTACCTTTTAGTGGGCCAGCCCCTGACCGCCTTTCAGATGGATCCGAACGAACCATCGTCTTGGGAACCCGACACTCGGTTTGGACCGCCCGATGCCCAGCCATCTGACTCCCAGCAGAGCCGGGATCCTAGCCCCGACCGTTTGGGAGCATGCGACTACACCGCCTTCGGTATTGACTACTGGGCTCAGGCGTCCCTTCCCGGCGACTTCGTCATTGCCCCCGGTAGAGACCTTGCAAGACGCCGGCATGAGTCTGAGTGATATCGACCATGCGCTTGGTTTCCGATCTCGGCGACGAGCTCGATGAGCTGGAGTCGTCTGTCGCTGGCACACCCTCACCCAAACGCCCGCTTGTGGATCGTTTTCGACTACAGGGACCAAGTCGGGCGGGAGGGAGATGGCCGGAAGAGCAAATCGGCGGCAGATGGCGGAAGAGTCGCCGTCCCTGCCTGCAGGAGACCAGGTTGGTGGTGGCAGATGGCGGGAAGCGTCGCCTCTGCCCGAAGGGACCAGGTGTCCACCTACTTCCGGGCGAAGGTCCGCCCTACGACCAATGCAAGCCCGTCTCCCTTGCCTCTGTCGCTCGGAGACAAAAGGCTGCCGCCGCTGCCATGCCGCCCCCTCCGCCTCCCACTGGCGACAACCGCGAGCCCCGCCACCAAAAGGCCCCCGCCGCTGCCATGCCGCCCCCTCCGCCTCCCACTGGCGACAACCGCAAGCCGCGCCACCAAAAGGCCGCCGCCACTGCCGTGCAGCCCCCCTCCGCCTCCCACTGGCGGACTACCGCGAGCCCCCGCCACCAAAAGGCCGCCGCCGCTGCCGTGCCGCCCCCTCCGCCTCCCACTGGCGATAACCGCGGACCACGCCACCAAAAGCCCGTCGCCGCTGCCCGGCCGCCCCCCTCCGCCGCTGGCTCTGGCTGGCGACAACCGCGAGCCACGCCAGCCACCCCCTCCGCCGCCGCCTGCTGCTGGCAACAACCGCAAGCCACGCCAGCGCTCGCCGGGCGCTACGGGACGGTCACCTCCGCCTCACCCCTACAACCGGTATCACACGTCGCACGTACAAGCTCCAACCCCAGTGGGCAGGTCTTCAGCCTCCATCCGCCCACCCCGACCTGCAGGCGGCGAATTCTTCGAAGCAGTCGGCTCGCCAACTCGAGTCATCCCCCATCTTTTACGGGGGGGTCTCCCAACTGATGCAATCGGGCGCCGCCCAATGCTCTCGAAGGGCCCGCGCTCTCCGGGGAAACCCTGCTCAGCCGATGTGATGCGGAGGCGGTCTTCGTGCTCCGCCGCACCCCACCACGCCTCCTCCTGCTCCAGGAACGCCGCCACCTCCTCCTGGCAACCGCACGCCGCCACTTTTTTTCCCCTGCACGCCGCCACCTCCTTCTGGCGACCGCACCCGCCACCTCTTCCTCGGGGCTCTGTAGTAACTTACACCAACGGCCGTGCCTGTGCACCGCTGTCTCATTCCACCCCGCGCGCACATCTGGGCCATCGTCCCGGTCCCAGTCCGGGATGTTGATGGAATCTCCAGCCAACATGGCGCCAGAAGACATCAGTATCATGGGTTACCAGGGTACTCTCGATGACTTCCGCACCAACGAGGACTTCGGATTTGCTCACATGGCGGTGCCTTCACCTCCTGCCCACTTCATGTCCCCACCTCCCGCCAACTTCTCAACTTCACCTCCCGTCGACTTTGAGGCGGACGAGATGGAGATGGAGGAGATGGAGGAGGTGGAGGAGGCGGAGGAGGCGGAGGAGGTGGAGGAGATGAGGTGGAGATGTCGGATGCGGACGACCCTGCGCCGTCGGGCACTGGCAAACTTACCGCCGCGCAGCAGACTGCGCTCACAACGTGCTTCGCCAGCATGATGGAGCTCGTCAACGCCTGTGCTACGAAAACAGGGCTGACGCCCGCGCGCGTTCTCCGCGACTTTGGGAAGCAGTACGACGACACACGTCCCCGCCGCGCCAACCCCTGGAACGTCTACCAGCGATATGCGACGCACCACCTCAATCGCCTCAACGAGTTGGTTCGGGCGGGTGCGGAGGAGCCCCTCGTCGATTTCCAAGGGAGACCCGAGGGCTTTTACTCCGACGGAGATCCGTGCTGCCTACTACAGGTTCTTCGACCAGTACATGTCCGAGAAAGCGTGGAGCATCCTGCGGAAGCACATGGAATATGCTGCTGTTTGAAAGTAGCACCCTACAGTCGGAGGTCGCCAGCGGCGGTTCCAGTCCGTGTTCAAGAAGACGATAGGCACGGTATGTCTGCTTGTTTTCTGATTAAACTAAACGAGCCCTTGCTGATGGAATCCGTTTTGCCTTTGCTGCAGGCCGTCACCGTCGAGCAGCGGGACAATTTCCATGTGTTTTACATGCAGATCGGTTCGCATGTGAACCAGGACACCGAGCTCGGGGACGTGTATTACAGCCCGGGGCTGGCCGGCGTATGTTCCTTTCCTTGCTCTCGGGTTTTGAACTTACATGCTTGATAGTTCTTCGAAAAAATGGGCTATACTGTAGACGAAATCTTAGGTTGCGCGAAGACAGCAGCTTTGTAGGTGGCTGTATCAAATGCACCGGTTTTTTACTGACTTCTTCATTAGTGATTGGGAAGTGAAGCGAATGCACGAGCTTCAAAGGACGAGCCGTCACGGGCTCCACCTCCGCCGCCTCCACCTCTGCCGCCGCCTCCACCCTCTGCCGCCTCCGCCTCCGCCTCCGCCTCCACCACCGTCGTAGTCAAGGTGGAGCGCGCAAGGGCTCCACCACAAAAGCAAGACTACAGTGGAATGACGGAGGCCGAGAAGAAAGCCGCCCGAAAGGCCCTCACGGCTGAGCGCCTCGCCCGTGGAAAGACGGAGATAAACGACCTCCGGGACCGCTTGGGTCACATGAGCTTGGCTGACGTGAAGATCAATATCTTCAAGGGGAACAATGGCTTCATGTGGACGATAGCGTGTTCTGTCCTCTTCCGGGCGAACCTGGTGCTACTCAATTTCCCTGGCCTCTTGGCGCGACTTCCAAATGAGGCTGATCCGGACAAGGCTTCCAACGCGTGGCGGCAGGTGGATCGCGAGGGCCCTCAACCACGCGCTGGATATGTGGGGAACGTCTGGCGAAGGCTTACGGCTGCAGCGTCTTCCCGAGTCAAAGCCGTACACGAAGGGTTCGTAGCTTTCAGTTTTTCCTCCAATACTTCCGACTGACATGGATTTGGCAGGCGACATTGTCATCTTCTCCCACGACTACAGCGAGCCACCCCCACCCGGTCCCCCCCACATCTCCCGCATACATCCGGCACTGGCGCACCTCCAATCGCCGTGCTGTCCCATGCGCCGATACCGAGGGGGGAATGTGGATGGTCATCTATGATCTCGACTGCCCCAACCCCATTATCAGCAAGGTGGCGATGAACGCCCGGACCTTCAAGACGATCCAGGAGTCCTCAAAGCCAGGGGAATCCAAAGGGGAAGGGGAAGGGGAAGGGGAAGGGGAAGGGGAAGGCGGAGACGGAGGAGGACGATGACGACGAGGGCAGAGGAGGTGGAGGGCAACGAGGAGGAAGAGGTGGATGAGAACGAGCTCGATGAGGCAGAGTCGGAGGAGCTGGAGGAGTTTCCAAAGAAGAGAAGGCGCACCACTGCCTCCGCCGCCGCCTCCACCTCCACCTCCGCCGCCACCTCCTCCACCTCCACCCGTGCGCAGGCCTCCGGCACCTTGTCGGCCGGGAAAGGTCGTGCCCCGCGAACGAAGAAGGGGACCAAGAAAGCTGTGTCCGCCTCCAAGCGCTCGCTTCCCAAGTCCTCGCCTCCCAAGCGCGCCTCCACAGGTGTGACGACGCGTCGCGCCGCTGCTACGGCCGCCAAGTCAGAGGTTTGAGGAGCCTCGACAAGAAGGTGGAGGTCGCCCGCCCGCAGCCAAAAAACAGGCGAAGGTCAGGTTTTGAGGAAAGCTCCCCCTGCACCTCGGACTTCTACGCGTCGGACAGCACTGACGACGAGGACCAGCCCGAGCCCGAGGAGACGACGGTGTACAGCCTGAGAGGGGCTCGTCCCATCGGTACGGCCATCAGCAATCCTGATGGTTCGTGGTCGATGTCGCCGGCCGGATCTCCTCCTCCTTCTAAACCCGATGCGCCCGCCAAGAAACGCGGCAAGCCTGAGGCTCCCGCTGAGACCTCAGGAAAGCGTCGTAAAGTGGAGAAGGAGAAGGGTCCCGTCGAGAGCTCGGGGAAGAGCTCGGGGAAGCGCCGCAAAGCAGAAGATGTAGCTGAGCGCCCGCCGGGGAAGCGTCGCAAGGCAGACACACCCACGGCTTCCTCTTCGACGGCCTCCTCTTCCACCAACACCGTGGCCCCCGCTGGTGTCCCGCCCAGTGCCGTCCCCCCCGCTGCTCCTGCTGCCCCCCTGCTCGATCCTGCCGTTGGCCTCGCTGTTGGTGGCGCTAAGCAAAATCAACCCGGACACGCTGGCAGCCCTCTCCGGGGCACTCGGCGCCGCTGCGCCGCCTCCTCAGCCGCCGCAGTGAGTTGGTGTGGGTTGGTTCGTCGCCTTTGGTGTGTTTTTGTGTGTATTGTGCTCGCAGGTGTGTACTCGCGTCCCAGCTGCGGCTGGTGTTTCTGAAATTCTTTCTTGATTGTCTCGTGTACCTGTACATAGATATTTTGTATCTAAATCCCTCCCTCCCGTGTATTTCCCCTTCTTGTAGCCCGCGTATTTCCCCCTTCTTGTAGCGTTCTTGCAGCCTCCGTCGCCTCCGTCGCCTCCTTTCTTGTATTAATACCTTGTATACTGGTCTTATCTTGGGACTATGACAATGCAATTCTTGTGTGTATGTAACCTGTCTGAGTTTGAGAACGTGGATCAGAGTAACGGTGAATTGGGGAGGTGTTGGAGGCGCGGTGTCGGACAGCAGCAGAGGCCGCCAAGTGATGCGCGTGTCAGTGGCGCTGATGCACGTAAGAGAAGCACCTCCTCCACCTCTATTTGACCCCTCTTAGGTACGTTGTCCTACCACTAACTAACCAGCCTAACAGGCCTTGTACATAACGAAAACGTAGCTGGCTTAGGTGCTGCTGTGACGGTCGGATCGGGTTTCGTGGGACGGCATGAAAGCAGCCGAAGGACTCGGAGTACAGATCACTTTATGAAGAACCTTTAGAGCGGTGAGGTTGCACCGGACGAGGAAATCGGATTCTTGAGGACCAGAGACGAGCGAATGTCTACCCTTCATAGGCGGCGAAAAACTAAACGTGTGGTGCCAAAGAGCCATTCGGAGGCAGAACGAATACGACGCAAGCATCGAAAGGTGTTGTTTAACAGGGGGGTTTTAGAATGGAAGCTAGTATACAATTTGCAGTTAGTGGAATTATGCGCTGCACGCTATGTACGCCAGGCCCGAGTCGCCTCGTCCTCGACCTCACCGGCCTCGGAGAACGGGTCGACCCGGTCGGATCCCGAACGCATCTGTTCGCGAATGTATTTACTATTTGCAACAAAGTGAAAGTGAGATCCAAGCTTCTCACCTCGTTAAGTTGAGTCCTCAGCGAATTGTTAGACTGCATAGCCGCGCGTTTCGCCCTTCTGACATCTCCCTTTTTCTTCAATTTCTTCAGGAGATTGAACCACGAAGTGCTCTTGTAGCTCTCGGTTTTTTCGCGGTACTTGTTCCCCCTCCGATCGGCTCTTCGGTAACAGAACGTTGGTTTTACGGCTTATGAAGGGTGACATGCATACACACTCGGTTTTGGTCTCCAAGAATTTGTTTTTCTTCTCAGGTGTAACGCCGCCGCTCTGAAGATTCTGCGTGAAGTCTTCCATGACTCTACGCGTTTCCAGTATCTCCCGGTGATGACTTTCATCGTGGCGCCTTGTGAATCCAGATCCTATGTTTAGCGCTGCTGCTACGATTGTCGCAGCAACGCTAATGAATACAACCTCTATCATTCACTCGAGATATGACAGGCTAGAGATCAAAGAGAGAGTAGTTAACAAGCTGGGGTCGTACTGATGGTTGGGTGCAGGCAGACAGCAGCAGGAACTGGGGTCTTATATAGTGCTTTCCTTGATCGCGATTTGAAGCTAAAAATTGGAAGTCTATAGGAACAAGTTGAGGTCAACCACGAACCCCAGTTGCTTGGCTGAGGGCGGATCCCGCGTATGTAGGTAGATATTCCGTCACATCATCTGGGATTTGTGACGGGGTCCAAGCATGGATGCGACAATTCGGAAGCTGAATCCAATGAGGTGCGATACAAGAAAGCACGAGACAAGGCCGAAAAGGAAGCAAAAGCCCGCCAAGACGAAATTGAGGGTTCTGGAATGCCGGCCATGGGCAGCCGCGACATCTCGGAGACTGAGACGGAGCTCTCGATTTTTTTGTGGTATTTGTTCCCCCTCCGATCGGCTCTTCGGTAACAGAACATTAGTTTTACGGCTTACAAGCGCTCGCCGGCGCTTCGCGCCGGCTCCCACTTGCTAGACGTAACTAAAATAAGAATGTTGATCCGCTGCCGGAATGATAGATTAAAAGCAGAGTTTAAAAAGGCTTCGGACACCAAAAAGAGGGTGATGAAGGGTGACATGCATACACACTTGGTTATGGTCTCCAAGAATTTGTTTTTCTTCTCAGGTGTAACGCCACCGGCGCTCTGAGGATTCTGCGTAAAGTCTTCCATGACTCTACGCGTTTCCAGTATCTCTCGGGGATGACTGTCATTGTGGCGTCCTGTGAATACAGATCCTATGTTTAATGCTGCTGCTACGATTGTCGCAGCAACGTTAATTTTAGACGAGGAGAATGAGTGAGGGACTGTCGGTTGTGGCGTAGTGGTAGTACATTCAATAGGCCGGTTTGTACTATGGCACTACAACTCAGCACGTTCCGAAAGGGGACCTAGCTGAGAAAATATATTATCCTGAGTCTTATCCTGTTATACAGGCACAAGTGAAGCAGGACAAAGTGGGGGATCGAATTGTGTGTAAGTAGGGAAAGGATACAGAATATATATACTGGAATGCGTGTATATGGCAACGGAATATGTAAATGGTAGTAGGGGATAGTGGAAATATGTGTATATGGTGATGAAGGGATTGGAAATAAGAGATAGAAACGGAGTGGAGGAATGTGTATGTAGCAACATAGTATTGGAAATAAAGGACTGAAACAAGGGCCGGATATAATGTGTCGGAGGCTTCGGGCGCCATCCTACAACAGTTAATGACTGCAACCTCTGTCATGTGCATTTACTTGGGGTCGTACTGATGGTTGGGTGCAGGCAGACAGCAGCAGGAACTGGGGTCTTATATAGTGCTTTCATCTTCATCGACTCGCGTTGTTGAAGCTGAATCCTCGAAGACACGAGGCGTCAAGTTCGCCTCGTTTGGACAGTGTCCAAAAGAGGCGGCGAACTTGACACCTCGTGTCTTGCTCGTGTCTGCGTGACTTGAGTTTTCCATGAGTTCCAGTATCTCCCTGTGGGGTGTCTCTCCATTTATTCGCCCCCGATCCCCTATGTGCCACTTTGCTCTAACTCGGTCTGCCGACGAGCTTTTCGGCTGTTTCCTTCTCGACCGTACAGCAACGGCGCGAGAGGTAATCTCAGTGAGGTTCTGCGACTTGATGCGAAAGAAAATTGGATAGCGCCAGCTGGCCCAGAGCATTTCAACATCAGCAAATCCTGGTTTTTGCCGTATTTACCGTATTCGCCTGTATTTGCTGTATTTGGAAGGCATCTTACATAGAGTTACGTAGAGCTGTGTATTTCCAGGGTGCTTACGTAGTGGACCGTATTTGAGGTCAATCTATGTAGTTGCCTGTATTTCAGCCTCATCTCTGTAGTTGCCCGTATTTCAGCCTCATCTCCGTAGTTGCCGTATTTGGGCTTTTATGTGTACTGCACTGTATTTGGGGGCCAACTGTGTAGTTCTGTGTAGTCTGACCTCGCTGATTTGACAGCTGGGCAGGTGTTGCCCAGGCAGACAAAATACATCCTCAATCAGTTCTGCACACTAGTGCCAAAAAAATTGATTCAATATAATAGTTTGAAGATAACTAACTAGCCGTAAAGACAATAATGCAATATAAACTCGGGACCTGAGAAAAAGACGGTGGCATGATAAAGGAGAACGGGATGCTAAACGAGAAATGAAGGGCAGGCGCAGGGCACAGGGGGCTATACGGTAGGATACAAATCATCTCGTACAGAGATTTGAGACGCCAGAGTGACCCGTGAGGCCGCTGACGGCGCGCTCGTGGAGCAAGAGCGAGGCGGAGCTGATGCTTTTGTGCAACACCGGCGAGGGCGGGGAGGGCACGTCTCCCAGTGCCGGCACCAACACCAACGCGTCGCACAGCGTCCTGCCCCTCCCGTCGCCCGCACCCTTGCTGCGCAAGTCCATGTACCACCAGCCCGTGTCGCGCATGAAGCGGCGGCATGCGAGCACGGGCGCGGGGGAGGAGGGGCGGTGGGTGTACTTCGAGCTGCGCAGGTTGCGCTTGGAGACCTTCCGGAGGGAGCTGAACATCAAGGACTTGCTCTTGTGGAGCTCGGGGGTCGGCGAGAAAGAGCGCTCGTCGCGCGGCTCGTGCATCATGGAGGTGGAGGTGGACGCGATGACCGAGTCGGCGATGCTGAGGTTGCTGCGGGACTCGGAGGCGCGCGCGTGGGAGAAGATGCCCGATGAGCTCTTCAATGAGATCGCGTGCCAGACCGCGCGCAGCTTTTGTGAAGTGTGAGGGCAGGGAGACGGGCGGGACGCTGCGGCAGTTGGGGCGGGGTGTGGGGATGTTGCGGGAGTCGGTGATTGGGTGGGTTAGGGGAGATGGGGCACTTGGGCATGGCAGTGGCTGGGGTGGTGCGGCGCGTGGGGACTGCGGGGCCGTTTTGGGGAGAAGGAGACGCGTTGGAGGGCATCGGCAAGACGGGGTCGTGAGCTGTCGGAGTCTGAAGAGGCGGAGGACGTCACAGAGGAGTGACGCGCACGTAGCACGGGATCTGGGCTGCAACCGGCACATAAGTAACCACCACGAAGAAGACGACCCCGACCGGTACTCGTCCCCGAGCGCTGCAACGCGAGCTGTCCCTGGCCCGGCATCCTCAGCGGCAGCTGCTGCCCATACGCGCCCCCGCCCCAGCAGCGTTTGGTGCAGCACCAGGCTGACTGAAACCGGAAAAAAAACACGAAAAAAAAAACTCACCCCGCCCCCCTGCGCCGGATATGCAAACACATGCAGATCCTTTGTGCCCTTCTTTTGCAGCGGCCCAGCCGCCCCTCCTGCTGCTGTTCCCCACAATCCCCGCCTGCCCCGGAATCGGCGACACAGAGGAAGACAGCGCAAACACACTCGGCTGGCTGAACTTCCCCCCTCCCCCCCCTCCGCGTATCGACGCTCCCCGCCCTCTGCGGCGTCCAGTGCCAGCTCCATTCCGGACTGCTTCGCGCGTGCTGGCTCGACGAAGAGTGCGAGCCGTGGGTGTAAAGGTGGGGTTGCGAGTGCGAGTGGGATGAGGGGCGCGGGTAGCCATTCGCGCTCTCGAGGAGGGCGTCGAGGTCGTCTGAGGCGGTGCTGGGCGACTATGGCCGTGCGTGGGTTGATGTTCGGGGGGAGCGTGGGTTGATGTTCAGGGGGAGCGGCGGTGGGTTTGGGGTTGGCGTGAAGAGGTGGAGGCAGTAGGCGGGTAGCGCGAAGATGACGCAGCGTGTGATGAGGAGGCTTGGGCGGGTGCACGCTACGACGAACACCGGCCAGCGGGGCGGTGTACGAGGTCGATGTCAAGGCAGAGCCGCCAGTAGACGAGTTGGGGGCGTGAAAGGCCGATGTCCGTCGAGGCGCGTCGCGGGAGCGGGGATGCATGGATCTGCTGCCTGAGCCTGCCTCGCCTTGTCGGAGTCGGAGTGTGGTGCGTGGTGCGCTGCCGGTATACGAGCTACGGTGGACTCGATGTACGATGACGATGTGCGCACCAGGACACAGGCGCAGGCGCTCCGGCCAAAGGGGAATGCAAGCAGCAGCGCGTGCGTGGACGGGTGGTGATGCACATGCCCGCGGTGTCGAGTGCGACGGATCTGCTGCCTCGATGGCGAGGTAGGCGAGGCGAGCGAGCTGCGGTAGACTCACTGCGAACAGGTCGCGGCGGAGGTCGGCGCGTGCGGAATGACGACGAGGCGGACCCAGACGCACAGATGCGCGCAGAGCGGGCGCGATGCCCATGACCATGCGCGCGGTGTCGAGCGCGACGGGTCTGTAGTCTCCCGAGTCCAAGTCCAGGTCCTGCTTCGGCTGGAGAAATCGGTGTCGGTGGCGAAGTCGGTGCTGGCTGGCGGGGAAAGTGAGGGCTCCACTCCCAACGCGGCTGACGGGCGCGGACAGGGCAAGGGCGCGTGCACTGTGGCACGGGGATACGTGCGGAGAGCACGGGCAACGCGCGCGAGGCAAGGTCGTCGGGAGGGCGCGATGCCCATGCGCACCCCGCTGACGCGGTACGTGCTATGCGTACGCAGGGAAGACTGGTGCGAAAGCACGACTCGGATGCTGACGCGCCCCGACTCCTCTTGCACGTGCTGCACGCCCGTACTCTCACCTCCCTCCCTGCTCGTGCCCGTGCTTGTGCTTGGACAATCCATCGTAATTGCACTCATGCTTGAGCTTATGAAGAGACCATGGTGAGTAAGCGGATAATCAACGGAGAATATTCGTGTGCGCAGAAAGCGCACCGAGAGAATTTTAAAGTAAATGAGGGAAACGCACCATCGCGATCTACCGCAAGAGCAACCATACAGACGCGACGCAATTGTAGTCACCGCATCGCATCCGCTCCGTCGGCTGCCCTGCCAACTCATGTATCAGCCCACACGCCAGCGCGGCTCGAGAGGGGGGATTTGTACCCAATGGCGACAAAAACGTCCACGGGGAGGCGGTGGTGCGCTTCCCTTTCGCACTTTGTGATGGAGGGTGCACAAGCCAGCTCCCTCTCCACCTGCCGCTTCACGGGCTGACTGCGCATAACATCGGCGACGTCTCCCCGCACCTTCATCTCGACGGCTCAAAGCTGGCTGCGCCTCGCCCACCTACGGCGGATGTCAGTCGCGCAGCTTCTCTGGTGGTGCGTGTAATGGCGCGTGGGATAAGACGAGGAGGTGCAGGGCGGCGAGGCCGGAAGAGGAGGCGGTGGAATAGTATTGGTGTGGGTGGTGGTACTGCGTTTCGAGCACGCTAAGGGAGGTGACACGCATCGTCGTCGGGAGTGGCGGTACACGGAATCCAGATGCTTGGTCACCATCCTTGTGTGCCACACACGTGCATAAAGACGAACCATGACCAAATATTTGGCCATCCTCTCTTTCACCTCGACCACCACCATTCCTCCTCCTTCTACCTAGCTTTCCTTGTTCTTTCCAGTCATCACCCCGCCCTTTTCCAGCCCTCCCCCTCCGTGGTCGACAAGTGGACACTCGCTGCATTCATGCGCAATGACGGGAGCCTCCAGCGCATCATGGAGGCCCATTATGACGAGTTTATTGTATGTACAATTTCGTTTTCTTGTTTTTTTTTTTCTTTTTTTCTGTTCGTTGGTTGCTGCGTGGTCGCAGACTTTGGATTTTTTTATTCGTTTTCGCGGTGCCGTTCCTCTCAGCCTGTGTTTATCTCCCTCTTCTTCTCCTTTATCTTTATATATGCGCTAATGAAGCACACAGACCGAACAAGACATCGTTGCCATCGCTGGTGCAGGGCTCAACTGGGTCCGGCTACCTATACCGTTTTGGAGTATTAGGTGAGTTGTATTTCTCATGTCTGCGAGTCTCTTCTTCCTTTTCCACGTAGACTGCATTCTCTTTTGTCCTCGGGTGACAAGTCGACCTGGCTCGTTGACCTTGCACTGTGCTGTTTTGCAAAGCGCCCCGCCCTGCCCTCGTGCCTCTTCCTTCGCACCTTCATCAAGCTTTACTGACGTCCCCGTGGCAGATGGACTGATATTGGCGCTGATGCGGCGGGCAACCCTGTCTCCGAGCTGTTCCTCCAAGGGATGTGGTGGAAGTGAGTCGTTGGTTTTTCCTGCTCCTTTCTTGGATTGTTGATCTGTCTCCTCGCACCCCCTTCATCGGCTGTCGACGGTGACACCCTGCTTCCTCTCCCTTCCCTTCCTTGCCCTTGCCCTCATCCTTTTCCATCCCTCTCCCCACTCTGCCCTTCGTCTGCTACTCACTGGCCAAGACGCTGACGCACCCCTCCTTCGCAGATACATTGTCCGTCTCCTTGGCTGGGCATGCAAGTACAGCATCCGTGTCAATCTCGACCTGCGCACCGCACCGGGGTCGCAGAATGGTGTGTTCTTTCTTGTCTCTATCCTTCCCTATTTGCTAGACATGTGTGCATGGGTGGAGGACTTGCGGCCGCAGTGTGGATTGACAAGCGGTGTGGATGACGCAAGAGTGGGGCGTCAGGGTGTGGCTGGGGATGAGCACTGGGGATGAGCATGGGGAGCACATCAAACAGGGGAGGGCTATACACAGTGGCGGAGGTAAGTAAACTCGCGGATGGGAGGGTTGAGGGTCGAGTGTAGTGGCGAGGGAGGAGGGTGACGGGGCGATAGGGAACGGGTCTTTTGGGCGGAGCAGCGGGACATGCGGGCAGCGCGGGATCCCTCCTGCGCGGATTGGTGTGGGTTGTTTTAGTAGCTTCAATATGATGGTTTTCAAATTTTACGATGCCATGTCGATTTCGTTGTTTGTTTGAAAATATTGGAAGCATTTCACAAGCGATTGTGAGGTCTACATGAAATACAGGTCAATACAGTGAATACGGCGCTTGAATACAGGCAAATACGGCGAAATACGGTGAAATACGGGGCACTACGTAGACCGGGCCGAAATACGTGTGAATACGTACAGCGGCCATCAAATACGTATGTCTACACAAGGGGGGACCTTTATACGGCAAATACAGTAATACAGAAATACGTAGGACTACGTAGAGGTACGTAGCCGACCCAGGGATTGCTGATGAACGTTCTTCAACGTTGACGGGACGATCCGTCCAGCACTGGATATATTCGTGTACCTACGTTGAACCTGCGAGACGGTTCGGTCTTTTGATTATCGCTTTTTGGATGTTAGTGAATCACGCCGTGAAGTGCTGGAGAACTGGCATTTGACTCCTAGCTGACTACGGTTAAGTAGGTTAACGTTGGCACTGCGCATCCTGCCTGTGGATGGCAATTGAAAAGAAGGTTAATGACATCCCTTAGGCCGATAAAGTGATAGATTAGACACGGGCTAGTTCACAACGGTGGATACATCCGTAGCATATGTTTGCGCCTTGTGTATTTAGTAGTACGGTATCCGGCGGTTCCGATCGGGCAACGATCCGGGACCTTGCGTCGGCAATCCGATCCTATCCGCTGCTCTTCCATCAGGTTCTGTGGCTGCGCAGTGGCCGCACTGTCCAACATCTAACATCTGGCCAATCAGTCGAAAAGGTCCCACGAACCTTCTCGCGTTTCCCTCTTGCCATCCCGCTATGCCGAATCCTGTGGATGATGCTCCGGTTGGACCTGGCAACATAGTGCTTCCCCCAGACGCAGACTCCTCCGAGTCAAAGCTGGTGAAACCCAACACCGGTTTGCTGCGAAGCGTCTTCTGCGCCATCGCTGTCTGCTGCACCCTAACACTGATTTCGTTTCGGTTTGCACGAGGCGCTGACAAGGGGGACGGTCACCTGGAAACTCCACTCCCGGACGTCGCGGACGACGCACGGCTGAAAGTTTGTCTAGCCTGCTAGTGCATTGGGATTCCGGAAGGACTGATTTTCATCTTTACTTAAATTTAAGCCATACCAGACGCCAGAAAACGCGAATTACTGTGCAGATTGGTTTGCGGGCCCGGGGACAGGGGATGTTGCTTCCGTCTCGTTCGAGCTACCTACAGCGGCAGATCTCCTCTTCTTCCTTTCTCGCGGCCCCAGCTCTGGCCACATCGATATCATCCGAAGACCACCGCCAAACGATTGGAGGGGTCCCGTCGAGGTCAACGTTACAACGCAATATCATGCACGCGACGGCGTTGCGCGGACGAAAGTGTGCCGCATGGGGGCTGAAAATGAACACGGGGTTCTCCTTTGGGTCCGTGTTCAGTTCGAGCTGAAAAAAAAAACTGACCTTTCACAGGCTGAACCCCGCCATCCGCATCGCGACCCAAAACGAGACGTACACTTCAACATAACAGTTGCACTGCCGATGCCCGGTGTCCGGAAATATAAAGATCTCACCACCGATCTTGCCCTCTTCTCTCATAGTGTCGGGGATTTCCTCGATATGTGGTCTCAAAACTCGTTTGAGGTGGTTCGGCTCAAGACGTCGAATGCGCCGATCAACCACGGTGTATGTCGTCACACATATTTTTGCTGCCTCACTTTGATTGCGGATTCCTAGAGTTTGGAGGCACGCGCTGGCTTCTTTCGAACCAGCAACGCCAAAGTCGCGGGCCTGTTCGGTGGCTATGAGTACGCAGTACAAACGAGCAATGCCCCCATCCAAGCGACAGCGTTTATGTTCGGGGAGAACGCCGGGTCCGAGTCGCGAGTCCAGCTCAAGACGTCCAATGGGTGGGTATCATAGCTTGTCATGGTTCCGTGTGTCTCATTTGCATCTACCTTGCTAGAGCAATCACCACTAACCTCGGCATCATCTCCGATTTTGCGAACAATACCCTCCGGACAACCGTCGAGACCTCGAACGCGCCGCTCACCCTTCAGCAGATCTGGACGATGAGTGATGCCGGCGTTTTCCTCGACGCGACCACGTCTGCCGCGCGCGCCACGCTTCGTCTTCACCCGATATACGAAAGGGCCTACGATCTGCAGACTACGGTAGCCCTGGCGCGCGTAATAGAGACCGAGGCGGACGATCCGTCTCGCAAGGGGAGATGTCGGACCGTGACCAGGACGAGGACCGGTCACCATGCGCAGGGGAATATTTATTGGAGCCACGACAGGAAACCCGCTGAAGGGTTCGAGCGAGGATCAGTGAAGGTTGCTACAACTATATACCCGGTTGAACTGCTTCTTGGTTGAACTGCTTATTTGACGGAAGGGAATCAACAGTGTACATATTGAGGCTTCAGCTGGCGCTGTTATGAGTTGGCCTGAGAGACCCAGGCTTCTGCAGACTGTCTGCGGTACCTCTGCAGACGTTCTGCAGTCGGTCCGCCGTCGGTCTGCGATTCATTTTACAAATCTCGATGTATTGGATCTGAATGAAAACAGAGATCTGCCTATGCTGTCGAGTGAGATCGCGGCCTAGAAGACACATTCGGCTGATAGGAGAATGTCGGGAAGGACGGGGGCGAGCAGCGTGCCGGAACGTGTGGAGCAAGATAAAAAGGAGCATTCTTCGGGGATTCGCTTTTTGATGAGTGAGCGCATACACCCCGCCCGGCGGGAACAAATTGCTACCTGCAGCATTAACACCCCATACTATCCATCCCCCAGAACTCGGACACTTAAGAAAGAAGAGTCAATATTATTTGATCCAAGGATTGTAGCACGAAGGTGAGTACATAGATCTCCAGAATTTTGGCTTTTACTCCGGTCCTGTATTTTACCTCGAGAGAACGGATAATTATTGGGCAAACGGCGCTGTTCTTTCGGGCGAGTCCGAGTGTCCAAGTTCTAGGTAAGACATCAATTTCTGACTGTCGGCACCACTCTGAGGTCACCTCTTACAGGGGCGGCTTAAAAGTTGCTGTGAACAATCCTTTATATATTAAGTATTGTCTGTGCTGGAAAGACTTTCATAACACCCTGCAGTACATTGGTAGAAGACCTGAACATTAAAGCTACATTTCGACCAAATTTGGCATGTGCACTGTCCCCTTTTCAGTTCACCGTGTTGTGCACAAGGCACCTAGACCCTTGAGATGTTGTAGTCACATTGAGTCAATACTTTAGCATGTTTTGAAGTGAGTACCACAATACCATGGCCATAAATGAAGTCAGCCGTGGCTAAAGTATCGAAAATCACACAGTTTCAACCAACCCCTTGTATTCTGACGAATGGCATATGCAGTAGGGGGTCAAATATTGCAGTTTTCGACCTGGAGAGTCTATGCTACCGATCATTTTAAGCCAAAAATCTCAACAAACGGTGTGGTATTCACTGAGAACTGTTTGTTTGTCCAAGTTCTAGGTTTGTCTGGATCGGTGGGGGGGGGATAGGACTGACCCCGAGTGCTCCGTCACCGACATCAAATGTGCCCCGCCACCGCCGCCGCTCGAGTCGGGCCAGCTGGTACTGTTCCCTGTGCTCACGAGCACTGCAATGTCCGTGTCGAAGTTCAGGTCCTCCAAGTCCTGCTCCCAACTTGATTATCAGTCAGACCAATATCTTTAAATGTAGCAATCTACCTGCCTGTCTGTATCTTATTGTTGCATATCTTGTGGTATTGTTGTATACATATGTATTCGCTATGTAATATATTGAATTTCGAATGAGCCGCAGACTGACCACCGCCCAACTGCAGACCGACTGCAGAATGTCTGCAGAACAATTTCGCATGCAGTGAATTTTAAAGCTTCACTTACAATTCCAGTGTGTGGCGAATTTGTAATTGAGTTTTATAGTTTCACCGTCACTGAATCGGTAATTGAATCTATTGTTTTCACACACAAATTCGAATCTTTTAGCTTTGCAGTGGTTGAATTTGTTCGTGAAACTTTGAAACTTCATCCAGATCTTCAAGTCCGTGGACTTTGTTTCTGAGACTTAAAAATTCAAACACGCTGAAATCAGAACTGGATCCGTAAACTTTGTCTACAGATTCAAATTATACTAGTCTTTGAAATTAAGTTACATTTTCATGCAGCAGTGGTTGAACCATAAGATTCAGTTACAAATTCGCTGTAGGTGAAATTATTCATTTTCTGGTGTGACGGTATACAGTGATTCACCGGTCAATGTAATGTTGCCGCGACTCAGAAAGTCGAGTCGCGACCCGGTAAGTCGACTTCGGAACCAAGTCGACTTAGTCACTTGAAGTCGACTTGGTCGGTGCAATTTTCCAAAATGCTTCTGACACCTCTGGAGCTCAAAAAAATGCGAAAGGTGAAAAATGATCTCACCTGACACATACTGTCATGTCATATGTCATGCCGTCACAAAAAATCAGATTTTTTTTTCATCACCCCAATCGCATTCTTGTACGAAAAGAAACACCTGACTGGAGACCCGACTTGAGTCACTCAAGTCGACCTCAAGTCGGCCGTTCGACTTGACTTGACTCGGCTCAAGTCGGCATCTCCAAGTTGACTTGGAGTCGGTTTTGCCCAAGTCGCGGCAACATTAGGTCAATGATACACCACTAGTCAATGATACACCCAGTTTCTCTTCTTCCTCTTGTCATGCATAGCACGAACATATTCATACTGAAGTAATACATATAAAAACACTATTCCTAAAGCTTACAGTGCATAGCTGCCTTGGAGAAAGAGAAATAGAGTGAGATCAATTCCCTATTTGGCAGGGCAACTGATCCACCGGCCAATGATACAGTCAATTTCAAGAGGTAGGTGGGATCAAAGTTTCGGACATCAACTCCAAAAGTTTTGACATGTTGTGCAGGGGAGGGAGGGTCCGGATCACGGTCCATATGGACCTCAGTCTTGGCTTATGGCTTAAGTCTGGGGTGGCTAAGCTTAACGTGGCTTAACCCAAACTGGGTTATTGGGACAGCCACCACCGTAATCACGTCCACGAAATCAACTGTTTTGGAACTCGACTTGCTCTACATACCACCTCCAATATGTTCGCCGCTGTGCTTGTTGCTAACGTGTCGATGACCCTTCCTCTCGCGTCAATAGCCCTTCCCGTGTATCTCTTTGCTTTTTTTCCATCCTCTGTGACCCACTCACCTTGCGATGCGACTTGCGCGACCTACACTTGTGAAGCGTGTTTTTTTCCCGCAAAATTGAAGGTCCTACTCCATCCGCCAGAATCCTTCGGACATGTTCAGAACGATGGCGAACTCGAAAGGCTGGGGCGGTTCTCGCATAAATTCTGGTAGAAAGGCAAAAGCAGTTGAACCAGCCCCGCCGACGCGTACACGAAACACGGTGCATCCGCGAGTTTTGTTAGGTGCTGCTGCCAGCTCCTCTACTGCTCCAAGTGCGGTCCAGTCTGCCACAAACAATGTGGGTGGCACCTCTGCCACCGGATTTTTTGCTCCTCAAGTTTCTCAGCAATTGCGAGTTGTTGGGCAGCCAGGTGAGTGGCAATTATTCTTGATTTAATGTCGAACTCAAGTCTAAATACAATCTTCAGCTCAGCATTTGACTGTGCCAGTGCAGCCGCCTTCGACTACCGCCGTTATTTCCGAGTTGAACAAAGATCTCGCCACCCTTGCACTCGACGAACCTTCTGACAGTACTGAGCGCATCTTCAATGAGAGTTTAGGAGATGAGGAGGATGAGGGAGACGATTATGTGAACGCCGATGTTGCACAGAAGGAGACGGAGGAATCGGAGGCCAAGGCTCTTTCTGAAAACCACCAATGGCTCAAAACCACACTAGCACAGATTGTGAACGATACCACCAGCCACCTAAAAATGCCGTGTTGTTACAAGGACGGGCACTTCTGGGTGCGACCCCAAGACCCTGTCTTTGTACTCAAACACGCTGCCGTTAGTGGCTTCTCTCCGAACGAGCTCTATCTTCTACCTATATTTGTCTGGTTGCCACATTATTTGCCTGGCCGCCCAGATTCTTTCAACTGTGAATGCGGAGCGAAGTTGATTCTGCACGGTAAGTCTTTTTCTGCTTGTTTTAAACCCCGTTAATCCTTTGCTAAGATACAACGATAACCCCATTGCTCATCGTGTCAGCACGTTGGCGGGTCAAGACTATTTCCTGCTCACTAATCGCTTCCTGTGCCCTCTACGTCGTGTAAATGATAAGGGCTGTGGAAAACACTACCAGGGCAGCGACCCTTGGATTATCCGTCAGCTCCCCAAGTTTGTGCAGCGAGCATTTCCTGGTATGTTCCTTACCGTGTGCAGAACCTGCCAATCTCACTTTTGATAGCCTGTCTTAGCGCGCGCGGTGGTCTTGACATGTCCGAGTTGGATGTGATGAAAGCGACCTTTGCTGGTCACTTCGGCACCGACCCATTCTCAAAAATGGTGCGCGAGCTCAAGATGCTCCATCACGATCGTCTCGAGACGATGTACTATTGCGCCGCCATGCATTTTGGTCTTCGTGGCCCCAAACAGGTTCCCGCTTTCTCAAAATTCGAAGATCCCTTGGGCTATGCAGGATACGCACCGTCTAGGCAATACTTCAAGGCTATGTTTACGGCTTGGTTTTCAGTTCATCGCGGTCTCATTGACCGTGTTATGTCGTCGCTGTCGGCGACCATCATCAAAGCTGACCACACATACAAGGTACGCTCGGCTCCCCTTTGTCTGCATCCACTGACGAGCTACAGATTATTGATCATCAGTCTTGCTTACCCGGTGGTGAACCAATCAATGCGGCAATGTATTCGATTGTGAATTCCGATGAAGAAGTTTGAGCCTACGCCTTCACGCTCACCCAGAGCTTTCCACCACTGCGCGAAGTGTACGAACGGATGCAGGTCGAGCTTCAATGCCATGGCCATCCCCCAACTCAATTGCTTTACACGGATAATCCCCAAGGTAAGACCTATTTATATTGTACGTCTTCACACTGATATATTTGCAGCTGAATGGAAGTTCCACGAGAGCGTTAATGCTTCACTGTGTGAGAACGTTGTGGCAGTGCCACTGGCGTTGCTAGTATGTACATCGGATGTCGTAGATTAGTCACAACAATCGGGTTTTCCTCTGCTTCCACCCACCTGCTGCGGGCCCCGCTGGCTCATCTCCGACCTCGAGAGCCTGTGCCTCTCCATTTGGTGATTGGAGTGCGGATTCGCTCTTCCCACGCGCCGTTCAGCCCAGATCAGCTTTCTCTCTCGAGCTTCCACTTGGCTCGCACCTGCTGCTAGCAGATCTCTCACCTCTTTTTTTTCTCGACCATACACCCCTTCCATCTAACTCTTGGCTATACCGGCATCGGCTCCTCGCATCGGCCGCGTTTTTTTTAACGCACTTTCACACACGCACCCCTTTTTCGATCCTCTTGACCCCGTGGGAACTACGCAGTACCACGTGATACGCCCCGTGCCGGACGATCCGAAATGTTCCGCGCCGCAGGAAAACGGTCCGGCGGGAAGGAGATGGCGCGACTAAGGCGCGAAGCTACAGAAGAAAGGGCACGGGTACAGGCAGTGGCTGTAAGCCCTGTTGATCATTTCCCCTCGTCCTACACCCCACCTCCCAACGACAATCTACTATCCTCACTCACAGTCCCAATTACCTCTCTCTGGACTGTTCCCCACCCGGCATCTGTCTCATGGGCCGACAATACGGCGGAGACATTTCCTTTGCCTCTGTCGCTACCTCCGCGCGATTGGTCTACCCTCCATAGCGATACTGCTCACCCGTGGCGCACCATTCGCCGTCGTAATCACCGTGTACGACCTCAACGGCCTGAACGGCGTCCATTTCCCCAATCCCTTCCGAAAATACTTTCACTCCAGCATCTACCTCCACCAGTGTCGCCAGCCGTCCTCGACATTCCTCCAGATCCCATCGCAGCTGCTCCTACATTCCCTGCCAACACCGCTTATGGACTGGTGCACTCGAACCTGGCTCTTGCATGCACACGTGAGCTGCCGGATGTGTACGCATCTTTCGAGGAAATTCTCGAGATTGCTGGGGGCCCACCTGACAATCGGGAGGATCTTCTGGGAGCGCTCCCACCTGACCAGCTCGTCTTCCTCAGCACACTCGCTGCAATTGCTGCACTTGACCGCGTGTTTCAGCAATTTCTGTATCCGGTCATTGCAGATTTTACGGACCGCTGGGTCGCTCATCTGCGGCAGGATTCTTTTGGCTAGGTTGACGGTGCGGGGTCGCACCGGCGTATCTCGCTTCGCTCATACGCTTTTTGGAGGGGGGTGACTGTGGCGGTGCCACTGGCGTTGCTAGTATGTACATCGGATGTCGTAGATTAGTCACAACAATCGGGTTTTCCTCTGCTTCCACCCACCTGCTGCGGGCCCCGCTGGCTCATCTCCGACCTCGAGAGCCTGTGCCTCTCCAACGTTCAGCATATTGTTCTCAACCCATTTAGCAGCCTTCCACCCTTCAAGCAATCCAATATTCCCATCGACTACTTCAGTTCGCAAACAGCTATCGATTCAGCATGTGATGAAATTCTCGTGGCGCTCAGTTCGTTGGCATCTACCGAGCCTCTCATTCTTTCGCTTTCCGTCAAGTTTACTTCAGAAACGCTGCATTTTATCCAGCTTTGTTCCTCAAAGAAAGCCTATGTCTTTCGGGTAAGATTTATTTGCATGCGCTGTCCGGTACTTATATAAAACTCTAGGTAACACAAATCAAATCAGAATCTCAGGTTCCGGCGTGTCTCCTCGCCCTGCTTACCAACAAGCGTATCGTAAAAATCGGGAACCAAATTCGCCAGTCTATGCAAAGTATCAGCACCGCATGGTCTATTCCTGGTCTAGCTTGCATCGATTCCAGCAGCGTAATCGACTTGGCCCATGTCCCCAGGGTCAAGGGTGCTGTCTCAGACACCTCCAGCTTACTGCCTACGCTCACCAGCACCGTGCTCAAGCAGTCGCTGCCTGATCTCACCTATCTATTGACACCTGACTGGGACGGAGAGGTGAAGGAAGACGACATCAAGATCCTTGCGCTGGAGGTTGACTGTATTTCACGGATTTACGAACGGTTGATGAAGATAGATTCGGTAGGCTTGCCTCTGCAGGAATCACAGATCTGCGTGGGCCAGCCTGTTATGCTGGTCATTGGCAAACCACTTGCAGAGGGCAAGCTTGTTTCCCACAATGGCTCATGGCCATCCCCGGCAGACGGCGGGCAAATGAAAATATCAACAGCCTCAACCATTAAGGTAGGCGTCAGTCACTCACAACAAGCGATCACATGACCTTGTCACATCACAGTCACGCGGCAAAAAATTTTGAGAGCTCAAACAAACATGCTGGAAATCAGCCAAATTTCATGTTTTGGAGGCTCATTTTTTTTTCGGAACATAACGTCACCAAGCTTGCTCAGAATTGAAATATTTGAGTACTTTCACAGACTGGTACACCAAACAGAATATACTGTTATTCCTCAGTTGGCAGTAAGTTAACGGTATGATCTTGTTCTCTTCCTGCAACATTGCCTTATATGGTGCATGGGAATCTTACCTAAGCGGCAAAATTTACGATGTCCAGAACCCAAATCATCTCCAATCGACAAAACAAACATTTCTGCACTTCAAAAAAAAATGGGTTAGAAAATCTTGTACTCCTCCATGAATAATGAATATTTGGAAAATCTGAAACCGATGATGTCTCCACAGGACCTAAATACACCGTTTCTCGGCTTTACTTTGTGTCTAAATATTTTGTGGCCAGAGCTTGGTTACTGTCACGCTTTGGTCATGTGACCGCTCATTGTGAGTGACTGACGCCTACCTTATCAAGCTTACAAATTGCTTGTGCCCGGCCACACCATTGCCAGGCATAAGCAGACCCTTCAATGGTTGATGGATCACGGTGAGCATGCCGTTGTCCAGATTCGTACTCTCCGCACGCGGTCCCTCACTCCGCCCCACCCATCCAACTACTATGCATCTCTAGGTGTTCCAGCCCCTATGAACCCTCCCCCGGAGGATTCTTCGCGATCAGAAGCCCGGAGCACGGCTTTACCCAGCCACTCGACGCATTCTCGTGAGGATGATATCAACATGTCCGATGCTGACGAGGTATTTATTCACCTGGATTCGTCTCATGATGCTAATGGACATCAGGATGATCACAATCGCGATACTCTCGAGGACGACGACCCTGAAATCAACTGATCATGAGCAGGTTGTCATTGACGCAATCCGGCATGCCCAAGAAATCATCCGTCAGCATGAAGTGTACGACAAACTAGCGTCTCAGGTCCTCAACGATGCCTACCATTTTATGGACCGCCTCCTTAGGCTTCTCTCAAAGAAGCATTCAATATTCAAAGAATTTGCTCACCAGTTCAGCGAAACAATATTCATTCGAAACAAAGACGACGAGGCGAAGGTGCGGGCAGTCTTGGAAGAGAAGGGTATCAGCTGGGAGTACGCTATCCACGCCAAGAAGTCTGCTCTGAACTGCCGAATTCGGCGATACATTCCGCTACCAGATAAGCTTGCAGCTGATCTGGAGACGCTCTTCAAGAGCTTCGAAGATGTTCTAGACTCAGTTGAGTGGGGGAAAACAGGTCATCAGTTCTTCTCGCAGGAGGCTCATAAAACTGCCGACACCCTCCTCAGGACTGTCCGGCAGGGTTATTTGTCTGATCCGCCCGGGATCTCTCTCTATTATGTGAGAGGGAAGGATCGGGATGGATTGACGCTGTACCGTACAGTACGCGGGACGAATTCAGTTGAGGGAGGAGTCCATATGCTGATTCATCGGATTTTTGGGTCCCTCCGCTCCTCCCCGGAACTCGCCGAAGCAACCATTGGGAATTGGTTTCTTCGGCGCAACCGTACGGTATGCCCTTGGGCTCCCTCGCGGCATCATGAATTTAATTCTAACAAAATCTCTTTCACACAGATTGGCCACTATAATCGCACCGGAAAAAAATGGCTGAGTCATTTCGACATATGGCTCTTAGACGATCTCGTTGAGAAGGCCCTTATTCTTGGAATAGAGCCTTCTGTTCCGACGCCCAGGCTGCTCACTATGCGCATCGCTACATCCGAGTCGTTTGGGATCATCCCCATTGGATCCGCCATTGCCAAAGAAGCCGCAATTCCCCAGCTCCCACCTCTGAATCTCCTGGCCGTTCCTCACCACAACGATGTTCCCTTGCACATGCTCACTCATCTCTCCACAAAACCATGCAATATTTATCAGTACATTCAGCTTCACCAGCGCACTCCTGTCCCCGTTATTCCGGTACACACTGTTGCAGAGTACCAATTCTTCAAGGAAAATGTTGGCGCATTCCGTCTTACCTCGGCACGAGACACCGCACCCGAACTGGCTTGGAAATCCACCGACTATATCGCATTTGCGGTATTCTGGAACCGTCGAGTAATGATGCAGTCACCGCAGATTCTGCAGGCCGACCACCGACTGTATTTCAAGCTCCCTGAACAGCTGCTTCGTCACCACAAGAAGACGCTGCAGTGGACGTCATCGCGCGCAACCCTCTACATGGGGTCCAATACCAAAATCCTCGCCCCAATCCAGGAGCTCCTCGGGGATGCTAGTTGGCTCGCTATTGTTCTCCCAGCTATACCCCTCGAACCCGAACAAGTTGATTTCAATGCGGACGGTGATTATTTTAATTACTGCTAACAAGCTTTATTTCTGACCGTTCTTTCAGCCGCTGTTGGAGTTGATCTAGAATTGTTCAATCCCATGGCAATTCGCCGGCGCATCGCTGAAGAGCTGAGATCGGATGCCCACTTTGATGTGGTGACGCCATCTGAGAATGATCCACCCCAAATGTCGCTCGCACCCCCTCACTCCCCTCCCGCCAATCCCCCTCCACCAACACAGCCTCAGCAGCAAACAGTCTTCAGGTTTGAGGGCACGCCAGATCCCTCTTTGACTGTTGAACCCCCTCTCAAAAAGGCACGCACCGGCCCAGGACCAGGAAAAGGGCGCAAGCCTCGCAGATGTGGTCGATGCGCATTTGCAAGGTGTCTGCAGGAGTTTAGTTGCAAGGGGAAAGGTGGTCGCGAGCATTGTTCTTGCATGTCGGATGACCATGACAGGGCTGAGGGCAAATGCATTCGTATCACACGGTAGTTGGAACGATGTATATATTACAATAATCTGTACATTCATAGAGTAGCTATGTGATGTTTCGTCAGGGCATGCCAGAGAGGATGAGTGTGCATACAAAGAAAGTGTAAAGTAGGCAGGCATAACACATGTAGCAAGTACCAGCCTAGTCTCCGACGCAGGTGAAACACAGGGCAGCGATAGTGAAACACAGGGCAGCGATGGTGAACTTGGGGACCTCGGTGAGACGGTGAGACGGATGCATCTGTGATCGTGCCAACCCAGACGGTGCCATGACGCCCCGATACACACTGCGCTAGTTCACAAGGCGAGAGTGTGCACCAAGGTCGGTTGTGCCTCTCGTCTTGCAAACTGGCGCGGTTTACACCGATTCCCGGCAATGATGGCTGGGCAGCTGGGCTAGGTGAGCAAGAGAGCGAGGTTTCGTCATCGGGGACCATGACATACGCTTCAGAGGCGACCAATAATGGCTGAGAACCGACCTCAACAGGTGCCTCGCCCTGCGAGGTTCCAGGGGCAGATGCAGCGCCGTTGTGATTACGAGCTGAAGCACGCCGAGCGCGACCTGTGACGGGGCTGTTCATGGAGTAAATGTGCGAGTCAGCGGCCGAGCACAAAGAGAAAAAGACGGGCTAGCCAGCGGGCTTGCTGGGAGCTGGCGCCGGGCAGGAAACACACCTTATCTTGCCTTTCATATTTTGGACACCCTCTTCTTGGCCGATTATGGTGCTGTCTCCTGGGTCCGTGGGGTGGAGATACGAGTACACAGTGAGATCGTGTTTTTTTGTAGACTGCTGGACCACGGAGAGTAAAGATGGCGGGGCTGGCAGAATTTCCGTGGCTAGAGAAGCATCTCCCTCCAGATGAGACGGCTGGTGGACGGGGACTCCTGGCATGAGATACGCGGCCAGCTCATAGCAGTAGAGTAGGTGTTCACGTGTTTAGCAAGGGTACATACAGAGCAGAAACGGGACACACGGCTCATAGCGGTGCGAAGAACGGCCAGGGTTTAACCCAAACCAGGCACTATACCCGGAAGGGTTAAACCTTGAAATCACTCGGCGCACTTTCGCATCATCTTGATATCCTTCCCGCGCCGTTGTCGTTCTTTCACACTCTCGCCGCCCACAACGCGAAACACCCTCGGGAATTGTCATAAACAGATCTCTCATCTTCCCTCTCTTTTCTCCCCTTTTCCCTCTTTTTCTCAACTTGAAAAACTTGATTCTTTCCACGTCGCCCCAGAGATAAACCAAAAGCCTCAGTCTTTTTACCGGAGATAACATTTTTTTCGGCGATATCGCCGGATTCGACTTGGTCCGATCTCGTCCGAGACTCCGAACTGTCATTTTACGGCATCTATTTTCAAGATCATTTGCCGTTTAAGGCCTCTTTTACAAGGAACTAAATTAGTTTGATTACATAGACAGACAGAGAAGATATGGAAATGGGAAGGTAGCCACAATTCTGGAAGGTTCTGACTAAAAATGAGACTGCAAACTCAAAGTTCTCAATTCTTCATGGCAAAAGCACAAACTTTCCTAATCCGGGGGAGTTGTCAAAGAGGTCTGTGTGCCATCGGGAATTCCCGCTTACCTCTTGGTCAATTTCGGTTGTTACGCAGCCAATGCTTGCTCGATTGCTTTGAAAATTTGGGACGGCCTAAATACATCCTACAAAACATACTTAGCCAACTCAGAATTGTAAAAGACATCTTTGCTTTGTAGAGATCAGCATCATAATTTTGATGTATCAAAGACCGGTGGATCACTGTAAGTTCATATTGATTTATGCAACCCAAGACAGCCCCCAACAGCATTTGACGTCATTCAGAACTCTTCGCATAACTCAGCCGAAGGGTAGCGGAAAGTCCATCTTTCAGCCGGCTAGGAAATCACTGCTGAAAGCAGTTCTTTCATTTTCATTTTCAAAGTTGCTGAAAGTGCATAATTCAGGTAATTTTGCTCCACAACTCACACTTTCCGTTGCATTTTCAGACCTATAGCAAATATTACTATTTGCGGTGTTTAATGGAATATCTGGTTATTCGTTGTCGTTCCCGCTGAATAGCCGCGTAAAGGCGGATGCTGAACATGGGAACGATTGCACCTAACTTGAGCTGTATGGCATGCCGACGTTGGCCGCTTCGGGTTGAGAGCGGGGCTAATGCGGAATTATCTCCGCGGAAACAAGCGCTATGTTCAAAATATATCACTGTAAAAGGAACGACGGCAAGAGGGGCCTGTCTAGCTTGCTTCTATGTAACAACGATCGTTGCTCCCATCATTCATAGAAATAGCAGAGCATGCCCTCCGTCGTGCCTAGAACGTCTGAAATTTTCGGCGGAGGGAAGAGCCCGTCCGAAGGCATGGTGGAGCTGACCTGTCGTCCCTATAAATCAGTCCTCAGAACTGACGGATGAGCACGTACGTTATAAAAGGGACCAGCGCCATTGGGGAACGAATTATAGAAGGTCGCATTGTTCAGCGCTTGGACAGAACCACCGAAAAATGCCTTCGTGTTTGATGGATGCCTGTTTTGCCAGTCGTACCTGCGAACAGTGACTTTGGGCAGTGCAAGAATAGAAAACAGGCATACCACATCTTGTCGACCATCTACGCGCGCTCAATGAGTAAATAAATTAACCGATGGTTGAAGAATAGACGTACACCATGATGGAGCCAGAAGAGCGGCTCTAAGTTCAATGCTTTGTGAGTTGGAGGGTTGGATGAAATTTGGTGGAACTTGCCGTTTGCAGAAAATGTCGGCCCTCCAACACAGTCTGCTGGAGCGTCTCCCGGGCATTGCCCACCAAGATCACTGGTTCAAAAGGTCAGAGTTATGGCAAGATGGTGATTCAACTTGGCGCTTACCCGCCCATCATAAGATGAACTGCACCATGTGAACCCTGAGAAAAATGACACATAAGTTAGCTGTCGGTGGTGGTCTATCAGGTGAAACTGGCGCCTACATTGAATCCTTCGAAATACTTCTGAAACCCTACGAAGTCGCCAACGAACCCGTTGACGAGCTTGTCCCGCTCCGCTGGCGTGAACGTGGCGTTCGCGTCGAGGTGCTCATCCGCATCGGACATGAACCCTGCGAGGGGGAAGTTGAGGAACGGCTGGATCGTCCAGTTTCGGCGCAGTGTGTGTGGGGAGGGGTAGGTCAGACGGAAGTTGGACCTGTTCGAAAATGCCCCGTCGGGGACTCGGACGTCGTTGGCCGGATCGCCCCAGCCGCCGAGGCCGCTTACGGGATTTGAGTCTTTGAACATTACGGAATCGAAGACATCCTTAGAGTCTGAAATTTGGGAAGCTTTGTGTAGCCATAGGAGGGTAGATAGACAAACCTTCGACCCAGTTCCAGTAGGGAGACGTTCCTTTGAATCCGCACCGGGTTTTGAGTGCCGATTCATACACCGCAACAAACCATCGGTGCCACGGGAGGAAGAGTCCAGTGAAATGAATCTTGAGGCATCACGCATCAATAACGAGGCGAGTGCACGGATGCAGAGTACGTACTCGTGTATTCAAGTCTAGGGACCGAGTGTCGTTTAGACAGTCACAAAAGTGTCGCAAAAATGACTAACCCTGAAGGAAATCTAATGAGGAAAACCTGAATTCGTGTGGCAAGGTTACTCACCATATGCATGTAGACGAAGTCATCGTAGTAAGAGCTCGAAGCATTTATAGGTGGGATTTGTGAGATGGACCGGTCGACAGTGGGTGTCAACCCCTCATCGTGAGGTAAATTGGCCAAGCACTGATGGCGATTCCTTAGAGGAGGAACAAACAACGAAGGTTCAAACAACGTACTTTCACAGCGTCGATCCACTCGGTCCGCTGTGCGACGCTAAGCGTGCGCCATTCCTTCCGTACTGCAGGATTTGTGCACACTGCTCCAACGGCGGGGGCGTTGAGTAGGAGCAGCGAGACGAAAGCCGAAAGCACGGTTCCCAGGTGAAAAATCATCGAAAGAGGGGTGAGGGACCCAGTCCGTCCGGCCAGCTATAAAGCATGCTGCAGGGGCCCGAGAAGCCTGAATACGTACATATCAAGTCCGAACAGTCGGACACATACGGAGTTCAACTCTAGTGGGCATTGATTTTGGCGCTGATCAACATATGGCCTCCTCGAGTTCGGCGTTTCGAGTTATTGGTGTTACCCAGAGAACCACGCTGTGTAAGTTAAACCCCTCTCTAGATGATTTATCCTGAGCCTTATCGGATCCTGAACATGGCAAACAATGGCGGAAGTAAATTGGCGGAGGCAAAAATGCGCAGCTAAGCGCTAAACGGCTCCACATATGCGTGATCGTTAATCGGCCCCACATATGCGTGATCGCACAACGGCCAGCAATTTCACGTCCGTCAGTCGGCACCTTAATCCATAATTACGGCAACCTCGCGAAAGGAACATACTCCGGTCAGTCGGAATCAACAAAGGAAGCGGTCTTGTTAACGAATTCTCTCCTCAAGCTGGAATGACTTACTCAGTTCAAAAAGGGGGTGCGTTGAACGAGAACCCGGTGAGCTGACGTATTCGTCCTAGGACCATTTGCAAGAGGACAAGGCTCGTAACGATTTTCCAACCTCAAAAACATCAACGATCTTATGACCCAAAACGATCAGAAGAGAAGTCGATAAATATTCGTGAACCCCGTAGCGTCGGACATGTATGGAGCTAAGTCTCCACGCCATGGGCGCCGCTCCAAGTCCAACGTACAATATCCTTGCATCTGGACTCGTATTCATATGCTACCTATCCTTATCCTTATCCTTATCTTATATCACAAAGAGTAGGTAAGGAAGCGCACCGCCAATACTATCCCCTCCCACTGATCCGGACAAACCTAGAACTCGGACAAACAAACAGTTCTCGGTGAATACCAAACTGTTTCCCAGGATTTTTGGCTTCAAACGATCGGTAGCATCGGTCCTAGAGCCTCCAGGTCGAAAAACTGCAATATTTGACCCCTGCTGCATATGCCATTCGTCAGAATATGTCGGGTTGGTTGAAACTGGGCAATTTTCGGTAGTTTTAGCCATGGTTGATTTCATTTATGGCCATGGTATTGTGGTAGTGACTTCAAAACATGCTAAACTATCGACTCAATGTGTCTACAACAACTCAAGGGTCTAGGTGCCTTGTGCACAACACAGTGAACTGAAAGGGGGGCAGTGCACATGCCAAATTTGGTCGAAATGTAGCTTTAATGTTCAGGTCTTCTACCAATGTACTGCAGGGTGTTATGAAAGTCTTTCCAGCACAGAAAATACTTAATATATAAAGGATTGTTCACAGCAACTTTGAAGTCGCTACTATAAGAGGTAACTTCAGAGTGGTGCCGACAATCAGAAATTGATGTCTTACCTAGAACTCGGACACTCGGACTTGCCCGAAAGAACAGCGCCGTTTGCCCAATACTTATCCGTTTTTCTCGAGGTAAAATGCAGGACCGGAGTAAAAGCCAAAATTCTGGCGATCTACGTACTCACCTTGGTGCCAAAATCCTTAGATCAAATAATATTGACTCTTCTTTCTTAAGTGTCCGAGTTCTGGGGGGAGGATAGTACTACTATTGCATGCTCATGCACGACAGTCACGCCCCAGTATATCGACTTCAAAAGAATCGGGGGTACATTGTTAGCCGCCAGTTTAAGGATGATGAGAAGGGAAAAGCGGGAAAGAATGGCTCAGATAAAGTAATATAACAGAATTCGAAGTTCGTTGCGATTCTGAAATATGATCATCGCAGCCAAGGGCGAGGATATGGGGGACGCTGTTATGAGTTCGCCCGAGAGACCCAGGCGTAGAGTGAAAAATGATTTGGTTGCTCTCCGGTACACAGACAAGCGAACAATTGTGCTCGTGGACGCGCAGGTTGTAAGTACTGGTTGACCCATGTTCAACATTCTCTGGATTCTAAAATTGAACCGACTCGTCCTCTGCTGTACATACACCAATCACAATTCCATAAACTCGCCACTGCGCAATACAACATAATTCACAAATACTTATTGAACCACTCCACCGACGCTTTGAACGCCCCCTCCTTCCCAGCCTTGACGAGCGGGTCCGATATATCTCCCCGCACCGCAAACCCGTGGCTGCATCCGGGGAAGTACTCTCGGTGGTACCCCGGTGCAAATTTCCCGCCGCCGAGAATCGCATCGGCTTGAGTCTGCGCTTCCTGGGGGAATGGCTTGTCGACCTCGCAGCTGTTGATGAGCAGTGGGGCGGTCGCCTGCGTCGCGTATTTCTGCGCCATGTTCGAGGGAAATGACGTGCTTCCATATCATTGAGACCCACCTCCAAATCGTCCGGGATGACAAGACGCGAGGGGTGTGAGACCACAGAGACCTTGAGGATCCCGTCGAATGCGAGGTCGAAAACGAAGCGTGCTGAGGGACTCGCGGTGAGATAGATGACAGGTGAGGTCCTTAGCACCAATACTTCAAGTTGCCCCCGAAACAGTATCCTGCCCCGGCAAATCCGACGACACCCTCCTCTTTCAGCGCGGCGATGACGCTGTCGATTATAGGACGAGTCTGTGCCGGCGTGTGCGCCGCAGACCATTTCTGTCGGTCGAAACCCGGCTGCGGAGTGCCAAGAATTTCAGTCAGGATGTTATCCTTTTAATAAAAACAAAGTGGCTTGTCCGACTGACCGGCGGGTCCACGAGAATCGGGTCCCCCGAGAAGAGGTCCGGGACGATTGTTTTGATTCCGTTGCGCGCAAAGTCATCCGCAAGCAACTGGTGTACATACTTGAGTTAACGACAGACAAGACAAACCAGGCCGTGTGGATTACGCACGCGGTTGTTGACGAGGGAAAGCCCAAAGATATCGGTCAGGAAGATTAGCACTCGCTCCTTCGGGTGGGGGATGCTCGGCGTCGCGACATAGGACTCGATGCCGCCAATTTTCTCGATTTTGCCTGGTATTCCGTCAGGATTGAAGACTCTGCCTCTGGGAAGGAAGGGCCTCCTCACCTTCGGGTGTTCCCTCGTGCGTAACAGCTGCGCCGTGCTCGTTATAAGTACGCTGTGAGGATAGTGCAAGCCGGGAGCATCCTCACCCACGAAACAATTGTCGCAGAAACTCATGCAGATAGTAAGAGCCTGAGGTCTGGGGGTATTGTGGGTCAACGAGAGGCTGAGAAAGAGAAGATCGGTTCGTTGGATTAGCAGGTCAGTTGATCTGATGTGCAAGAGTCGGATGCTAAAATTAGCCCAATGGTTTAGGAAGGCAGTAAATGGTCTGGCGATGCAGAACAATAATAAAATTCCATCGTCATGAGACAAAGTCCCCAGAATTCCTTGGCCCTGTTTTCGAACGAAGAGGGCTTTCTTTGCTCTTGCTTGGCGCATCGCGTCGTGTAAAATGGACATGTGACTCCGCATATTCAACCAAACCAAGGCTTCGTTCTCATTCGCCGCAGGAGTTTGGGAAGTAGTCCCCGTATTTCTCCCAGGCTATCTTAATTCTTGATGCGTCCGATTTTTAGATCGAATATTGACCAAGAACCCAAGTTAACCACAACTCAAAAGTCAACCGCATAGCATGTTACAACATGCGAGGTATGAGTGGTTTTCTTGTTGTGACGTCTGTCTACGAGAGTGATAACATGCTCGCTTTGGCAGAGTCCTTGCTCAGTAAATTATACGTTTTCACCATACAATTATAGTTACACCAACTCCGGCGGAATTTAAAATCAGGCTGAGAGGGAGGCAGACGGGAGCATGCTTGCTGCGGCGTACGACGACACGTCAAAGTCAGCATACTGCGTACTCAGCTCAGCACTCTCGTAGGACCTGCGATAGACCGATCAGACCACGAGAAGGATAGAACTTTAAGGACACGAACATGTTGAGCCCGACAGTGATGCTGCCCAGCAGTCCGTCGCTGATGTCGCTCCCGACCCAGGTTATATCCAGGTCGGCATTGTAGCCCAGTGCAGCTTGATATGGATACCACATGTCATCTATCGGACGGCAAAGTCAGCCAACGAAATAGACCCGAAAGAATTCTAACCTTCGTTCGTAACACGGTCCGCCCAAGAGATAGAATTGTTGGCATATGGGACGGTTGCAGCGACGGCAGTCAGGGTTTCATTATCGAAGAAGAATTGGCCGGTACTTCACGCATTCCGTTGAGATATAACTTTGCAATTGGAACAGGATTGAAGAAACTCACTGCACGGAGGTTGAGTTCGCGACGAACGTGCCGTTCGAGGCGATGTAACCTTGTGGATATGCTTTGATATGGAAATGCTGAGCTCGGCCGCTATCTGAAACGAGGCTCAGTCCAATGAAAATAATGGCTTCTGGACAACACTTACACCAACCGGGCACAATAGAGTACATCGTCAAGTGTCCGTCAGTGCTGAGATTACACCGTCAGTGAAAGAAGCGCAACAATAATCTGTGGGACATACTCGGACTGGAACACTCCGCGGAGGAAGGTACTGTTGTCGTCGACGGCTGTGTCCAGCATCGAATTGCTTGTAGAGTCTGCTCCGGAAGTAGCGCCATACGTTGCGGAAGCCGCGGCCGTGCCGGCGGAAGAAGCCATGCTGGGGCCAAAGCCAGACATGGACATGGGCATGGACATGGACAGAGACGAGTTGCCCGGGGCCCCTCCTCCACCGGCTGAAAGGGTGGACTAACTCGCAATTAGCAAGATATTTCCAGGGATTTATCGCAGCTCACCCCGGTCTCGGCAATGTAGCCGCCATAGAAGCCAGTAGCATTAGCGTGCCACGCGTCGACCCAGACCTGGACAGGTTCGCAGGTAGAGATATCGACGAAGTCGATCTGCGGAAGGTTGAATATCGGCAGGTATTGAAAAGAGCCAGAGTGCTTACCGAAACTTCAAGAGGAATGCCCAACTGATTTTCGGTGATATTTTGGCGAACAATCTCGCCCCTTGAACGAGAAATGTCGGCGCAATACCCAAGAATGGGACGATTCAGGACTCACAAAATATGATATGGACCCTGGGTCACCTCAGGCGTGATAAGGCATGTGCTATCGTTGCTCGAGGTTTGCCTGAATTGAGAATTAGCGCGCATCCGTTCGACCGTTGAATCTTCTTCCCCTACCTAGGCGTCATACGGTGATTACCATGCAGACCTCGCTTGCGCTTGACACTTCTGAGGGCTTGAGCGGCGCGTTTATTGCGTCGCGCCGTCAATTGGAGCCCACACCGAGTCTCGAGTGCAGCTCGGGCCACTGTGTTGTCGCGTCTCCAGTTCTCGGGGGCATGGTCGGCGTGCGCAGAGACAGCGCTCAAAACAGAAGAAACAGCGAGGAGAGCGTATACGGTACTGATCATGTTGAGGATGTATTGGGGGGTTGTGTATTGGAGGTTCGTACTTGAAGTTCTACCTTTTTAAAAACTCTATCCATGCTGTGCGGGTTCAATATGGATCCGAAATCGGGGGATCGTCATTGGATAGGATTGAATGCTGCGGCGCTCCAGGGAATCCGCAGCGATTCGTTGCGTCGGCTCGGAGGAAGAGGCTTGGTTGGTTACGCCTCTAAAGGATGTGGCAATGAAATTATGAGCAGGTGCGGATCGTCGGAAAGAATTTATAGACGTTCGACGTTCGTGCCAAAGTTTCGAGCTGCCAGCGTACTGAAGAGGAACCGAAGCAACGTAGAAGTGTTGTGCTGCCAGTTTCAGCAGACATCACCAAATCCGGAAAAATCTTGTTTGGTTGGGGTGGGGATCACGATTCTGTCACAATTCTGGCGAGCATCACAACCTCATATATGCGGTCGCGACCCGCCCACAATTCTTTTGGACTGCTCGTCCGCGGCCACAATTATTGGGAGCAGTAGACGAGGCCTGACGAGGCCTCATCTATATTGTACTCCGTCGCAATACCAATACAATTATTTGCTAACCTCGCATTGCCTTCTGAGTGGCTGCAAGATTGTTTTTTTTTTCCATGTCAGATCTCTACAATTTGAGTCAGGCTAGTAGTACAAACACCCCATTGACTCATCGTCACACTCGAAGTCCTCGTCCTCCTCTTTGTCGTTCAAGCCCTTCCCGACGGATTGCTAGCTTTCTGTCTTGCAAACTTGGAGAAGATGGCTGGCGATTTTACACGTTGTTTGGGCACGGCGGTGAACATCTGGCTCGCCCGGTATACATACAGCGGGCCCTACAAGCTAGTAATACTTGTCGCGTAGGTCTGACGTAGTGGGGCTCGACGACGGCGACTCGGATATTAGCCGAATGTGTGTCACGATCACGCCATTGATGTTGGTTGATGATGCCACGTAGGCGTCTACGGTTTCTTTCTTCCCTCCCACTCCCAGGGCCCCGCCCTGTTATCTCTGTGTACATGTTCTGGACTCAAGGACTGCAGTCTCAACCCCTCGCAACCCCAAATCATCCAAACCCTTAGGCCCCAGGCGCAAACTCAAGCCCGTCGCGCAAACTCAAGCCCGTCGCGCAAACTCAAGCCCGTCGCGCAAACTCAAGCTCGTCATGCAAACTGGAGCCCGTCAAGCGCGTCGCTGCTCTTGTACTCAAGCCCGTCAAGCCGTCGTTGTTCTTGTGCTTAGACCAAGTCATCAACACTGCAAGACTCAGGTCAAGCTCTCTAGGCCTCACACCCAAGTCAAGCTGCAAGGTCTGAAGCCCACTATGATCGTAAGCCGTCAAGCTTTCAAGGACCCTCAAGCTTCAAGCCTGTTTGCCCTCCGCTCTTACTTGATGCCAAAGGATCAAGGGCTCGAATCTCGCGCCGCCCCCACCCGCCCTCCACCCACCTCAAGACTCAAGTGACTCAAGCCGTGACCTTGTCGCTCGATCCTACATGCCGCTGTTTATTCAAGCCCATCCATCTCACCCCCCACGCTTCCGCTAATACCAGTTCCAGTATTGTTACCCCTTCATCCGCCAGCCAGCGAGATAACGAAGATGGTGTCCACGACTGAACACGTAAGTTAACGTGGCCTAGCCGTGAGCTCTACTGACATCAAGTTCTTTATAGTGTTGTCTTGCCAACATCTGCAGTGTAAGGATCGTGAATCAAGCTCCGTGCCCGCTTCCTCCTGCTCGGAAGGCCAAGGTCAGGAGAATGAGGGTGTAGTTCACGTAGTGTTGTGTCGTTGGCAATATAATCTTTGTTCTACTCTTCGTGCGACCGTGAAAACCTGAATTATTATTTCCATTCTAAGAGCCTGCACCTCTGAAGTTGCCCGCGCTCAGAAGGGCGGATAAGGCCTTACCTGTGTTTTGAGCATTGGCAATGTCCACAATAATCCGGGATGTCGCGATACCCACACACGCAGACATGCGATTGTGAGCGGTTGTGATATGGCTCACAATAATTGTGAGGATTGTAAGGATTGTGGTGATCGCAACCGCTTGTATGCGCTCGCAAGTTTTTTCCCAATTTGGTGATGGAACTGAAAGACCTTCGAACGAACATGAGCGTTTGGAGCAAAGTTTTTTACTTACGTCAAACCCACGTGCTACGCAGCGAGGTCGGTCTCTCCGCAGTTTGAACTCGTTCCGAAAATATTCTCGCGACTTGGCGGACTTGACGCCACACTGAGCTTCAAGCTTCAATCCTCGGACTAATTTTCAGCCTTACGAACTTGATGGGTGAAAATGGGTTGAACTTATAGCAACCGAGGTACGAGGTTCCAGTTATAGCGTCTGTTTATAAGAGACTAGGTTGAACTGTCAAGTTTTTCATTTGCTTTTCAACGTCCCAGAAGGCATAGACAATTAAATCAAGAAGAGTATGTAAAATTTCGGTCAACCGGCTCGTCTCACAGCTCCTTGACATCGGACGAGGAGTACAAGCAGAACTAACAAAGAACAAATGAGGACGAAGCTGTTATTGGTATTTCAGATGAACTAACCGAGGAGTCTGATCCTGACCCAGTCTCCTTGGGCTCATCGCCGTCATCGTTCCCGGTGTACCTGTTGACGAGTTCAGTCAGTGAAAAATAAAATAAGCTTCCACACAAACTTGACGCAGATATCATCGACATCGTCGACCTGGCTCGTCCGGATGGTGGCCGTGCTAGAAGGAGGCTTGTGAAGGGGTCAGGAGGCCATTGGAGAAGGATACATACTCTCCGTAGTTGCTGTTGAAAGATATGTAAGAACAGGGCGTTCAGTCGGCTATAAAGCACATACGTGTTGATTCCAGCGACGACGCCTCCCTACGTTGCTCAATCAGCCGTATCCTTCGCAAGAAGAGAGAGGAGAAGCCTACATTGACAGCCCAGAGATCGTTGATCTGAACATGGCGTTTGTATTGGGTTCCGCAGTTGCCGCAGCTAGAAGAGGTATTGAGTAAGGAATCATCTATGGATAAACTAGCGCCGTACCTTCGGTACACTTTGCCAAAGTTCTCAGCATAGAACTTGTAGAGGCCATGATGATGAGCAAATGAATGAGCAACATAGGATATGCATACAGAGTTGATGATGACCTAGATCGAACACCGTCAGCTTTGATACGGGAAGGAGATGTACAGGTCCGCTTACCGTGCCAGCGCCTTGAAAGAATCGTGTAGATGAGCAATCAAACTACGCACTATCGCAATTCAACCATACCGTTGTGCTGAACGACTGCACAAGCGTTAAGTCACTGCTAGGCGTTTGAAAAAGAAAGACAAATCTCTTACTTTTGTCATCCGCGTTCTGGACCGCATGAGATGTTAGTTACACGACTTAAGAAGAATTTAGATGAATCGACCTTGGCCTAAAATACGATTAGCTCATATAAAAGGGATAAACCTGCGTACTTACACCCCCGTAGTTGATGTGCGAGATGGCGGCTATGCAACAAGTGAGATAGCAGCTTGATATTGGAAGATAGTAACACACATGCGCTGGTTTGTTTGATGGTGATCGCGTCCTCACAGACATCCTTCCACCGATAGTCAGTTTGTGGCCGCGTTTTCGACGGAATACATTTCGCTAACCTCGAAGTAAACATGGTCCAAAGTGCACGAGCCTGCGGAAGGATAAATCAACCAAGAAGTACACATAGTCAAGCAAACAGCTTACCGAGGCAGTGAACACCTTCAGCTTGGTTTGCACCAATAACGACTCGGCTCAGGGTGGCGCCTTCGTTGAGCAAGAATACAGCATCCGAATCTCCCTGAACGGGGGATCAAAAGAGGAACAAGACTTGGGGGATGTGGTTACTCACTCCTTCGGTCTGGCCGTTGCAAGCTCCAGATCCGCGGTCGTAACGCGTGTATGCGACAGGGGGAGTGAACGTAGCCCCGGCGGCGATGGTCATGGCTTTGCTCAGCGAACTGGTCGTCGGCGGCGTCGGAAAAACGTTCGTGGCGGTGCGTCGGTGTAGAGTGGCGTTCAACCTGACGGAAGATGTTAGAATAAGCACGAGAGAAGAGCAATAGACGTGCGGGTTGGCATAAGCCATGGACGCGACGACCAAGAGCACGAATCCGGAAAGCTGGCGAATGAACATTTTGTCAAATATGCACAAGGATGAGTGGAATGCACGATATCTAGGGCTCTTTATACTTCATCGCAGCGGTTGGGCGGTCCGTCGCATACAGAAATGCTCGGGATGTATCGAATCTTGCGGACTGCCAAGAAATTTCTGTTGCAATCGGCAGCTATGCCGACGGAAAAAGAGTTGCAAAGGTTAGCGATGTAGAGAGGAATTTCCGAGCGGTCCGTCACAAAGATGTAGCTCGCTAGTTCATGAGTCTCGAGGCCTGCGCGCCAAGAAGTTCAGAGATAGTATCAATGGTGGGCATAACGCCAAGAGTTGGATTGGAGAGCATTAGAGAGAGATATTTTCGAGCTGTCTGAGGCATTCAAAGCTATGAAGAGCATAAACTTGCATTTGTGGTTGGTATACCGCCAAGAGTTAGATTGGAGATGGAGGCAAAGCGTTTTTGAAAACTTCTGCGCACTGGGAGAGATATTTCCGAGCGGTCCGTGGTATTCAAAGCTCTGGAGAGCATATGATAGCAGCTGCAGTCGCCAAGAAGGTGGATATCGGAGGGGACGAAAAGAGAGCTCCCAATAATTCCGAGGTTTAAAGACATTCATCCGTCGGGCCGCCTGCAATAGCGAAGGCAAGAACTTGATTGGAGATCAGTGGTATGGCCGGGCACATGGGAGGGCATGAGATGGCCCGGTGATCACCTGTGAAACTCGGGTGGATTGTCGAGTTGAGTGAGTTCAAGTTTATCGTCCATGGAGTCCACGTGGATGCTTCAAAGCGCCGGAGCCCACGCCCGATGAAGGCTTCAAGGTCACGAAAAGCAGAAGATAAAGAGTCGACAGGATCCGATTGCAGGTGTCTCCATTGTGATTAGACACCATGCTTTCCAGTGTTCGACAAGGTGTTCGAATAAGTATCCGGATTTGAAGCTGGAGACTTTGGCGTCCTTGTATGGCCAGAATGGCGTTTCAAGGTCTACACGAGCTCCAATCTCTCCGTATCATTACAGCGACGGACCTACAAAAAGAGCATTCCTTGTTTGTGGATGATGACAAGCGGGAAGGATGCAAATCGCGAACTTGAATTACGTTTGCATTACGTTTCAGTCTGCGCCTGAATGACGGCAGGGTGACGGTATTACAGAGTCACAGGTCCTAGCAAGGCTCGGTCTGGCTCGGTGCCGTGCCCAGCTCATAGGGAATTCTCCAACCTCATCACTCTCTTTATAAGATTACGACTGTCTGTCTGAAGCCATTTCGAACTCCGCCCATCGATTAACCGGCGCTTATCGATTGCGCGCCAATCAATGCTAATTCGGGCGCTCATCTCTCAGCTGAAGTGGTGGGCCGCTTCGCGGCCCACCGCGCTCTTGTCCAACCTACGCTGGCTTGCAAATGTAGAGAAATTCACTCGCCAGTCGGGCGCCGCCGGGCCTCGCCGAGCCCAGACTGATCCTTCAATAAACCCCGGCCGTTACCTTCAAGTTGACTTGCTCAACTGCTTACTGGTCCTATCTTCCCGATTCGAAGCAAACAACCGATTTACAAAGACACCCATATCGTGGGCTTCAGGGAAGTTTTCTCTGAAATTTGGCCCCACTGTCGGTCTTGTGCCGAACTCCGGATCCGTGCGGTATGTTGGTTTCTCACAGAGAGCTTCCATATCGCGTTTGTGGCAGTTGCGCATGGTTGTGGCATTGATCATCGATTCGATTTTTGGCGGCCTGCTTGTTGAAGCCTTGTTCTTTTAATTTCTATCCGTCTCGAGCTCGTCCAGCCTGCTGTTCTCCGGGCTCTCGGAATAAACTTACCCCATACATAAACCCGTCAGTTTTAGGTTTCGTGGTTACCGTAGGCGTTTGACATCTGTAAACTGTTTGTTTTGGCAGGCGATAGACTCCTTCGCTCCGCACTTCATCACGAACGTTGATGAATGCTGCCCGAGATGCAAACCCACCATATGCTCGTTTTCTCAATCTATACAATATTACGGAACGGAGCGGTGCTTTTTCCCTTGCCGGCTCTTAGCGGAGATCTTTGAGCGCTTATTTATCCGGGCGCTGCCAGTCCCAGTGGCTCGGCTTCCTTTGGGTTTCCCAGCTGGTTTCCCTCTTTTCCAATCACTCTCAAAATGGCCGCAGCTCCCTCCGCAGCGCAAATAGCGGCCCTCGTTGCTCTCGTGAAGCAGTTGTTCGCTACTTCGTTCATCGGTAAATCATTATATAACTTTTACTTCCGCGGGGTTTTTAAATGCCGTCTGTCTCAGGCTTTGCGATCGCTACGACGTGGGTCCATTTCTTCTGCGGGCGTCCAGTCGACCGGCCATCCCGCTTTCCGTCCACGGACAATCCAATTTGGGATGGAAGCGGCGCTGGGGTTTCTGGCGGGACCTTCGGATCTGACCTCTTACCATATCTTCTCGCGGGCGTCCCATCGACCGGCCATCCCGTCCACGGACGATCCAATTTGGGACGGAAGCGGCGCTGGGGTTTCTGGCGGGATCTTCGGATCTGACCTATCTGACCTCTTCCCATAGGTTGTACGGTATTTCCGTCCTACAGGCCTATCTATACTACCGCAACTATCCTTCCGATCATCCGGCCCTCAAAAGCACCGTCCGTGCCTCTCATTCCATGACTGCTGCTGCTGACGTACGTGCAGGTCGCTTTATTATGGGTTCTGGACACTCTTTGCACGATTTTTGTGGCCCACAGCCTTTACACCTATTTTGTGCGTCTTTTTTTTTAAAAACTTTCGGTGATCGGTGCTGACATTCGGGGACGGGATTAAAGGTCCTCAATTTCGGCAAAAACCCGACTATCGATCTCATTATCCCTTGGTGCGTGGTGTCTTCTCCGGCCTGAAACGTCGAATTAACTAGGCTACAGGAGCTTTACGGTGCGCATCAATCGTGATTCTTCACTCCCATTGCTCACTGGCGACGCAAATAGTCTGAGAAATTTCTCGTCGTACGTGCGCCAGAGCCTTCATTCCTACCACTACTCACATTTGTGTCATTTAGACCCTCATCACTTTTGTAGCCCAACTGTACGCTCGCTATCCATTGCATTTGGACTCTGCTCACCCCCCACCAGCTTTTATGCGCGGACGATATGGAAGAGTATGTGCTCTTCCTTAACTCCGTGTTCGTCTCTCATTCTGCTCCGGTGCAGTCAGCAGCAACGTGATAATAACTGCGTCCGTCGTGCGTATTTCGTCCACATTTTCTATGTCCACCTGTCGCTGAGAATACGTCAAGGGAGTTCTTGCAGTAGTGACATTCGGTGTGTTTCTTCCTCTCTGCTTGCCCATTATACTGACTTCCATCGTAGCACTCGGTATTGGTGGGTCTCTTCGCCGCTAACCCTGATCTTGTTCTAATAAAGGTCCATCCTCGGACAGTAACCACGGTACACCTGTGCGTAGCGCCGCTAAAATATTTCAGCACCATCTCATCGCACCTCCAGCTACCAAAACCCGCTGGCGACAGCCATCTCTGCGCGCTCGTTCCAGATCCTCTCGGGATTAGTGCAGGGCTTGGCGGCGTTCAACGACGTGCTGATCACGGTGTGTCTCTGTACCTGGCTCTACCAGCAGAAGAAGGGAGCAGGCGGATGGGAGGCGGGCCGGACGTTTGGGTATGCTCTCTCCCGAATCTCCCCTTTCTCACCTTGTTGATGTGCTCCACAGCACAGACAAAATCCTCGACACCCTCATCCTGTATGCCGTCAGCCGGGGTGCGTATCTTCTGTCTCGTCTGACCCGTACTGCTCTCATCATAAGTATTTGGAGTGCAGGTGTCCTCACAGCGTAAATGACCTATTTCCTAATTTAGCAATTGCTCACCTGCGCTTTTACAGCGTCACCCAGTTCTTGTTCCTGACGCTGAACCTGGCGCTCCCGCACGCGACGTACTGGATGCCCTTCCACCAAGCGGTCGGCAAGCTGTACGTTAACTCGGTCTTCGCGACGTACGTTCTCCCTTCCCTTCCCTTGATTTTTGGTGGTAAGTCCTGACCTGATTTTTTTCGTCACTCCAGGCTCAACGTGCGCAGCACCTTCGCGAATGTCGAAGGCAAGCAGGCGACGAACTTATCGTTCGCCGACGTGCCGGGCCTTACTTCGACAACGGGAATGGAGACGGGAGCGACGGAATCTAATACCGCGGTACGCACCCATGCTTTCACAGCGAGCCTCTCTGAATCGAACGTGTCTCTGCAGTCTGCGCCGTCGGGCAAAAATTTCAGGCCGCTTGTGTTCTCGGCCGTCTCAGCGGGGACGGTGGAATCGCCCACGCGGAGCCGGGGCGCGTCGGAGAATGAGAAGGAGACCGGTGACGGCGTCTGAGCCTATCCGACTGTTACGAACCGGAAGGCATTTTAACGGAGCTGGCTTTGAATGTACATTGATTTTGTAAATTATGGAGGATGGGCACATACACATACCCCCCGTCCCATAGCTCTGCGGATTGCTTTGGAATATAACAGGTCGCAATGAAAACAGTAACCCTTGTCCGTAATCGTTCCAGTGTCCCTTGAAAACTCACTACTCTTTTTGAGCAAGAGACTCTCGATACTTTCGTGCCATGGTCCGGAGAGACTCTATGGCTTATGGCTCTTCTCTGGGACCGTCTGAAACTTCTAGAGGTCGCATTAGGGACGCAGTTATAGAATAGAAGACATCAGAACCCACGATAGAAAACGCCCGAGCACTTTTTGAGAGGTAACTTGGGCTCTGCGTCGAGTGCCTTCTTTTTTGACCGCAGCATGTCGGCGGGTGAGGATTCTAATATGGTTGACATGGCGAGTTTATGCGGGAAACGGGTCGGGACTTCGGATTTCGACTGCAGCAACTGGGCCGCCGACAAGAGGTGGCTCGTCGTGGGACCGGTTTGTAGAGTAACTGGAAATATTTCGCTCAGCGCATGCTGGAGATACGAAAAAAATACATACCTTGCCATTTTCTGGATGAATCTAGTTCTATTAGACACCCGAACAGGTGAAATTCCGCCCATTCCTCGGTCTCACCCTCGCTGATGCTCTGCCAGTGGAGCCTCAGCTTCTCTGAGGCTTCGATTTCGACCTCTGCCTTCTTTGTTTTCTTCAAGCGTAGGAGCGGTGGGGATGGAGTTGTAGAGATCCGGATGCAATGTCCTAAGCGCCTGGGAAGACGAATGTCAGTATTGGGTCAAATAGAATCCAGAACAACTCACCCTCGAGACTGCACAGTGCCCAATTTCATGGGCTATGCTTGCCTTCAGACTTGGTGGCAAGCGAGAGCAATTGCGGACGTGGGATCTCGGGGGGATTCCACTAATACGCGGCAGGAATGAAAATACGATCATGTAGAACATGTTTTGCGAGCGCGTTGCTGTGGTACACATAGTCAACCGCCGTAACCAGCACGGGAGGGTTCGAGAACAATTCCTGGGTCCAGGCCTGAGGGTCTTCCACCCCGAGCATCTTGTAAAGTTCGTAGATCTCTCATCCTCGCTGATCTCTGTCCTGACAGAATATTAATGAGACAAACTCGTGATATAGAGTGAGGAGCGGCGCTTCGGGGCGCGCATGCCAGGTGAACGACAAGTCGCGGTGAATCAAGTGCTCCAGGAGGGAGTCGATTGCTGCCAGAATGGACAACTTCTATGCTGGACATGGTATGGAGGAGAGAGAATGATCGACTAGGCCCCTATACGTAGGGGGCATTTGATGACGATGCGCTGAGACCCTAGCCGCACCCACGGAATGACTCGCCCACGTCTCGTATAGCCGGACCGCGACAAAAAATACAGTTCATATGTCCTCAAGCCAAAATCATCGATGCCAATTTTTTACACTGTGAATAGCGCAGATCCGAGGGCCTCGAATCATCCGTACTTTTTTCTCGTCGATCTCATCTTCTCAGGGATGTATCATGGGATAAGGTGCTCCGACACTGTGGGTCACATCAAGCGCGTTCGAGCGCCTCGTCCCGCCTCGACAAGACATCCAGTAACCGTCAAACGTGTTTGGATATTGTGGCGCAAGCGGCGAGGATGATACCGTCGCGGGTGCCCCATCGATATCGCGATCAGTTTGACCCCATCGCGTCGAGTGGTCGCGTACGAGAGCGCCGTCCAGGCGCGTCCGCGTATCTTCTGCATTGGGGCCGGAGGACTTCGGAGCGAATGACAATGGGATGAGAAGACGACGGCAAATGAGATGCTGAGGGGCGTGGGTGGGGGGACGCTGCAGTCGGTCCTCAGAAAGGACTCGGCCGCTACACATGGGTGGGTTTCTTCATTTCATTTGGGGCGGAAGAGAAAAATGTCGGTGGCGATCGAGGATGCAGGAACAGTATAGCGACGACAGCGTGGTGGACAATAGAGAGTCGTGGGTAGTGTAGCGACGGCTCGGTGGTTGCACGGGAGCAGAGGGACATGCCCCCTCGCCATGTCCTGGACGTGAGGTCGTTCCGTAGAAGGGGAACCGTCTCGGTCCCCGAGTGCCACGACTGCCGACGACCGGTGGCGCCAGTGAAGCATGAGGGACGAGCCCGACGCGGGGTAGAGATTGCGGGCTTCACCACATTCTGGTACACTTTGCGCTGCCGCATGAAATCAATTAAGTGCTTTAAATACATAGAGCTGCAAGGAAGAATCACCTCCTCCGATCATCATAACTTGCACTGACTCGCGCCTCTTCATTCCACGTACGCCAACGCCTCTGTCACCACAACCCACTTCGCCTGTGACTCCTGCTCCGTCGAATAGACATGGAATGCGTGGCTAGGGAGACGCGGAAACGCGCGGTTTAGAAAGTCAGCGACGAGGAGGGGGTCCCCGCACGGCGAGGTGTACAGCATGAGCTCGTCCATCACCACCGCGTGCCCGCTGCTGCTTGTCGTCCCCTCCTCAGCGCAGAACGGCGCCTTCACCTCCGAACTCGCATCTACCTCCATCGCGAGCGTCCGCAGGCGCGGGCACCCCGCCGCCAGCGCCCACAGCGCGTACAGCCGCACGTCTGGCGGGCCCTCCCGCCTCGCCCTCGGGGGTGCGATGATAAGGGTGGTGAGCAAAGGCCAGGCGCGCGCCATGGCGTGTACGTCTGTGTCCATCACGCTGATGGCAAGGGGGTTGACGTTGACTTCGAAGGTTTGGAGGCTGGTGCAGGCGTAGAGAGAGCTGAATGCGGCGAGGGGCAGACAGGTGAGAGCGTTACTACCCGGGTTTGCACCGATGGAGCGGGTGCCGGAGGACCGGCGAAAAAAGAAGTGCGCGAGGCAGGCGGTGGAGGTGCGCGTTGGCACTGAAGGAGGGAAGAGGAGGGAACATAGAGAAGACAAGGAGGAGGCGGCGGAGGCGGAGGTGAGGTCCTCTGCTTTCAAGCGGACGGAGAGCAGTTCGGGCGAGGAGATGAGCGGGAGGAGCGCAGCGATGGAGGGGAGGGTACCAGAGACGCGCAGGCTCTCAAGCACCGGAAAATGAGTGCCATCAGGGTCGGTGGTGGCGATCCCAGAAAGCGACCGCAGGTCCAGGAAGCGGAGGCGTGGGAGGTTCGCAAGGTGCTCGATGAGAGCGCCGCTGACGCAGAGGTCACAAGAGAAATACTCGAGGCTAAAGAGCCTCTGGACAGCGGCTTCGACGGCGGGCAGAAAATGGAGTGTGCGGAGGGTGAGCTTCTTGACGTCGGGGAGCCAGAGAAGCGCAGGGTCGTTGAATGCATCGATGGTGCGCAGGATAGCGTCTGATTGATCTGAACTGTCCGGCTGATATGAAGTGTGCTCGATTTTGGAGCACATGAGCAAAGAGAATTCTTGGCTTGGAAGCGAAAATTTGCGGGAAATTTGCGGGAGAGAAGATGGAACGCGCCAATGCATCCATTTTGCGCTGAGGGCTCCCAGCGAAAGTCCGCGAGGGCTGGGAAGATGGGGTCGCGGAAGTCCTTGATGTATGGAAACAGCTCGCATCCTGGGCCCAGTACCCTACTCCATTTGGAGAAATCGACGTAGTGGATGCGGGGAGCGTATTTATCGAACACGACAAAGTCGTTCGCCGTTAACGGGCGTTTGAGACTGTACTGCGGACCTTGAGCTTGCCACTGGTGCCGAAGTTGGCAAATTTCTCACCCGTCGTGGCCGGAAAGGCGCAGTGTAGTACGTGACCTGGTACGCGTCCTGTGGAAGTAGCCTTATAATCGCATCAGGCTGGTGCATCGACCGCCACAGGGCGTCCAAGGCCGCGTTTGAAATGTTTCGAGAAACCCGTGCGAGATTTGCGAGAGTATCGGTGTCGATAGAAGACACTGTTCCTTTACCCGGCGGCGAGATATACGATAGCACAAGCAGTAAGAGTTCCTGGATAGCGAAGAAATGAGATCCTATCGATTCTTCTTGTTCCGAGTCCCCCATGACGGTACCCAAGGTGTTGTCGAAACGGTCAGATACGGGGTTCTTTAGCTTTTCAATAGGTCGTTGCAGCCTGAACGCCACGTATGGATGAGGAGGCAAGAATACACTGTGAGACATGTTTTCTCATGTTTTCAATCAGGTGATGCGTGCCTTCTTGTTGTCTCCCTCCACGTTCTCAGTCAACAGCATTTCTGGGACGTGTATATGCGAATATATTAGAGGGTTTGTGCAAGCCACCTGATGAAATTTTAAACTTGATATATCTCTACATCCACCGGCCCATTCACAAAGACCTAAGCCACCTAGGACACCTTCCACTTGGACCTACTAGTATTCTAGGTGGCTTAGGTTCTGGTAGCTGGGCTAATGGGTATCGAGAGAAATGGCATTCAAAAACTCATCAGGTGGCTTTCACAAACTCTCTATTCAATCGGTCTCCTTTCTGAAAATCGCTGGTCGAAATCTTCATACTTTGCACTGGCCCGTCGGAAATTTCAAACTTCCACCGTTGATTTCTTTCTGCCCCCCGGGGTGAATTACATTGAACTGGCTCGTTCTTGAGGACCTGAGGGACTTTGTCACCAAAACCAGTCTTGCATTTCGGCCTATGAATCTGCTGCAGTCAGGCCTGAACTAGTCTTTTCCGGGAAGGTTGCCCGGTTTCTAATCGCGAAGTCTAATTCTCCCCAGTTCGCCGCGGACCGCAGAGTATGTTACTGCGGAGCGAGTGCTCGGTGAATACCTCCCCTTATAGACGAGGTACCGCATTTCATTCTTTGCGTTGGATGGAGAGTTGAAATGTTTTTCTAGAGCGAGTCACTTGTTTCAAAAACTACTTCTATGTGGCTCGGCTGTAGCTTCAAGATTTCAAATACACATATACTCACCTGTTGCACTGGCTGGAGGAAATCCCTGAAGTCTAAACGTAGCCACTGCATCTGCGTCTGCACCGCACGACTTGGCCGCTAAAAACTAAGAGGCCTATTAAAATTCCGCCATTACGGCCTTTTCATTCCCGTGCACGTATAGGTCTACCGGAGTAGCGCACCCTTTCTCAGTCTACCGCAAAGAGGCATGAATGCCGCGCATCTTCGCGCGAAGATGTGCAGTCAACCAGGCATCTAGAACCCTACTACCTACTCGGTTCGTGACCCCAGTATCGCCTCGTCATGATACGTCCAAGACGCCAGCCACGAAACGACTCGCCCACGTCTCGTATCGCTGGACCGCGACGACAAATACAGTTCATATGTCCTCAAAATCGTCGATACCAATTTTTTACACTGAATTGCGCAGTTCCGCGTATCATAGCTTGCATTGACTTGTGCCTCTTCATTCCACGTACGCCAGCGCTTCCGTTACCACGACCCACTTCGCTCGCGCTTCCTGCTCCGTCGAATAAACATGGAACGCGTGGCCAGGCAGACGCGGAAACGCGCGGTTCAGGAAGTCAGCGACGAGGAGGGGGTCCCCGCACGGCGAGCCGTACAGCATGAGCTCGTCCATCACCACCGCGTGCCCGCTGCTGCTTGTCGTCCCCTCCTCAGCGCGGAATGGCACCTTCACCTCCGAGTTTGCATCCACCTCCATCGCGAGCATCCGCAGGCGCGGACACCCCGCCGCCAGCGCCCATAGCGCGTACAGCTGCACGCCCGGCGGCCCCTCCCGCTTCGCCCTCGGGGGTGCGATGATAAGAGTGGTGAGCAAAGGCCAGGCGCGCGCCATGGCGTGCACGTCCGCGTCCGTCACGTCGATGGCGAGGGGGGTCGACGTCGACGCGGAAGGTCTGGAGGCCGGTGCAGGCGTAGAGAGGGCTGAATGCGGCGAGGGGCAGACGGGTGGGAGCGTTACCACCCGGGTTTGCACCGATGGAGCGAGTGCCGGAGGGCCGGTCAAGAAAGAAGTGCGCGAGGCCGGCGGTGGAGGTGCGCGTTGGCACTGAAGGGGGGAGGAGGAGGGAAAATAGAGAAGAAAGGGAGGAGGCGTCGGAGGCGGAGGTGAGATTCTCTGCTTTCAAGCGGACGGAAAGCAGCTCGGGGGAGGAGATGAGCGGGAGAAGCGCAGCGATGGAGGGGAGGGTACCAGAGACCCGCAGGCTCTCTAGCACTGGAAAACGGGTGTCATCAGGGTCGGCGGTGGCGATCCGGGGAAGCGACCGCAGGTCCAGGAAGCGGAGGCGTGGGAGGTTCGCAAGGTGCTCGAAGAGAGCGCCGCCGACGCGGAGGTCACAGGAAAAATCCTCGAGATTAAAGAGCCTTTGGACAGCGGCTTCGACGGCGGGCAGAAAATGGAGTGTGCGGAGGGTGAGCTTCTTGACGTTGGGGAGCCAGGGAAGCGCAGGGTCGTTGAATGCATCGATGGTGCGCAGAATAGCGTCCGATTCATGTGGAGTGTGCTCGATTTCGGACCACATGAGCAAAGAGAATTCTTGACTTGGTAGCGAGCCTTCGCGGGAGAGAAGGTGGAATGCGCCGATACATCCATTTTGCACTGAGGGCTCCCAGCGAAAGTCCGCGAGGGCTGGGAAGATGGGGTCGCGGAAGTCCTTGATGTATGGAAACAGCTCGCATCCTGGGCCCAGTATCCTACTCGAGTTGGAGAAGTCGACGTATTGGATGCGGGGAGCGTATTTGTCGAACACGACTAAGTCGTTTGCCGTTAACGGGCGTTTGAGACTGTACTGCGGACCTTGAGCTTGCCACTGGGGCCGAAGCTGGCAAATTTCTCACCCGTCGTGGCCGGAGATCCTCAGTGTACGTGACCTGGTACGCGTCCGGTGGAAGTAGCCTTATAATCGCATCAGGCTGGTGCATCGACCGCCACAGCGCGTCCAAGGCCGCGTTTGAAATGTTTCGAGAAACCCGTGCAAGATTTGCGAGAGTATCGGTGTCGATAGAAGACACTGATCCTTTACCAGGCGGTGAGAGATACGATAGTAAAAGCAGCAAGAGTTCCTGGATCGCGAAGAAATGAGATCCTATCGATTCTTCTTGTCCCGAGTTCCCCATGACGGTACAGATCAAGCAAGGTGTTGACGAAAAGGTCAGATATGGGTTCTTTAGCTTTCAATAGGTCGTTGCAGGCTGAACACCGCGACTGCGGAGTGTGGATGAGGAGGTAACTAATACTAAAAATACAGTGAGGCATCATGATGTTTTCAATCAGGTGATGCGTACCGTTGTTGTCTTCCCCTACAGTGGACTCTGAGTCCACATCGGTCAACGGCGTGCCTCCGTGAAGATTCAATGAAGAGTTTCAAAATCCGCCTTGCTGATAATTACTGGGCGAAATCTACTTGGAACTGGAATAATCATTGACTCGGACGTCGCCGTGGATTTTTTGCGACTTCAGCTGCAGTTTGGATGAGACGATAACTCATGAACCCAAAGGATTCAGCCACCGTGGCACATTGCTGTTGAACTGGTTCGTTCTTAACTCGGAGAGGCAGGCCATTAGGGACTCTATACCACCAAACTGGATAATGGTTCTTTCATTTCGGTCTGTGAATGCATCGAAGTACCGTCAGTTGCCAGGGCCTGAACTAGTCTTTTCCGGAAAGGTTGCCCTAGTTTCTAATCGGGAAGCCCAAAACCTTCTCCCCAGTTCCGTCGCGGACTCGCAGTGTATCTTATTGCGGACAGAGTGCTTGGCGTGCATCCTCCACCTTCCAGACGAGGGACGATGTTCCATTCTTTCCGCTGGATGGAGAGCTGAAATGTTTTTCTAGAGCAAGTCATTTGAATTGCATTTACGCGGCTCGCCTGTAGCTTCAAGATTCCAATACACATATATTCACTGCGTAGCTACTGCATCTGCATCGGCACCGCACGAGTTGGCCGCTAAAACGAAAGAGGCCTATCAAAATTCCGCCACTACGGCCTTTTCATTCCCGTGCATGTACAGGTCTACCGGAGCTGCGCACCCTTTCTCGGTCTACCGCAAAGATGCGCGGCATTCATCATCTTTGCGCGAAGATGCGCGGTTAGACAAGCATCTCGAACCCTACCTACTCACATTCCTTCGCCCTACCTACTCGGTTCGTCACCCCAGCATCGTCTCTCGTCATGATACGTCCAAGAAGCCATCCTCGCGGGTACAAGCCGTCCTTTTCGGTAGACTAGCAGGCAGGCTACTCTGCAGGCCTCGCAACTTCTTGCATTTCCTTCACGCTTTGCTTCGCCCTTCACAATGCCTGACCTCTCCCCACCTCCACCCCACAATCGCAAGGGGCTTACTTTCTGGCTCATATTCCTCTCTATCTGCATCTCTCTCTTTGTCTCCGCCCTCGAGCTCACCACCGTCTCCACCGCCCTCCCCACCGTAGCTTCTTCCCTCCGCCTCTCCGACTCTGTGTTTGTCTGGATCGGGACGACCTACTCGCTTGCCTCGACTGCGTTCCTCCCGCTGAGCGGCGGTCTGGCTGAGATCTTTGGGCGACAGCACGCGCTTCTCCTCTCCATCGGGCTGTTCGCTGTTGGCAGCGCGCTATGCGGCGCGGCGGGGAGCGGGTACGTGCTCATTGCGGGGCGCACGGTGCAGGGGCTGGGCGGGGGCGGAATCCGGTCGCTTGCGGTGATCATCCTCGCAGATTTGGTGACGCTGGAAGAGCGGGGGATATACGGTATCCTCACTGGGCTGTCGGTATCCATCTACACTAGGACGGGATACTAGGCTAACGAAGATGTAGGACGTGGAGCGTCGCGTGCGTTGTCGGTCCGATCATTGGCGGGGATCTGGCCGCGCGGGGGGCGTGGCGGTGGTTATTCTGTAAGCGCTTCCGCTTTTCTGGAGACGAGTCGCTCAGGCCACATTTTCAGACCTCAACCTCCCCATTGCGGGCCTCGCAGCCGTCTTTGTTGTCCTCTTTCTTCGACTTCCCACACCCCTGGGGACGTTCCGCGCGAAGATAGGAAGGCTGGACTTGATGTAGGCTCTCAGATTTGCTTTCCTCCTTCTTCTCATGATATTCATGCTGCCTTTATTTCTTTAGCGGGAACTTCATCATCATCGCGTCCACCACGTGCTGCACGCTCGCGCTGACATGGGGCGGCACCAGCGCGTCTTGGACGTCTTTTCAGGTACTCGTCCCGCTGTGGTGCGGACTCCTCGGGCTGGCGTTCTTCCTGCTCTATGAGGCGACGGTTGCAGTGGATCCTTTGGTGCGTTCGCTCCCCCTCATAACATCATCCCTCCCTGTACCCAGCGCTTATGCTCAGCTCACGCAGGTACCCTTCGTGCTTATGTGTAACCGGACGAGCTTAAGCGGGTGCGCGTTTCCTCTACATACTTTGTGCTCGTTATTTACGAATTACTTTTCGTGATAGTTACGTCCAAGCGTTCGTGGTCGGGCTCGTCACTCTCTGCGTTGTCTGTACGTCCTCCCTTCCCCTTGCGCAATCCTCATTGCTGACCTTCCCAACGTGGTAGACTTCCTCCCGGTATATTTCCAAGCATGCCACTCCGCCACTGCCCTCCGCTCGGCGCTGCTGGGCCTCGGGGTCGCGGCTCTGGCACCCGCGGCGATCATCGCCGGTGCACTTCCTCCTGCATGCGCCCGGTGCGATGATATGTGCTGACTTGCTCTCCAATTGACAGGTGTGCTGGTGAGCAAGACGGGTCGCTACAGGCCGCAGATGTGGGCGGGATGGGTGATCATGATGGTCGGGCTGGGGCTGCTGAGTACGGTGCAGGCGACGACGCCGATCTGGCGGACGGTGCTGTGGGGTGGGGTTGTTGGGGTTGGATTGGGGTGCGTTTCCTGGCTCTCAAACGCAAGGGTTGACTGATTGAGCGACGTAGATTCGAATACTCGACAACGATGTTTCCGGTGCAGGCGCCGCTGCCGGTAGCGCAGAACGCACGGGCGCTGGCGTTTCTGACGTTCGTGGGGTCCTTTGCGGGGGTGTGCGTCCTCTTCTTTCCTCCACCCCTTCTCCTGCTTATTCGACTACCTCATAGGTGGGGCCTCACCATCGGCGGCACCGTCCTCGACAACCAGCTGCAGCGTGGGCTGCCCTCCGCAGTGACTTCAAATATCTCGCGCAGCGGCTCTTCGATGCTCGCGTACGCACTGATCCCGCGCATCCTCACCCTGCCCCTTGAGCTCCGTCTCGAGGTGCAAGACGCGTTCGCGGGAGCGCTGGGGACGGTGTGGCTCGTCCTTGTAGCGATCGCGGGTGTGGGGCTCCTCGCAAGCCTGTTTATGAAGGGGCTGCCGCTACATGCGGAGCTGGATGAGAGGTGGGCGCTGGTGGAGATGGATGTGAGCAATGCGAGGGATGCAGGCCGGAGGGGCAGGGTGCCGCCGCTCAGGTTCGTCGCAATCGTTTATCCTTTCTTTCTTGATCTGTATGAAAAGATTCGAAATGGTGAGTGTCCCCGGGACGGTGGTGAAAGTGGATTTTCATGCTAGGGACGTGGGGGATGCGGACAAGGTGTAAAGTAGGTCCGATGATACTTGGGTTATTCCTCTGAGCTAATGAAACCTTGCAGACGCGAACTAAAGTTGTATTGTATACGACAGATACCCTGCTTCGTCACGATGTAAAGCATTAAATAGTCGGATTTTATGACTTGCAATGATACGGTCGCCTTGGGAGACTCGTGGCCTCATAGATGGGCGTCGTAGAAGCTGAAGGTCTAGCAAACCTTCGTCTGTGGCCGAGCGGCCAAGCTCGAAGTCAATGAGCTGGAAAAAATTGATTGAAAACCGGACGCCCGCGTTTCGCAGACGGTGATCAAAATCGTACAATTTGAACACCATGCCCAATTCTCCAGTTGTCGAACTCTCGCACGAAGTCGGACAACTCGTCGAATGGCTCGAAAAGGGAATTTGTGGCTGTGCCTTCTTCTGACGGTTCGCCAAAACCATGATGGTCGAATGGTCGAGCAATGGTACGCCGTTTCAGCCGCTCGCATCTATTTTCCGCGCCTACTGTCGCCGTGTAACTGATCTTGGTCTGTGTGGAACTGTATTCCGTCCTGGAGTTCATCTGCGTCACAAGTGCTCACAAGTGCCTCTGGCTAGCTGCCAGTGGAATGTGTAGAGCGGCGAAACTGAGGCCTACTCACGTCGATCAGCATGAGCGTCCTGGCCTAAATACAATACATTTTGGACCCCATCTTCCCTTTTCTGCTCGATCGATGGACTGACACCACTCCAACAAAACTGAATCCTACCTGTCATTTGGAATCGTTTATTATTGCGGTAATGTAAAGCCTTCTATTGTAAAATGATCTCAATTTCCATTTGTTATTCTTCGCTGATACATTCAACTCGTAGATGCCTCTCTGGTCATGACGCTTACTGGAGTTCCTCCTCATACTCGCGGCCCTCAAGCTCGAGTGCAGCCTCGCGAGCCTTCAGCAAGCGAGGCGCGAACTTTCCTTGTTGAAGGATCTCTCTGCGAGAGATTGCCTCGACAGATTCACCTGCTGTGGGATTGCTCAGACCGCAGCAAAGATTCACGAAGAGCGGGAACATACCCATATCCCGTCTGCTCGGTTTGAAGGGGAGGTTGTCGAGCTGAGCGGCGAAGGCGGCTGCTTGCTGGGTGGCGGCTGCCTTGAGATCGCCGTTTTTAACCCCGCCAATGCAATTCTTGAAGCCAAGCAGCGTAGCCACGTCGCAGTTCGGCGACTTGTTGCCGTGACCGCATCCGCCAGAGCCGTTGGTCTGTGCGACATCGGGGCCGGCGCACTTCCCTGACTTGAAGCCACAGCAACCCTGCTGGCAGTCGCTGTCCTTGGCGCACGTCTCGAAGACGGTCTTCTTGCCCTTGTTTTTCGCCGCGAGTTGCGCAATCGTCGGGGCTTTCGACGTGGCAGGCTTGGGCTTAGGGGCCGCCGCCGGAGGCTTGGCTGCCGCCTGGGATTTGGCAGCGCCGGGAGTGAAGGGGAGGTTGTCGAGCTGGGCTGCAAATGCGGCTGCCTGCTGAGTGGCGGCCGCCTGGAGGTCGCCGTTTTTAACCCCGCCAATGCAATTCTTGAAGCCAAGCAGCGTAGCGACATCGCAGTTGGGCGACTTGTTGCCGTGACCGCATCCGCCAGAGCCGTTGGTCTGTGCGACATCTGGGCCGGCGCACTTCCCAGACGAAAAGCCACAGCATCCCTGCTGGCAGTCGCTGTCTTTTGCACACGTCTCGAAGACGGTCTTCTTCCCCTTGTTTTTCGCTGCGAGCTCCGCGATGGACGGGGCTTTCGATGTGGCCGCCTGGGGCTTGGGGGCAGCAGGGGCAGCGGCTTTCGGCGGAGGGTTGGCAGCGGCCTTCCCTTGGGATACAACGGTGCAGGCTCCGAACCCGCTGGTGGTTTTTACGGACTGGGTAAAGTCGTCATTACGGGATCGCGACACGCAGAAACAGACATACCACCAGGCACAGATTCTTCGCCTTCCCGCCTGCGCATTTGGTCCCAGCTGGCAGACTAACGAATTTGAATCACAATCCGAACCGCGAGGTGATGAAGTACGGCGGCACTCACGAGAATGTGACCTGGTCAGTCTCAACTTTGGACGGTTTCTAGCAACGAATAATCAGTCTTGGATTTCTGACAATGCGGGTTAGGTCCCCACGCACAGGGTTTCCGTTCTTCGTGACCTTCCCGGCGACAAATTTCTTCCCCGTACCCGTTTGATCAACTTCGACCGAAACGGATGTGGAACCGTCGCCTCCCGCGTTGACTTTAGATCAGCATCAATGAGTTCAATGCCTTATCCCGGACGATAACAGCACCCACAATTTTGGACCTTCATGGTCACAGATCCATCGGCGGCGGCAGCGATGGCGGTAGAAGCGTCAAGTTTGGATGCGATGTCGACGTTACCACACGGCTTCGCGGTGCTTGGGCGCTGGACGTCGCTCCGCTGGGGCGTGCCCTTGACACCTAGAGCAGGGCTAGAGTGTGCCCGTTAATATTGCGATAATAATGGGTGCAAAGCAAATAAACGCGCTTCGGGATCGCATGTGCGGATGTTTGCGCAGCAAGGGCGAGGAAGATTGACGTCAAAGCCAACACGGATTTCTTGGGAGGGAGCATCGTGATATCAATAATGTTGTGTTAATGTTGAAAAGGAACCGGTCCGAAGAAGGAAAAAAAGGCAAAAGGAACCGGTCCTGGAAAGAAGAAAAAAGTAGAGGGAAGAAGGGGGAATGGAGACTCAAGCCCGAGTCGCTCTGGCTTTAACGAAATCACCGGCCGTGTAATCCTACCTACCTACCTCCAACTGTAATCGTTTCGCGGCTTTCGCGGATCTCCGTAACTGAAATGATCTTCTCCCTTCAGTTAGTACGAAACAAATGATTGACGGAAGGCTTAGCCGCTTAGGCGGTACAAAGTGATCATGTTGTTTTCTTGGTCCCTCCAAGTATGTCTCCACTTGTTTTCACACTACCCAGCCAAAACTTGACCGTATGCAGCAGGCGATACTGAGTGCGGAGCTTCAAATCGCTCGCACGGGCAAGCGCTTTTCCTTCCGGAGCAAAGGGGGGATCCGGGTTGAACACACCTACCTGAAACATGGCAGTCCACATACACCGCTGTACGCCGCGTTGTTGCAACTCCTGGGCTACGCACAGGGTCTGATTTAGCTACTTTCAGGCGGGACACACTAGACACACTATCGTGCAATCCTTGGCATTGTGATGCTACATCCGGCAGTTGATAAAACATACGACACGAGATCAATTTATGGCCGACAATGAAAGTGGACACATTCAGACCGTTCGGGGTGGATATCGATGCGACAGCCTGCATAGCCCGTCGTTATTCTGCCCCAGGGGCCGCGAGACGCGGAAGTCCTCTATCAAATACAAAATCACTATCCAACCGTGACGCCGATCAGCTGTAATTGCGCGGCCGGGGACGACGCGGAACTGGCGTCCGTAACAGGACCGTAACTTGAAGCTAAGTGTCATTCATGTTCACTCATCATGACGAGACCATAAAAAATAAGATACTAGTGTCAAGAATTTTTGCAAAGCTTGAGAGAGGGACCGCCAATAAGTAGTAATCGAGTTGATCAGCGCTCGATCATGATCAACGCCAAGGATTTGCCAAGGATCGGCAATCATCGGCACATTTTCTCTACTTGTGTACTCTTGTGTACTTCCAGTGCACTTCCTGATCCACAACTTGTCCACAACGTTGAACCATGATTTAAGCAATGGTCGAGTGCCTTTCCAGCCGCCCGCATCCAACTTCCGCGCCTACTGCCACCGTGTAACTTCATCTTGGGCTGTACATGCCGTCCTAGAGCTCATCTGTGCCACAAGTGCCTCTGGCCTGCCAGCTGGCGCGAAACTGAGGCTTACTAGTACTCATGTCGGCCAGCATGAGCGTCCTGGCTTAAATATGATACATTTTGGAACCCACCTTCCGATGGGCTGTTGCGACACCACTCCACCAAAACGGTATCCTACATGTCATTTGGAATCGTTCATTATTGTGGTAATGTAAAGCCCTCTAGGCTCTATTCTGTTATTCTTCGCTGATACATTCAGCTCGTAGATACTTCTGGTCGTGATCGATGTTTACTGGAACTCCTCCTCGTACTCGCGAGCCTCAAGCTCAAGTGCACCCTCGCGGGCCTTCAGCAAACCAGGCGCGAACTTTCCTTGTTGAAGTATTTCTCTGCGAGAGATTGCCTCGACGGATTCGCCTACGGTGGGATTGCTCAAACGACAGCAAAGATTCACGAAGAGCCGGAACGTACCCATATCCCGTCTGCTCGGTTTGAAGGGGAGGTTGTCGAGCTGAGCGGCGAAGGCGGCTGCTTGCTGGGTGGCTGCCGCCTTGAGATCGCCGTTCTTAAACCCGCCAATGCAATTCTTGAAGCCAAGCAACGTAGCGACATCGCAGTTGGGCGACTTGTTGCCGTGGCCGCATCCGCCAGAGCCGTTGGTCTGTGCGACATCTGGACCGGCGCACTTCCCAGACGAAAAGCCACAGCATCCCTGCTGGCATTCGCTGTCTTTTGCGCACGTCTCGAAGACGGTCTTCTTCCCCTTGTTTTTCGCTGCGAGCTCCGCGATGGACGGGGCTTTCGATGTGGCCGCCTGGGGCTTAGGGGCAGCAGGGGGAGCGGCTTTCGGCGGGGGGTTGGCAGCAGCGGCGTTCCCTTGGGATACCACGGTGCAGGCTCCGAACCCACTGGTGGTTTTGACGGACTGGGTGGAAGGTCCATCACATAACCGTCGACGTGCGAGTAAAAGGACATACCACCAGGCACAGGTTCTTCGCCTTCCCGCCTGCGCATTTGGTCCCAGCGGGCAGACTAACGAATTTGAATCAAACTCCGAACTGATGAAGTACGGTGGCGCTCACGAGAATGTAACTTGGTCAGTCTCAACTTTGGACGGTTTCTAGCAACGAATAATCAGTTTTGGATTTATAATAATGCAGTTTAGGTCCCCACGTACAGGGTTTCCGTTCTTCGTGACCTTCCCGGCGACGGATTTCTTCCCCGTACCCATTTGATCAACCTCGACCGAAACGGACGTGGAACCGTCGGCGCCCGCGTTGACTTGAGTTCAGCCAGCAGCAATGAGTTCAACTTGCCTCATCTCGGACGACGATAGCGTGGACGCACAATTCTGGACCTTCAAGGTCACGGATCCATCGGCGGCGGCGGCGATGGCGGTCGAGGTGTCGAGCTTAGACGTGATGTCGACGTTACCACACGGCTTCGCGGTGCTCGGGCGCTGGACGTCGCTCCGCTGGGGTGTGCCTTTGACGCCGAGAGCGGGGCTGGAAAGGTGTGCCCGTTAATAATATTGGAACAACAGGGGCAGAGCAAATAAACGCGCTTCGGGATCGCGTGTGCGGATGTTTGCGCAGCAAGGGCGAGGAAGATGGAGGTCAAGGCCAAGGTGGATTTCTTGAGAGGGAGCATCGTGATATTGAGACTGTCGTGAGTGTTGCGTTCAGGGAACCGTTCCAGAGAAAATTGATGGAAAAAAAAAGGCAGGCAAAAGGAACCGGTCCTGTAAAGGCAAAAAGGTAGGGGGGAGAGGGAGAGGGTGGAGACTCGGGCACTAGTCGCTCTGGCTTTAAGGAATTCTCGGAGCTTCGCGGCTTTCGCGGATCTCCGTTCCATACTGAATGTCAGTTACGAAAGGTTACGAAACAACTGTAGGTAAGCTTAGCCGCTCAAGACAGGTGGTACGAAGCGATGGTGTTATTCCCTTGGTCCGACCTCTAAGTATGAACCCCCAGTCACGAACCTTCACCGGATGCAAGAACCAGGCGATACTGAGTGCGGAGCTCCAAGTCGCTTGTGCAGTAAAGCGCTTTCCCCCTCCTTTCGGAGCAAAGGGGGATGAACATACTTGAAACATGGCAGTACAGCTCGAAGTACACCACCGTCCACACCGCGCCGTCGTAAGCTCCAGCGACCGAACACAGGGTTCGATTGCAAGCCTACCTTCATGTGGCGGGACGACCTCCTGACCTTCTTCATTAATATTGCGATGTTGGATCCGACAGTCGATATTTAATAAAACGCTCCACCGTTTTGGCCGACAATGAAAGCGCTGAAGCCTGACAGCTAACTGTAAAACCCTAGAGCCCTTTCCAAAATTCTTCAGAGGCTCCACTTGACATCGCTTGGCCTCAGCCTGCGCTGGGAAGTGGAGCTGGACTATTGTAAAGGGCAATTGATGGGGCAGGTGGGGCTCGGTAGAAATTTTCGAAAGGGCTCTAGGGTTTTGCAGTCAGCTGGAACGCAGTTCGGAGTGGATATCGCGATCGATGCGCTCCAGTCGTTGGTCCTGACGCCGTCACGCGGAGGTCTTCTGTCAAGTTCAAAATTCCTATCCAACCGTGAAGCCGATCAGCTCAAGATCAGCTGTAACTGGGCGCGACAACGCGACCCGGCGCCTATAATCAAGTCCTTAACTTGAAGCTAAATAAGTGTTCAGTGCACCAGTCAACATCACGAGCACATAAAAAATAAGACCCGGGTTAGATCTTTGAAGCTTTTGAAGGTGCTCTGCTGCCGATCAGCGCTATCGATCAGCACTTGATCATGATCAACGCCAAGAAACCGGCGATCAGCGGGGTTCGGGGATCGTCGGCGCATATCCTTTTTCAAATCCTCCCCAACTCGAATCGCGCTGAGTTGCCGTTGGAGTTGCTCCGCGCCATTGCGAAGGACGTGGAGCACGATCCAAGCATATTCAACCTCCGTCTCGCATCGAAGGCACTCAACCACACCGCTACCCCGTTCGCATTTCGTGTGCTCGTCGTCAATGATAGTGTCAAGAGCGCCAACGCCGTTTCTTTTCTGCAAGGTTGCGATGATTCGCTCACGTCGCTGATACGCGAGGTGGTGTTCCGTGGCAACCCAGAAAGCTCGCGGAACCAAAGCGTCTACAATTATAAACCTAACGGCAAGTCATTCAGTTCCTGTGATTGGAGAATTCTTTAATGATCGGGTAGTGCCAACGCAGACCAAACGTCCGGAGAGACCGGCAGACAGGCGTTGAAGACTGTGTTCTCGGGGTTGGCTAAATTCTCTAACCTCAGGATTCTTCGGCTCGACTTCCACAACTGCTACCAGGAAGAGGGCGCCGTCGAGACTTCAGACTGTTGGGAGGATCCGACCCATTTTCTGAAGCTGCAAAGCGATATTTTTACCGCCCTCGCTGCGCACCCCCCGCAGTCCCTCGTCTCGATGGCGCTCAACAACCTGCTTGCCATACCGGATGACATCTACGCCAAAGAGGAATTTCAGCAGATCTTCCGGTCGTTGGAGGAACTACACGTTTCTGTGCTCTCCGACACGAACGGGGAAGGGTCGTACTACCAGGAACCCCTCGTCGAGTTCTGGGAGACCAGTGTACCGCACGTTGTTCGCAGCGCCGTCGCGCTCACCGCCCTCACGATCCGGAGTGACCTGCCTGTCGGGTCGGGGCCCATGCTCACCACCAAAGACTTGTTTCACCCACACCTCGCTTCTTTGGCACTGCACCAATTCAAATTCGACCCTGCCCTTCCGGACTCAGACATGGTTGCGTTCATCCTTCGTCACAAGGCAACGCTCACACGCCTCGAGTTGCACGGGTGTTCTATTGACGGTGGCGAGGACGGCGAGTTTCCGCGCCCGTGGAACGCTGTTCTCACGCAGTTCGAGACGGAGCTCGGCGCCCTCCGTGAATTTGTGCTTCAGAACGAGAACGAGACAGAGTCCGATGAGGATGCTGTCGGACGCGACCCGCGCTTCGAGTACACACGTCTGGACGCAGGGTTTGGGTTTATGCCTTGGGATGAGGAGGTAGACACCGAAGACTTAGACCTTCCGGCACTGGAGAGCCTGATGGCCGTGGTGGAATCCCGAGGAGGTGAAAGAGACACTTCGGACGAGAACTGACCCTCTTGCCTCCCAAGGCGCCTCCGTACCGTTGCTCCACTACTTCTCCTGGCTTTACTCTGGGTTGCTGGAATGTGGTGTTGGAATACGGAGCGTTGAAATGAGATGTTGGGGTTTCGTACAGCATATCATAGTGAGAAGAGAAGTACCCAATGTTCAAAACCAAGCCAAATTAATAACGGAGATAAGACGACGGAATAGAAATGAATTGGTTGGAGACTCGATTGATACATTCAAATCGTGGGGTAGCAAAGCCACAGACAGCTTCGCGAGCTTTAAAGTTTGGGGCTCTGTTCCCACTTCGTCAACCAGTCGGACAAATCATTGTACGAGCGCTGATATCGATAGTTTGAAAATACCCTTCTGAACTAATTCTGTATGCGTACCTCGATGTACGCAATTCGAGCCCGGACTGTTTCCAGCGCCTGTGAGAGCGCCATGCTGTACCGAGTGGTGTCCTTGTCCTAGCAAGGAATTAGCCCGTACGGGCAGGTAGAACTGTCGGACTTACTTTGAAAAACTCGGCGGCGTCGTCATGGGCTCGCTGAGTAGATAGACCCTTGAAACATGCCTGCAGGATACATGTCATTAACGAGCAAAATAGCGACCAGACCACTCACGGTAACGAGGTACTTGAGCATAGAATTCGTTGCGAATCTCTTGCTGAACTGCGAATGTGTTTGTTGAACCCTCAATCAGGCGAAGTACAACTCACGGCATCATAGTTATCTTTGAAAAATTCTACCAGCAATGCGCGGGCAAGAGGATTGGCCTCCAGTCCCCGGCAGAAACTGACCACATCTTGATCGCGCGCTTCTGTGAGAATGTAGGAAAAAAGGTCCTTCACGAGAGTCAAATCTTCGGTATATCCAATGGTAGCGCTGTTTGTAAGTCAGGTCCTTGCAAGGTCCTTATAGCACGAATGAAAACACACATAGCAGCCCTTCTATCCGCGGGGGTCACCGGATTCTCGATAATCTTCAAAAGAACTTCAAACTCTTCTCGGCCGCCATATCTTGCCGCCTGAAGAGGAAGAACAACTCTATAAATCACTGTAGTGGCAGTGTGATAGACATACCACTGTGAAAACCGTTTTTCTGATATCGGAAGGGATTCTTGCCATATCACCGGTCTCCATATAATCTGTGAAACGATTTTGAAGCTCCCGGATAACACTGTCTTCGAGTTATTCGCGAGTCGTAAGGACGATATCGGCACACACCTTTCATCTCTTGCTATCACCGCCCCTGTAATGGCAGTTTTGCGCAATTCCACGATATCGACAGATTCTCCATCTAGAAACTCGTATCCAAGACGCTGAACCAGCGGCACGAATAATGTCTGCCACGAGAGAATGCGTGAATACATCCCACTGACACCGAAAATAAAGCGCACCCGAATAAATGCACGGAAGGTGGTAATGAGTCGTGGGTGCTCCTCAAATGCCCGAAGAATTCCCTCAAAACTGTTCAACACCCCGGCCCAGACGAGATCTAATGCAAATAGATTGGCAATGGAAAAGAAATGAAAGGGTAACTTGCAATTCGTTTCGCCCCGCCAGATGTCCACCAAGGTGAGGAGACTGCTGACCAGGGTCAATCCGGCGTTGGACAGCTCCGAAACATCTTTAAGTAGACCAATTCGGTCCCTCGGTGAAAAGATCAAGTCATTCTTTGCCGCTTCTGTGGCAATCTTTTCAAGCCGCTCAGGGGTATACAAGACACGATCTAGAGCAAGCGTCAGAATGAAGCGACCATTAACGGGAAGGATGTCATCCACAGAAACCAATCGTCCCCGCGTTGAGTTTGAAGGTTCTGCCAGTATCGAGAGCTATGGTTTTCTCCCTTTCCGCGAGGACGGCGGTCTTATCAATATGAACATGACCATTTTCGTTGACAGTGAGAACTGCCAACGGCACATTCCTGATCAAGAAGAGATGGTGAACATTCACTCGAGTCAAAACGGCAGGCTCAAACCATATTGTCTTATTTTCGTCAGCGTTCGGGGTCCCGTTGTCAAGATATCTATCTTGACGAACACGTATACCGCCAGAGGTCTCAGTAACTGTGATCAGAGGAAAGCCGATCTGAACGAAGCGTCAAGACGCGACAGAACATGCTGACCACATAATCAAGGGTACCTTGGTGATCCAATCATCCACTAGACGAACGACATCTTCACCTACAGTCCACTTTAGACAATAAGAATACACTGCGTACAGATGACATACCAGAAGCAGCCGAGATACCGTCCCAAAGATCGCGAGTGACAGTGTTCCCATATAGATGTTTCTTCAAATACAGAGAAACCCCCTTCAGGAACCGGTCTTCCCCAATGTACTCTGAGAGCATGCGGAGCACTAGGTCCAAAACAAGCCGTTAGCATCCTGCATCAAGTGGCGCGACTTTTCATTTTACTTACCTGAAGCGGCCTTAGAATACGACAGCTCGTCGAAAATCTGTCGGATCTTAGCGCCAAAAGATCGAAATGATCGTCGAATATCATCTACCTGATTGATGAAATTGGCGTCGGGGCATTCAACCTCTATGGGATGGGAGGACCGCTTAGCATCGAGCATCAGGGCGTTCTGGACGTCGTCGGCGACGAAGGATGAGTTGACTTCCCATTCAGGGAAGACTCTGCGGAGCGCTCAACACGGGCAGCGGAGATTGTATCCAAAAACTTACTTGTCTGCGGTTAAATGAGTTTTATCATTCGAAATATACTGAGATTATGAGAACTTACTCAAAACGATGGCTTCTCCCATCTATAAGACCGAGAGGCTGGTTAGTACGAATAAATGAGCGATGGAGGAAAGACGCACCAGGGTTGCGAATCCTTCAAGCCAGTTTCGTTCAGCAATTAAAACAGGAATGAAAAGCCTGATGGCCAACCTTCGTTGAGATACAGATTATCCCACCACTTTGCATACAATGTCAGGGAGGCACATCGGATATAAGCTGTCCTTACCGCCATAGTAGTGATGTTCCCGAACCTGTTTCCGCCTGAGCTGGCACTGTGAACGAAAGAGAGAAATTTACCACATGTGGGCCACTTCATGGCTCTGAGTTCCAGCTATCGACTTCCGGGACGTAATGTCTACTTTTTTGGAATCCGTTAGGAAGGCGCTGGTCCGTCCGGTGATAAGACCCCAATTCTATACCATCTTCGATTAATGCACTCGGCGGGATTAATTAATACCACACCTCCATAGCACCTGATTTTTTGGGATTGATTCGAAGACTTCAGTAAATTAAAACGGCTTACCCATGTCGAAATCGTGTGCCTTCAAAAATCTCAGGCGCGAGTACGGAGAGAGAGGAAGCACACTCACCGCCAAGGTGTCCAACTTCGGGAGGGGATATTCAATGTCGAAAATCTTCTCATATAGAGGTAGGACTTTGGCCGTAACGTCGAGGCAGAATTCGGCTTGATGGATGATGTCGGGCGTCGCTGAGAGAATAAGATCACGATACAGTGCAGGACCAGCGCAGGGAGAATGTACTGTAAACCCGAAGAGGGATGGTCCTCCCGCTCAACGGCATCACAACCTTCGTCTCCAAGTGGGCAAAAGGGCCATTAGCAAATGCAACGAGATAGGAAGACATCGGCGGTGTTTTCGCGAACTTTGTGATCTTCCACTGGACATCCTTTCTGGGTAGAGCGGATAACAGAGTGCCAAGGCTACCGTCCGATTCGGAGGCGGAAGTTGGATCATATGCCACCTCAGACTCAGCCGGCATGTTACTGATATTAACCGTCTCCGCACGGGAAATCATGGTAATCGTCCATGTTGCCTTGAGCTGAGGCTCGTCCCAGCAGGGCATGGCCGCACGGGCATCTGTTGGCTATAAAGAGGCCGAATAAAACCGTGATGAATTATGTGAACACAAATAGCTACCTACCTGAAAATGCGTCATCGCATAATGCTCTGTCTTGCCGTTTCTCTGCCAAGCAGATTTGTAGTAGCCGTTCATGCTACCGCGCAGCATGGCGATATATGTGATCTTTATCTGAGCCTTGGATCCAGCCGGAAGCGCAGCGACGAAGTTCAAGGTGGCACGCCCAAGTTCCTTGTCAGTAACAATCTGCGCCGACTGCAGCTGGTCGGTATTCAGCGCAGAGCAATATACGGACCTAGATGTTCTGTTATTTACAAAGTCTCCCGAAAATCCCCCATTGGCGACTCACGCGGTTCCCAGCTTGAGATCAGCAGAAGAGTTCAGAACGATCGCCGACGTTTCTTCCAGGATATCCAAGCTGATATCAGGTATTGTTAGGACGGGATCCATCACAAGAAGTAGAGTACAAATGCTCACTCCACGGCGACGAAACCGCCGAACTGGAGCGATTCCAGATCAGTCCAGCAAGTTATATTGTAATGCGACGGCTTGACGTTCGTTGGCAGACGGTATTTATCCTGCCAAATCGCAGGAGACTCGGAGAGATCGGAGAACATCGTAGAGCAAGGCTAGGAGGGTGCCAACGTGGACGGGGGTCGCAGCTAAGTATAGCAGAGATCATTGTACAATGATCAAAGGAGCATGACATGTCATGCTCCCTTACCATACCTAGTAAGTATTCACCGGATGATGCTGTATCACCAGAAAATCGGTACAAACGGTGGTAGGTATCGAGGAATCGAAGGATATAAGGGGATGGGAGGGGGACGAATAGTCGTGATCCATTCCACTATCACGAACGTGAGATGGCAAATTGGCACTGAGGTGTTACGAGTTCGCTATATTTATGGGCAGGGTGGGAAAAGAGGCAAGGGTGGAGGGGGGGTGTCACAGGGAGTGAAGTTGTGATCATTTTACCACCGGCAAGAGAAGCTAGAGCACCGTCGAAAACCAGGGAAGTTCCAGATGTTTTACACCGGTGAATCTCGGAGCAAGGACTCCGGGAATTCGGAAGTTGATCCGAAATCAGCGACGCTGCTCCGGCCGTAGCGGCATGTTCAAGTTCAATTGCTGCAGAATTTCGTGAATCTCCGATTCCGTTGTGAACGGTATATTTGATTTGTTCATACAACAGCATGGCGTCGGATACTGAGAGATACCGATAACATCTCGCAAACACTAACTATTCAACATAGACTTCTGTGTTTCCGTCACTTGGGTCCCCGGCGCGAGCTTTCTGTCCACTACATGTTTTTTGGGCGGACGTAGGACTAAAAGATAGTGACAGGTATCGTATTGAAACTCTTAGAGCTTCTACTTCAACCGAGGAGAGACAGATGATGCCGGTCAATTAATCCCATGGAAAGGTTCGTGGTTGGCTTGATATCGTTATCTTGGAAGTTCAGGTGTAACCCCATTTTCCTCCTAAATCAAAGGCTCAGGGGCTAACACCGGCATTCACAAACATCCAGGCCCGGTAATAGCTTCTCCAATTGTACTCAGTGTATCAATCCACCGGATTTTAAACACCAATATCTCAAATGTCTCAAATGTCTATCCTAACTGTCCTGATTGACGCCTAGTTCACAAACTTACCCACCAAACAAAACAGTTTCAGCTTTTGATGAATGCCAGTTTTGGCCTGTGGTCCAGTACACAGGATGTGACTGGAAAGGAAGAGAACGAGCAGTAGCAGGTTTAACCGGACAAAAAAAGCTCACATGTTTTCAGAGAAGCAATTCGACACAGGGAATCGAACCCCGAAATACCAGTCAATCATAGTTGTCACAAATCAACATAAGGAAGCTAGCAGTGTTCCGTACACCATGTCCGATTATTATTCCCTGTGTGGAAGACATGTAGTGAGGTACTACCCGATGGCTGGATTCAGAGTCGGAAAGAAAACAAAAATATCACTTCAATAAACTGGAGGTTCGTGTTAGCTTGAGTGAAAATTGTTTTTACAGCAACAAGTGGAGTTTTCTGAGAAAGCAATGCAATGGGTAGTGTATTGCCATTTTTTCAGAATCACCAGAATAAAACGGTAATCATAGTGATCCATTTGGACACGGGGAGTCGAACTCCGGACTGCCGGTGACTGTTCCGTACAACGACTTCAGGAAAGCTGGAGGTGTTCCATACACCATGTCCGAATGTTGCCTTCTGCAAGGGAGGAGATGATATTTGAGTGGGGTTTGTTGGTTGCAGTTGAATCACTGCATTCCGCCCCCTGGTAGAAGACAGCGTTTCGAGAGGCCTAGCTAGCGCCTAGCCGGAGGCAGTGTCTAGCTGCATCTAGCCGGCTAGTCACATCAATGACCAGGGGTGACGAGGCGCCTAGACGCACCTCCTGGTGGTGGGCAACACCGATCACCAAATCGTGACGATCACATGTCCCAGTACATGGGGAACACACCAAATTTGTTGACCCACCAATGTTCGCGCTCGAGCGAGCTCATTCTTGCGAGAAAAAAATTAATTCGGTCTCAGAAGCATGGTTTAGCATATCTTAAGCATCATAGCCCACCGGCACAATATTTGGGACCAAAGAGATACTCCAAAACCCGCAACCTTTCTGCAGGTCGTAATGCCGATTAAGCCCGACATAGCTCCCCCAATGAATTATGGGCGGGCATGTTGCCTTCAAACCGGATTTTGTAATTTCGCCTTTTTACCAGTGTAGGATTATAATTGGCAGCCAAAATCCAACTCGCTCCAAACAATGGCCGAAATAAAAAATTCCAGCTTGAAGACGACATGCCTCCACATGTTGAGAGCAGATCAATTCTTGCAACCAAGACAATCTGGAAAGGTTTAGGCCTCCAAAACCTTCCCGTGAGTTCTGGGTCAGTCTGAATCGGCTTTTTGATCAAGTGACTAAGCATGGGAACTCCGATCAGACACCAGTCATTGCCCACCACCACACCTCCACATCGAAGACCTAAGCTAGCTTGGGTAGACAGAGAACGTGCCGAGGTATGTGCAGCTGCCTAGACAACTGACATCTATGAAGCCGTTGCGGCCATTGGTGCGCCTCGCCAAGGCTGTGTGTAGCTAAGCAAGCAAGCAATGTTCTAGATCCATGATGCTGGCTACACAAAACTCGCAGCACCTCGGCAACGGTTCCGTGCGCCTCGACATCTCACGCTCTAGCCGAGGGCGGAACACAGTGAATGGGTTTAGTTAATGAAGCAACCAGCAATCGGCAGACAAGCTGATTTGAGGGTGCAGCGGAGAAACTCAATTTAATTGAGTTTAATAGGGTTGATTAGCTGCTGCCCAGGCAAAAAATGGAGGACATCAGGGATTGGGTTGTTCTTGAATAACAAAAAAGGAATGAACTGTTCCTGGCTATTTGGACACGGGGAGTTGAACCCCGGACTGCCAGCGACTCTTCTATAGCTTGTTGTTGAAGAAAGCTGGTAGTGTTCCGTACACCACATCCGACTATTTTCCCTTGTGAGGAGGATGGAGGTGAGCTAACAGTTTCGAGTTAGATTGGCTGGGTTCAAACTCGAAGGTCAAGTGACACAACCACTGCGGCAGCCAGTTGAATCATCGGATCTAACCAAACCAATTCGAGGATTTGAGATAACATCGGCTGCTGCCATTGGGCAAAAGAGAATGGCACCTGGGAGCATCCCACCCAAAAAAGGGTGAAAACAAGTCATTCGAACATGGGGAGTCGAACCCCGGACTGCTAGCGACTATTCATGAACGCTGGCGGTATTCCGTACACCACGTCCAATTATTTTGCCTTGTAAGGGGGATGGGCGTGAGCTGAAACTTTGGAGTTGGCTAGGTTCAGTTAACTTGAAGTGAAGCTGAAGTGACACTACAAAGCACAATCATTCCAACCAATCTGAGGGTGTGCCAGAATTCGAATCAATATTGACTGCGGGGTGGGAGGGAAACAGCGTCAGGGATCGTGTATTGGATCACCAAAAAAAAAAAACGGGAACCCAGCTTGACATTCAAACACCGGGAGTCGAACCCAGACTGCCAGCGACCCGACTTGCGCGTCTTCATGAAAGCTGGCAATGTTCCGTACACCATGTCTGATTATCATCTTCTGTTCAGAGGAGATAGGTAAAAGGATACTGTTAGTTACAGTTTAGTTTTCAGTATTGAGGATGAATGAACTGACCTAGCAACAACTGTCTGATCCAACCAAATTTGGGTGCTGCTGAATTCAGTCAGTATAATTTGGGTTGCTGCCACTGGGCAACAAAAACACAAAAAAGCGGGGAGTGTGTATTGGCTCATAACAAAAAATGAAAGTAAAAATGAGCAGGGTACCGTGGCATTTGGACACGGGGAGTCGAACCCCGGACTGCCAGCGACTTGTTGAGGAGAGATTATTAATCAAGAAAGCTGGCGGTGTTCGGTACACTATGTCCGATTCTTATTCCCCGTGCGGAAGACTGTCAAGACATGTAGTGAGGTTACTACTCGATGGCTGGATTCAGAGTCAGAAAGAACACAAAAAGATCGTTTCAGTGAATTGGAGGTTCGTGTTACATAGCTTGAGTGAAAATCGTTTTTACAGCAACAAGTGCAGTTTTCTGGGAAAGCAATGCAATGGGTAATCTCGGCTCCAGATGTTCGGATGCGCGTCCGGTGTTCCGAAATCAAGAGATAATCAAAGATCAGAGTGATGGGGTAGAAAAATGATGAAAAAGACACACCGGATAGCGCACCCTAACATCTGGTGCAGTTCATATAGGCAACGGGCGATCGAGTCACGCTTTTTGGCGTGGTCACCTCTGTCACAAGGCATTACTTGAGGTTGATTTTGAGCACGTACCCTCGCCCTTAGCCTCGGAAATTTGAGAATGTGCTCAGATGTCCATACTGGATGATGATACATATGCTGGAGGAAAAAAAAGCATGAAAAAACACTCATATGTGTATGATTTCAACAAAAATGAGAAAGTGATGGAGACGGCAATAGTACAGAATGGGCAGGGCATTTGGTGTGATGGAGGGTGCCATAGTTGAGGGGGGCCTCCAAAGAATACGCAAGTCAAATTTTGAGGGTTATCGGGGGCGGGATGCACAAAATCGAACCAGTCGCCCGTTGCCTATACGAACTGCACCAGACGTTATAGGGCAGTGTCCCGCCATCAAACTTCATCAAAATTCTGCCCCAGAACAATCCGTTCGGCTATTCCTTATCTCCGCTACTCTGTCTGGGACACGCCGCCATATAATGTCAGGAACGAGACTATGCAATGGGTGGTGTATTGCCATTTTTTCAGAATCACCAGAAAAAAAAAACGGTAATCAGAAATATCCATTTGGACACGGGGAGTTGAACCCCGGAGGCGTTCCATACACCATGTCTGAATGTTGCCTTCTCCAAGTAGGAGATGATATTTGAGTGGGGTTTGTTGGTCAGTTGGATGGGTTTAGTTAATGATTCAGAAGCAACCAGCAATCAGCGTCGAACAAACCGATTTGGGGGCGCAATTCAGTTGAGTTAATAGGGGTGATTAGCTGCCCAGGCAAAAAATGGAGGACATCAGGGATTGGGTTGTTCTTGAATAACAAAAAAGGAATGCAGAATTCTGGCTAATTCGGACACGGGGGGTCGAACCCCGGACTGCCGGCAACTCTTCGATGACTTAGAGTTAGAAAAAAGCTGGCGGTGTTCTGTACATCATGTCCGACTATTTTCCCTTGTAAGGAGGATGGAGGAGCTAATGTACTTTTGAATTAAATTGGTTGGGTTCAAACTCAAAGGTCAAGTGACACAACAGCAATCATCGGATCTAACCAAACCAATCTGAGGTTGCAGCAGAATTCGATTCAATATTATTTGCCTGCTGGACAGAAAAGGAACAGCACCAGCAGTCTTTAAATTACCAAAAAGAAAGGAGAAGGAAAGGCAAAAAGAAACACGCTTTGCTATCATTCGGAGACGGGGAGTCGAACCCCGGACTGCCAGCGGCATGTTGATCAAAGATTCCAAGAAGCTGGCGGTGTTCCGTACACCACATCCGACTATTTTGCCTTGTGAGGAGGATGGAGGCGAGCTAACAGTTTTGAGGATTGGCTGGGTTCAAACTCGAAGGTCAAGTGACGCAACAGCAACCAAACCAATCTGATCAGAGGTTGCGCCGTTGCGGTGGAATTTGAGTTGAGATTGGGCAAAAGAGAACGGTATCAGGGATTCCCACCCAAAAAAAAGAAGGAAGGAAGGAAGGAAAGCCAAAAAGAATGGATTTTTCATCTCGAACGATGATTCGGACACAGGGAGTCGAACCCCGGACTGCCAGCGACTTGTTGTCCAGAGGTTTGAAGAAAGCTGGCAGTGTTCCGTAAACCATGTCCGACTATTCTGCCTTGTGAGGAGGATGGAGGCGAGCTAACAGTTTTGATTTAGATTGGCTGGGTTCAAACAGTTGCTGAAATTCCGCATCCGCTCCACTTCCTTTTTGGGACGAGCACCGCCATCTTGATCCCGGCGTCGAGCGGCAAACTAATTCTGTGCCACTACACCCCCGTTTCTGACCAATGTGTCAGGGACATTTATCTCGGAATGTTACAAAACTATTGTCTGATTCTTACGAAATGCTGTGCCAAACCTTTTTGAAAGAAAGATAATCATATCCCACAAGGCTTGTGCAATGTGCCCTTGGTGAAACATTTTTCAAGAACGTTCACCAGACATTCAGTTAGACATCAAGCAGACCATTCATTGTAAGACTAATTTTCTCGCATTTGATCGCAAAAATCATTTGGTATATTACTAAGATTGGCGGCCAACAGGCTGGATTGTACTGTATACAAACTATGTACTTCACACAAACCCCGCTCACCCACTGCTCCACCACTGCCGACCTGCTGCCAGGCAAGGTACTGTGGCCAAATGAGCTGCGTGAGATACTGTACCATTTTATTCAATTCGCATGTCACATGTCACAGGCCCCCAAATTTACGAATTTTTTCGTACGTGTCACAGGTCACTGAGCGATGTACGAATTCTGAGAAAAAGTCACGAAAATCACTGGAAAAGGGCTAAAAATCGATTTTTTCGCCTCCACACGTGCGGAACAAGCCGCAGTGTGCGGCGGTCGTATGAGTGCCAATTTTGACACCAATGGAGGCAGATCAGTAATCCCACAATCCGAAAGCTCTTCACCTCACCGCCGACTCTGCGCTTGCTCAATGTTCTGCATCTGGAAAATCATGAATGTCTGTAGTGGTCTGTGGCAGACACTACAGGCCAAATAGACCCACAGACTGCCCCCTGACTGTGCCAGACAACAGCTAGTACTTTCCGCCTAATTTACGAAAAAACAAATCAGTGTCATGCTCCCCCCGACTGATGTACGAAAAATGGATTTCGTACATTGATGTCACAGGTCACAAGGCCAACAAATTGAATGAAATGGTACAGTATATTGAGTGAGTGCGCGTGCAGCCAAAGACGGAGAAGGTGACTGTGCCGGTGGCGCCGGTGGCGTGGAGGCAAGGAATTGAGTGTTGCGCAGGGTCCTTCGTGCATGCGGGAAGGAGAAGTATTGTGAGTCAGCGCGAGTGCAACATTGAGTACACGGAGGGTGGCGACCAGTCTGATGCTACTCCACGCTGTAGCTGCTGCCTCCACCGATGACCGTCATCGTCCCACAGTGCCCTCCCGGATCGCCTTGGTTGCAGGTGAGGGCCCGATATCAATCGTCGTTATGGGGGCCGAATTCGGTAGACGTGGTGGACGGGGGTTGAGTGATTTGAGATTAATAATGTTCCCAATTGAATAGGTTTTGGATATGGTTTGAGCTTGGTTTGAGCTTGGCTTAGATGGACGACGGGAGATGGGTTGAGGGCTTGAAGGAAAATGAAGGGTTCACAGAGAGCGGGACAAGCCATCTTGCACGATTGATCTATTTCCCCAGATTGAAGCTTGCTTCAGGTGTGATGGGTAGTGGCCACCGGGTGGGGAGTTGACTTGCGAGTTGGATTCGACACAGGAGAAAGGAAGTGTGGGGGAAAGAAACAAAGAGACGGAATTGGTGTTGTGCCAACATTGTACTTGTTTGTTCTGGCACACAGACCTCGTCAATCACTGATTCCTCCAACATGAAATAATTTGAGAAAATTTATCCCGGTTCTCAGTCTTATGAAGAACCTATCCAGCATTTTGGTGAATGCTGCCCATTGCATGTCGGGGGTGGGATTAAGGATGCCAATGATTGGCTCAGACCGGCCACATCCAATTGATGGGGCCAAAAGGATCCACGGTGTGGCGAACAGGAATACTGACGTGTGCGTCCGGTCGCAGACGACGAATCAACATATAGCTGCTCAATTGAACTCAATTGAGTGTTTACCATACCAGAAACACTCGGTGAATATTTCTGACAACATATTGCAGAGCTTTAGACAATGTGCTTACAACCTTGACGAGGCATTTGGGAGATCTTTTGCTTGGCACATTCTCAAAACCTCTTTTATGACATATTCCGGATGTCCTGAGAAATATCTCCATCACATTCATCCTTGACGTTTGATGAACAAAATGTTGGATTGGCCACCTAAGCCAGCTACGTTTTCATTATGTACAAGGCCTGTTAGGCTGGTTAGTTAGTGGTAGGACAACGTACCTAAGAGGGGTCAAATAGAGGTGGAGGAGGTGCTTCTCGTCGCCTCCTTTCTTGTATTAATACCTTGTATACTGGTCTTATCTTGGACTATGACAATGCAATTCTTGTGTGTATGTAACCTGTCTGAGTTTGAGAACGTGGATCAGAGTAACGGTGAATTGGGGAGGTGTTGGAGGCGCGGTGTCGGACAGCAGCAGAGGCCGCCAAGTTGAAGTGATGTGCATGTCAGTGGCGCTGATGCACGTAAGAGAAGCACCTCCTCCACCTCTATTTGACCCCTCTTAGGTACATTGTCCTACCACTAACTAACCAGCCTAACAGGCCTTGTACATAACGAAAACGTAGCTGGCTTAGGTGGGATTGGCGGTGTACTGCTGTGAGATGCCGTTATGCCGTTTTAGAGATTGAACCTCAAGTACGAATTGGGCAACAAGCAAGAGCGATGAAGGATTGAGTTTGCATCACCCGTCCTCAATGACTTCAGGAAAGCTGGAGGTGCTCCATACACCATGTTCGAGTATTACATTCTGTAAGGAGGAGATAAGTAGAAGGATATTGACAGTTGAGTGGGGTTTGGTCAGTTGGATGGGTTTAGTTAATGATCATGAAGCAACCAGCAATCAGCCTTGAACAAACCGATTTGGGGGTGCAGCAGAAGTCAGTTCAATTGAGTTAATAGGGTTGACTAGCTGCTGCCCAGGCAAAAGATGGAGGACATCAGGGATTGGGTTGTTCTTGAATAACAAAAAAGGAATGAAGAATTCAGGGACATTCAGACACGGGGAGTCGAACCCCGGACTGCCAGCGACCTTTTGAACTTCTCGCAAGAAAGCTGGCAATGTTCCGTACACCACATCCGACTATTTTCCCTTGTGAGGAGGATGGAGGCGAGCTAACAGTTTCGAGTTAGATTGGCTGGGTTCAAACTCAAAGGTCAAGTGACACAACCACTGCTGCGACCGGGAATCATCGGATCTAACCAAACCCATTCGAGGTTGGAGCAGCATTTCAGATAAAGATGTCGGCTGCTGCCATTAGGCAAAAGAGAATGGCACCTGGGAGCATCCCACCTAAAGAAAAAGGAAACAAAAGTCATTCCACATGGGGAGTTGAACCTCGGACTGCCAGTGACTGGATCATCTTCTTGCGCCTTCAGGAAAACTGGAGGTGTTCCATACACCAAGTCCAAATATTACCTCCTGTAAGGAGGAGTTGAGTAGAAGGATAGTTGAGCGGGGTTTGTTGGTTGCGGTTGGATGGGTTTAGTTAATGATCATGAAGCAACCAGCAATCAGCCTGAGCGCGATTCGAAGGTGCAGCAGAACTCAGTTCAATTGAGTTAATAGGGGTGATTAGCTGCTGTGCAGACAAAAAATGGAGGACATCAGGGATTGGGTTCTTGAATAACAAAAAAGGAATGAAGACATTCACCCTATTCGGACACAGGGAGTCAAACCCTGGACTGCCGGTGACTCTTCTATAGCTTGTTTTTTAAGAAAGCTGGCCCGTACACCACATCCGACTATTTTCCCTTGTGAGGAGGATGGAGGCGAGGGTAACAGTTTCGAGTTAAATTGGCTGGGTTCAACAAACTCGAAGGTCAAGTGACGCAAGAGCAATCATTGGATCTATCTGATCTGAGGGTGCGCCGTTGCGGCGGAATTTAAGTTGAGATTGGGAAAAAGAGAGTGGTATCAGGGATTCCCTTCAAAAAAAAAGGAAACGAAAGTCATTCCACTCATTCGGACACGAGGAGTCGAACCCCGGGCTGCCAGTGACTCGACACACTCTTGTTGATGAAAGCTGGAGGTGTTCCATACACCATGTCCGACTATTCTCCCCTGTGAGGAGGATGGAGGTGAGCTAACAGTTTCGAGTTAGATTGGCTGGGTTCGGACTCGAAGGTCAAGCAATGACACAACAGCAATCATCGAATCTACCAAACCAATCTGAGGTTGCAGCAGAATTCAATTCAATATTATTTGCCCGCTGGACAGAAAAGGAAAATCATCAGCAGTCTTTGAATTACCAAAAAGAAAGAAGAAGGAAAGGCAAAAACTCCGGCGCTTTCCCATCATTTGAACACAGGGAGTCGAGCCCTGGACTGCCAGCAAACTGCCAGCGACATGCGACTCGCAAGAAAGCTGGAGGTGTTCCGTATACCACATCCAACTATTTTCCCTTGTGAGAAGGATGGAGGCGAGCTAACGGACTTTTGAGTTAGATTGGCTGGGTTCAAACTTGAAGGTCAAGTGACACAACAGCAATCATCGGATCTAGGCGGCGGTGCTACCTTGAAATCGAAATTGCACTTGCACTTGCACTTACGCTTGCACTTGCGCTCGGCTTTTCTGAATCTTTAATCGAAATATATGTATGCCTACACTAAAGTTAACCGTAAGTAGTAGGGTGTAGGAGGATGTAGGTAGGTTGCGCTGGGCAAAGGTAGTATGTAGCTCGATGTGTAGGACTAGGGCAGTGGTGCAAAGAGACGAGGTCAGGAACCGCGATACTTACGATGATATCCATCCATCTATCCATCCAATCCAAATACTCCAAGTCCGGGAAGCGAGATACGAGAGGTCGTCGGTAGATGAGGAAATAGATGAGTGAAATAAGAGTTAAGTAATGCAGTGGTGGGTGGACGGGGAATGGCGCGGCGGGGTGAGTGGTGTGAAGCTGGGAATATGATACAAGACGTATGGTGTCTAATAAGTAACTTGGTGAATGTGGAATGGGGGTCGTGACTGGTAGTGGTGGATGTAGAGGGTGTGATCGTGAGTGTGGTGGAATGGGGCCGTGAGCACCGAACTTGCAGAAGACGGACTGAGGGGGAATGCGAAGACCGAGACAGAAGGGGACCGAGGGGGAAGGCGAAGACCGAGACAGAAGATGTACAGTTTAAGGTTAGGCTTTTTTTGCTTTATTGCTTTCGATTTTTTGCTTTTGCTTTGCTGCTCGATCGATGCGCAGCGCGCAGCAGCACGTTTCTTCTTCATGGCTGGCTGCTTCTTACACAGGCCCATAGTGGCCCCACGCTCCCTGGCCCCCACCACGACTAGCGTCCCGTAGATGTGCACCGCCGGCTGCTACACCCCAGCTCTCGAGGCCGTCCGTCCGTCCGCCGCTCGACTCGGTCGTACTCCCCTCGATTGTCGCTGGCGCGGTCACAAATGACTGCGGCGCCGTGCTGACGTCCGGATAGCTCGTTTCGGTGCCGTACGACGATGGGCTCGAGACACCTAAATCGTGGGGCGGCGCGCGGATGACTGGGATGGGGATGCCTGCAGACTCTGCCTGGCGGCGTTCAGGGCTGGGCGCGCGCGACGGCTGCTGCTCGGTTGCGATTGAAGGGGACGACAGGACCGACGACGGCGCCGCGGAGAACACAGACGTTCGGCTCTGGGCAGCGTGCAGTCTCCCAGTCACCTCCTCGCGCCCCTCTTCCGAGCCCTCCTCCTCCACGGGCGTGGGCGGCGACTGTTGTTGCTCCTGCTGCTGCGGCGCATTATGCCACGTCGTCCTAAGCGGGTGCCCAAAGGTATTATTCTCCCCGCCACTGCTCGGCACCGCATCGCTCGTCGCCCCACTCCCGCTCCTCGAATGCGTATTGGTCGTCGTCCTCGCGGCGTCCGAGTGGTTGCCGTTCCCGTCCTCCTCCAGCCGCGCCATCGACGAATTCGCGCGCAGCCGCTGCACAAGCTCAATCGAGCTGTGGCTCGCCACCGCCTGCAGCAGCGACTGCGCGCGCGACCGCACCCCGCCCACGCTCCCCGCGCGCGAGCGCGAGTGCGACGACCCCGAATGGCTCGACTGCGTCCGCGAGTGGTGTCCGCTCCCGCCCCCCGAGTGGGAGTTGGACCGCGAGTTGGACCGCGAATGCGAGTACCCGCGCCGATGCGCGCCCAGGCTCACGTTGCTCGCCCGCGGCGAGAGCAGCCCCACGCGGTCCTCGCGCTCGCCCGCGTGCTCGTGCGACCCCTCCGACTCGAGCGCGGCCTCCTCCCCGTGCCCCTGCGGCAGCAGCTCGTGCTCGGCCAGCGGCGCCCCGGGCTGCGGCCCCGCCCCAAACGCACTCGTCACGCCGCTGTCCATGCGCTCCCGCACGGCGGCGCGCGGGAAGTCCACGGGCAGCGGGATGGACAGGGACGACGCGGACGCCGACCCAGCGGGCACGGGCACCGTCCCCGCGCGACTGCGCCCGCGGCCCTGCTGCGGGTGCCTCGGCGGCGGCGGCATCGCGACCCCTGCCCCCGCGCTGTGATGCCGCCCATTTCCATTCCCGTTCGCACTATGCGCAGGGCTGTCCGCGAGCGAGCTCGCGGTGCGTGCGGAGCTCGGGCTCTGCCCTGAGCTGCTCGACTCGACGTTGCCGGTGCTCTGCGACAGCCGCGAGTGCGCGCCGGTCGAGCCGCGCGTGTTGGTCGAGCCCCGGGTGTTGGTGGAGCGCGTGTTGGCGTTGGTCGAGTGCGTGGCGTGCGAAGACGCGCTCGCGCCCCGCGCGGGGCGGCGGAACTGGAAGGGGTAGCGCGACGTGACGGGCTGCCCCAGGCTCGACAGCGAGCCCGACGCGCGCCCAGAGGACGGCTCCTCGCTGCCAGGGAGCCCTTCCTCTTCCTCCTCCTCCTCCTCCTCCTCCTCCTCGTCCTCCTCCTCCTCATCTTCGTCTTCCTCGAGGTCCTCGTCGTCTTCGTCTTCGTCTTCCTCATCCTCATCCTCCGCCTCCTCCAGACTCCCACTCGTATCGCCCTGCGCCTCCGGCGGCCCAGGCGACGGCGGGAACGGCACCATCACCCGGTCCCGGCTCGACATCTGCGCCCCCGGGCCCGCGAACGGATACCCCACCCCCCCCGGCGGCGACGCCTTTTCCTTTTCGCGCTGCTCCCGTCTCACAACCTGCTATCCCATCCGTCCGTCAGCCCCCCTCATCTTACCGAGATAACAAAGAAACTGACCTTAACGCCCTCCTCCGGCTCCTCAAACAGCTCGCCCGAGAGCACCCCGCGCCGCGCAGGCGGCGGCGCGCTCGGGAACCCAATCGCCGCCATCACCTGCTCCATCCCCTCAAAGCCCGGCGTCGGCGCCGGCGTCGTCCCCGCCAACAGCTCGCTCATGTCCGCCTCTGCGTCCGTCGTCTACACCGCACACGCACATTCAGCTCAATCACCAAGTGGGGGACAAAGAACGCACCTCGCGCTTGCCATGCGCCACATGCGCGCCGGGGTGCCCCGACAGGCAAAACTCCCACGCGCCGCGCACGCGCGCGGCGGTCTCCTCGCGCCACCGCCACGGGAGCGGCTCGTCCGCGGAGAGGTCGTCCGCGTACGCCGCCGTGCTCTTCTCGTGCGCCTCTTCCTCCCAGCGGTGGCGCGGGCCGCAGATGCCGCCGCAGGGCGCGCCGGAGAGCAGCAGGAGGCCGAGCCTGGGGAGGTGCATTAGCGAACGAGCGAACGGACGAATGAGGAAGAAGAAGGGGAAAGTCGTGTCGTCCGCGCATGACCCCCTCCCAAAAAACAAAAACCAAAAACAGAAACCAGCTCACCACGCCCCCAAACACACCACCGCCCGCCACACCGCCCACGCCGCGTTTGCGAGCAGCACCCCGCGCGCGTAGCCCGTCAGCGCGCCGTCCGCGCGGAAGAACGTCGCGTCCCGCGCGCTTGTGCTCGCGAGTCCGTTTACGTTTGCGTTCCCAGCCTAAAAGGGGGCGTTAGTTTTGGTGGTGTAGAAGAGGGGGGGGGGGGGAGCGAAAACCCCTCACCTGCGTCCAAAACCCAATCAGCACCGCGGCCGCGATCCCCGCGCGCGGGAGCAGCAGCGCGACGGTGGGCCCGTTCTGCGCGTAGAGCGCGCAGCTCTCCGCGAGGATGCTGCGCCGCGAGGGCGAGGCGGGCCCGGGCGCGAGGGGGGGGCTGTGGGGGACGTACTTGTGTGAGCACGGCGGACTTGTATGTGAGAGAAAGAAGGGAGGGAAAGAAAGACATACCTCCCCGCGGCGTTGACCGCCGTCGCGCTGCTGTACCCCCGCGCATGCGGGGCGTACGCGCTGCCGGACGAGGCGCGCCGGCCGTGCTCGTGTGTGTCGGGGTTTGTGGTTGCCTAGGAGGAGGAGGAAAAGGAAAAGTCAGCAACTGGTATCCAAGATTCAAGATTCGGGGAAAAGAAAACGAAAAGAAAGAGGGGAGAAGGAAGGGAAGGGAAGGGAAGGGAAGGGAAGGGAAGGGAAGGGAAGGGAAGGGAAGTAGTTAGTGCAAGGGAGCGAAGGGAGGTAGAAGAGAAGGGAAGGCAAACAGCACAACGCGATAATAAATGGACCAGAAACTTGGAGTCTTAGCTGTACGAACGATGAGAAAAGAAAAGTGAATGAATGGGTAGTGTGGTGCAGAAGGTACGTATGTATGTACGAGGGTGGATAGATAGGTAGTACAAAGGAAATGGAAACAAATATCGTAGAAGAGGCCGGAGATAGCAAGCAGCTCGAAAGCAATACGCCGCCACGCGTGTACCGTGGACCCACAAAAAAAAGAAAGCAACTCACCTCCCCCCACGCGCCCCACCTCACATACTGCAAAAAGCAAAACGCCGCATACCCCGTCATGCCCGCGAGCGCATACGCCGGCGCACTCAAATATATCGCCAGCACGCGCGGGCGCTTCGCGCGCCAGCGCCGCGCGAAGCAGTACACGCCCTCGTACACCAGCACCACGGCGAAGAGCCACAGCGCCCAGCACGCGGTGTAGGCGGCCGCGGCGAGGGCCCAGTTGTGCGGGTTGTTGGAGGAGGAGGGATGCAGCGCGATTCTGCGGGGTGTTAGCTGTGTGCTTGTATAGAGAGAAGGGGGACGCACTGGATGAGGACGAAGACGGCGTTGAAGTCGAAGAAGGTCTGGAGCGGGATGTGCGCAAAAACGAGAAGGGGCCAGAGGTAGAAGTAGAGGCGCATCCAGGGGGAGGGGGAGCGCTACAACCACCTTGCAATCAGCATCCACCCACATGAAACGGGGGGCACGAACGAGTAGCTCGAGCCGCAGGCCGCGGGCACGGAAGCGGGGGGTTGCGCGCCGCTCGTCTTCAGCGCTGAGCGCGGCGTTGGCCGAGAAGAGCGGGACGCCCATCCCGCGGGACCACACGCGCGGCGCGGGCGGCTGGTCATGGCCGTGGTTCGTAGCGGCCACGTGCCCGCCCTCCAGACTGACGATCCGCACACTCCTTGGCGTCGCCTTGCGCCCGCCCACGAACGGCGGCGGCGTGCTCGGCACCTCCCCCGTGGGGCTGCTCGGCCCCGGCGCAGCGAGCTCAGAATGGTACGTGCTCGTGGGGGCGGGGTGCAGGGGGCGTTTGGGCAGCCAGGAGGGATATCCCTCCGAGTCCTTGCTCATCCTCCTGTGTGCCGAATCCGAGCTGGAATTGTTGTTGGCGTCCGGGATGTGCTGCAGCTGTTCCAGCAGAGACTCGACGGCAAGGGACGACCCGGGGTCGTTATCTGGGGTTGACATTAGTATCGTTCAAGTGGCGCGTCGGTGTTCGTGGTGGTCGTACGCGACACCTTCTGGGCGCGGTAGCCTCGTGTATGATGGCGGCGGTCTACAAGAGGCACCAGAAATGAAAAAACAACCAACCGTGATTGCTGACAAATCCACTCTATTGCTAGCGCTATCTCCACGCGGCTATCTCAGGGTCCTCCACGTCGACGTCGATGCGGGCTGCCAGTCGGAGGGAGTATACTTGGAGTATACAACAAAAGATGAAAGGAATGTAAGTATTTGAAGGAATGAAGGTTTGAAAAGAGATGCAGAAAGCACCCGCCCGTTGCCAGGCAATTCAATCTACCTCCGCGGATGCTAATCAATAAGCCCCTATTTGCTTCAATTCTGCTCACTACTGCTAATACGGCCTCAGATCTAGATGCCCATAAACAGGTTTATTCTCTGAATTGACGTCACCGTTCCATTCTCCTCCATTCACCGCGCTTCGATGTATATCCGCACCGCGATTCCCAACTTCCATTTCAACCCAAATCCTTCGACTTCCCACCGGGATTTAATTTGCCAACTACGTTGTATGATTCCCGATTCAGCCTCCTGCGCCGCTCGAGATACGTACCGTAGCCCACGTATCCACGACTCACACAAGTCGGACATGGTGTACGGAACACCGCCAGCTTTCTTACGTTTACCAGATCTGGCTGTAGTCGCTGGCAGTCCGGGGTTCGACTCCCCGTGTCCGAATGAAATTCATTTGATATTCTTTTTGGCTTTCCTTCCTTCCTTCCTTCTTTTTTTTGGGGGGGAAGCCCTGACACCGCTCTCTTTTGCCCAATCTCAACTCAAATTCCGCCGCAGCGGTGCACCCTCAGATCAGATTGGTTTGGTTAGATCCGATGATTGCTGTTGTGTCACTTGACCTTCCGAGTCGAGTTTGAACCCAGCCAATCTAACTCAAAACTGCGTTAGCCCGCCCCCATCCTCCGCACAAGGGACAATAGTCGGACATGGTGTACGGAACACCGCCAGCTTTCTTGAAAACATTATATTACGCTGTAGTCGCTGGCAGTCCGGGGTTCGACTCCCCGTGTCCGAATTCATGTGGAATGACTTTCGTTTCCTTTTGTTTTTTGGGTGGGAGGCTCCCAGGTGCCATTATCTTTTGCCCAGCCGGTAGCAGCCGATATCGTTATCTCAATGCCGCTCCGACTTCAGATTGGTTTGGTTAGATCCGATGATTCAACTGGTTGCCGCAGTGGTTGCTTGTGTCACTTGACCTTCGAGTTTGAACCCAGCCAATTGAACTCAAAACTGTGTTAGCTCGCCTCCATCCTCCTCACAAGGAAAAATAATCGGACATGGTGTACGGAACACCTCCAGCTTTCCTGAAGTTGTTCATCAGAACAGTTACTGGCAGTCCGGGGTTCGACTCCCCGTGTCCGAATAGATCGAAATCATTCTTCTTTTTGCCTTTCCTTCTTCTTTCTTTTTGATAATTCAAAGACTGCTGATGCCGTCCCTTTTCTGTCCAGCGGGCAAATAATATTGAATCGAATTCTGCTGCAACCTCAAATTGGTCTGGTTAGATCCGATGATTGCTGTTGTGTCACTTGACCCTGGAGTTTGACCCCAGCCAATTTAACTCGAAACTGCGTTAGCTCGCTTCCATCCTCCTCACAAGGAAAAATAGTCGGACATGGAGTACGGAACACCGCCAGCTTTCTTCAAAACTCTGGACAACAAGTCGCTGGCAGTCCGGGGTTCGACTCCCCGTGTCCGAATGTGGAATTCTTCACTGCTTTTTTATTATTCAAGAACAACCTGACAATCCCTGATATCCTCCATTTTGTGTCTGGGCAGCAGCTAATCACCCCTATTAACTCAATTGAATCGAGTTCTGCTGTAGCCTCGAATCGGTTTGTTCAATACTGGTTGCTGGTTGCTTCATGATCATTAACTAAACCCATCCAACTGCAACCAACAAACCCCACTCAACTATCCTTCTACCTCACAGAAGGTAACATTCGGACATGGTGTATGGAACACCTCCAGCTTTCCGGAAGTCGTCCATCAGAACAGTTACTGGCAGTCCGGGGTTCGACTCCCCGTGTCCAAATAAGGTGATAGCATATTTCTTTTTGCCTTTCCTTCTTCTTTCTTTTTGGTAATTCAAAGACTGCTGATGCTGTTCCTTTTCTGTCCAGCAGGAAAATAATATTGAATCGAATTCTGCTGCAACCTCAGGTTGGTTTTGGTTAGATCCGATGATTCAACTGGTTGCCGCAGTGGTTGTGTTACAGTCATTTGACCTTCGAGTTTGAACCTAGCCAATTCAACTCGAAACTGTTAGCTCGCCTCCATCCTCCTCACAAGGGAAAATAGTCGGGCATGGTGTATGGAACACCACCAGCTTTCTTATGAATCCTAAATCATCGCAGAGTCGCTGGCAGTCTGGGGTTCGACTCCCCGTGTCCAAATACGGAGCTCTTCACACCTTTTTTGATTCAAGACCAACCCAATCCCTGATATCCTCCATCTTTTTCCTGGTCAGCAGCTAATCAACCCTATTAACTCAGTTCTGCTGCACCCTCAAATTGGTATGTTCGATGCTGATTGCTGGTTGCGCATGCTTCATTAACTAAACCCATCCAACTGACCAACAAACCCCACTCAACTATCCTTCTACCTCACAGAAGGTAACATTCGGACATGGTGTATGGAACACCTCCAGCTTTCCTGAAATCGTTCAAGACGGTCACTGGCAGTTCGGGGTTCGACTCCCCGTGTCCGAATATGAGATTCGTCACTGCTTTTTGTTATTCAAGAACAACCCAATCCCTGATGTCCTCCATTTTTTTGCCTGGGCAGCAGCTAATCAACCCTATTAACTCAATTGAATCGAGTTCTGCTGCACCCTCAAATCGGTTTGTTCGACGCTGATTGCGAGTTGCTTCATTAACTAAACCCATCCAACTGACCAACAAACCCCACTCAACTATCCTTCTACCTCACAGAAGGTAACATTCGGACATGGTGTATGGAACACCTCCAGCTTTCCTGAAGTCGTCCATCAGAACAGTTACTGGCAGTCCGGGGTTCGACTCCCCGTGTCCGAATAAGGTGATAGCGTATTTATTTTTGCCTTTCCTTCTTCTTTCTTTTTGGTAATTCAAAGACTGCTGATGCTGTTCCTTTTCTGTCCAGCGGGAAAATACTGTAGAATTTCATTCAATTCGGCGGTCACGCGTCACGCACCCCCTGTGCCGCGATGAATTTTGGTCTCGGTCACGGGTCACGGTGCCCAGTGCCGAATGTAAAATTTGTGACATTGGGGCCAAATCTCTCTTGGAGGTGCAAAAAAGACAGAATTTTCGAAAATTTTCCTCCTGAATGCCGAATTTTTGGAAGTGTCACGCCAAAATTTGTTGGTTGCCGAAGTGCCGAATCGGTATTTTGGGTCACGCGTCACAACCCGTGCCGAATTGAATGAAATTGAACAGTAATATTGAATCGAATTCTGCTGCAACCTCAGGTTGGTTTTGGTTAGATCCGATGATTCAACTGGTTGCCGCAGTGGTTGTGTTACAGTCATTTGACCTTCGAGTTTGAACCTAGCCAATTCAACTCGAAACTGTTAGCTCGCCTCCATCCTCCTCACAAGGGAAAATAGTCGGGCATGGTGTATGGAACACCACCGGCTTTCTTACGAATCCTAAATCATCGCAGAGTCGCTGGCAGTCCGGGGTTCGACTCCCCGTGTCCAAATACGGAGCTCTTCACACCTTTTTTGATTCAAGACCAACCCAATCCCTGATATCCTCCATCTTTTTCCTGGTCAGCAGCTAATCAACCCTATTAACTCAGTTCTGCTGCACCCTCAAATTGGTATGTTCGATGCTGATTGCTGGTTGCGCATGCTTCATTAACTAAACCCATCCAACTGACCAACAAACCCCACTCAACTATCCTTCTACCCATCTCCTCCTTACAGAAGGTAACATTCGGACATGGTGTACGGAACACCTCCAGCTTTCCTGAAATCGTTCAAGACGGTCACTGGCAGTCCGGGGTTCGACTCCCCGTGTCCGAATATGAGATTCATCACTGCTTTTTGTTATTCAAGAACAATTCAATCCCTGATATCCTCCATTTTTTGCCTGGGCAGCAGCTAATCAACCCTATTAACTCAAAAATTGAATTGAGTTCTGCTGCACCCTCAAATCGGTTTGTTCGATGCTGATTGCTGGTTGCTTCTGAATCATTAACTAAACCCATCCAACTGCAACCAACAAACCCAACTCAACTATCCTTCTACCCATCTCCTCCTTACAGAAGGTAACATTCGGACATGGTGTACGGAACACCTCCAGCTTTCCTCAGGTTCTCGTACAGAACAGTTGCTGGCAGTCCGGGGTTCGACTCCCCGTGTCCGAATGGCGATTGGGAATAAATTTGTTTTGGCTTTCCTTCCTTCCTTCTTTTTTTTGGGGGAATCCCTGATACCGCTCTCTTCTGCCCAGCTGGTAACAGCCGATCTCAGCTCGAATTCCACCGCAACGGTGCACCCTCAGATTGGATTGGTTTGGTTAGATCCGATGATTGCTGTTGCGTCACTTGACCTTCGAGTTTGAACCCGGCCAATTTAACTCGAAACTGTCAGCTCACCTCCATCCTCCTCACAAGGAAAAATAGTCGGACATGGTGTACGGAACACCACCAGCTTTCTTAAAATCTCCAGACAATAAGTCGCTGGCAGTCCGGGGTTCGACTCCCCGTGTCCGAATAGCCCCCAATTCTCTTCGGCTTTTTTGGGTGGGATGCCCCCAGGTGCCATTCTCTTTTTCCCAGTGGCAGCAGCCAATGTTATCTCAAATGCTGCTCAACCTCGAATCGGTTTGGCTGTCCAATGATTCCCGTTGTGTCAGTTCACCTTCAAGTTTGAACCCAGCCAATGCAACCTGAAAGTGTCAGCTCACCTACCTCGTTACAACAGACAATAATCGGACGTGGTGTACGGAACATCGCCAGCTTTCTTATGATTTCCATCCCATAACAGAGGTGCTGGCAGTCCGGGGTTCGACTCCCCGTCTCCGAATGATAGGAAAGTGTGTTTCTTTTTGCCTTTCCTTCTTCTTTCTTTTTGGTAATTCAAAGACTCCTGATGCTGTTCGGAACTTCCTTCCTTTTCTGCCCAGCAGTCAACATTGAATCAAGCCCTGCCGCACCCCAGATTACTTTGCTTCAAATGCCAGTACTAGTGACGACTGATTTGGTTTAACCTTCGCATTTGGAACAGCTCAAGATTTTCCCTCGCCTACTTCTACTTCAGAGTCCTCTTACAAGACAAAACAATTGGGCATGGTGTACGGAACACCTCCAGCTGTCTTTAGAATTTACAGACGTAGAAGAGTCGCTGGCAGTCCAGGGTTCGACTCCCTGTGTCCGAATTCATAGGATCCCTTCTGTCTTTTTTTTGGGGGGAGGGATCCCTGATGCCATTCTCTTTTGCACAATGGCAGCAGCCGACGCGTTATCTCAAATGTTGCTCTAACCCTTAGATTGGTTTGGTTAGATCTGATGATTCAACTGATTGCCGCAGTAGTTGCTTGTGTCACTTGACCTTCGGGTTTGAACCCAGCCAACGAGTAGTACCCAAGTTCGTTACTTCGCTTAGGAATGAGAAAGTTTGTGAGTTTGATGGAAAACGGTGAAAGCTCGTCATTTCGACAGAAAACTGAGAAAGCTCGTCACCTCGACTAAATTTTTGGGAAAGCTTGTTACTTCCGGGTGCGTGTGTGGGAAGTGCATTGCTTGATTACCGGAAGTATGGAATGACACGAACAGAATCCTGTTCTCTCTTCCGACCACCATCATCCCCAACCTCGACACCGCCGATGCCGCCGACGTTGTGCACCAGATTATGTGGGGACGGGAATGCCCCAAGCATCAGCGATCGGGACCGGAGGTATGTCGCAGTTTCGCCCTTCAAGTCGCATTACTGACTGGTGATGGATCCAATGAGCTAGGAAATAGCACTCACTCTTCAACCCTCCACCGAACACCCACCAGTTGCCGATGCATATGGCCGCCATTGCACAGCGGAAAAGACTATACAACAGTGTTTTTTTGAGCAGGCATAGAGCAGCAGGTGTGTCAATGTCGATTTCACCTCTACTGTCATGTTCCCGCCTCCGCAGTGAACGTGCCGAGTGCGACTATCCAATTCCAGCCGCCACGAATAATCACCACTGCCATGCTCGCGCGTACACATGCCGCAAGTCCCTTCTCGCACGCACCTCAGCGTGTTTGGCAGGTGAGTTGAATCCTGGGGAATCCGCCCTCCAGTGCACACCATATCGGCGGGAAAGCTTACCCTAACGGCATTATTTCCCGACTTGGAAGGGGGAGAAATGTTTCCCGCTTCTCTCAGGATATAAGCCGACGAGAAAGCGGACACCGGTGGCGGTCTTTACATCAAGGCTCTTTAAATAGTAATCTTTCAATTCTGTTCGATAGTAAGTAGTAAGTTTGGATTGCCATTTCTTTCAAAACAAGAAGAGCTTTGAATGATTCAAGGGGATTCAGCGCTTGAGTGACATGTACAGCTGCCAGTGAGAGCGTGCGATGAACTTTGGCAATATGATGTGCATACGCGAGAGTGTCGCATCTCGCTTGGCCTGCTCCAGACTGGAAGAATTTTGGTGACTGTGTTGTGCTGAGATTTTTTATCTTAGCCCCTTTATCTTGGCGCGACCCACACCAGCCAGCAGTTTCTTTGACGAAAATAACAATTACCTGTAGTGGAACAGGTCCACATCCAATACACCAGCCCCCCTTGTCCCTGATATTCCTTTCACATTTGACTTCACGACAGGGTTAATGAACAAGCTACCGTTTTCTGACAGATTTTCGGATGCTTCTTCTGAATTTTGATTGTCCGTGTGCGCCGACAGTGTGCACCACGCCCGCGACTGACCGTGCACTCTCCACGTGGATGGACGCGGTCATGTGACGATCGACAGTAGCCGAAGTAGCGAGCTTTCACACTGTACAGAGGAAGTTACGAAGTTCTACTAGGTTCTACTACATCCAGCTGAAGTCACAAACTTTCACAGGAAGCAATCAAACTCACGCATTTCCGCGATGCTAAGTGATGCTAAGCGAAGTTAAGCGAAGTAACGAAGTGACGAAGATGGCGCGGACTCCAGCCAATTTAACTCGAAGCTGTTAGCTCGCCTCCATCCTCCTCACAGGGGAAAATAGTCGGATGTGGTGTACGACTTTTTTGGGTGAAAGGCTCCCAGGTGTCATAATCTTTTGCCCAATGGCAGCAGCCGATGTTGTCTCAAATGCTGCTCCAACCTCAGATTGGTTTGGTTAGATCCGATGATTGCTGGTTGCTGCAGTGGTTGTGTTACAGTCACTTGACCTTCGAGTTTGAACCAAGCCAATTCAACTTGAAACTGTTAGTTCGCCTCCATCCTCCTCACAAGGGAAAATATTCGGGCATGGTGTACGGAACACCGCCGGCTTTCTTGGAATCTCGAAACAGCGAGTCACTGGCAGTCCGGGGTTCGACTCCCCGTGTCCGAATAGCGAACTCTGCACTGCTTTTTTGTTATTCAAGAACAACCCGATCCCTGATGTCCTCCATTTTTCTGCCTGGACAGCACCCCAAGCAGCACCCTATTAACTCAACTGAACTGAGCTTTGCTGCACCCTCAAATCGATTTGTTCAATGCTGATTGCTGGTTGCTTCATTAACTAAACCCATCCAACCGACCAACAAACCCCACTCAACTATCCTTCTACCCATCTCCTCCTTACAGAAGGTAATACCCGGACATGGTGTACGGAAAACCTCCAGCTTTCCTCAAGTTCTCGTACAGAACAGTCACTGGCAGTCCGGGGCTCGACTCCCCGTGTCCGAATCATGATGTGTGACAACAAATACATTCTTTTTGGCTCTCCTTCCTTCCTTAAAATCCATTCTTTTTGGCTTTCCTTCCTTCCTTCTTTTTTTTTGGGGGGGAATCCCTGATACCGCTCTCTTTTGCCCAATCTCAACTCGAATTCTGCCGCTACGGTGCACCCTCGGATCAGATTGGTTTGGTTAGATCCAATGATTGCTGTTGTGTCACTTGACCTTCGAGTTTGAACCCAGCCAATTTAACTCAAAAGTGCGTTACTCGCCTCCATCTTCCTCACAAGGGAGAAAATAGTCGGGTGTTGTGTACGGAACACCACCAGCTTTCTTAAGATCTGGGAACAACTAAAGAGTCGCTGGCAGTCCGGGGTTCGACTCCCCGTGTCCGAATCGTCGGTTGAGATAAAAAATCCATTCTTTTTGGCTTTCCTTCCTTCCTTCTTTTTTTTTTGGGGGGAATACCTAATACCGCTCTCTTTTGCCCAATCTCAAATCAAATTCCGCCGCAACAGTGCAACCTCAGATCAGATTGGTTTGGTTAGATCCGATGATTGCTGTTGTGTCACTTGACCCTCGAGTTTGAACCCAGTGAATTTAACTCAAAAGTGTGTTAGCTCGCCTCCATCCTCCTTACAAGGGACAATAGTCGGGTGTTGTGTATGGAACACCGCCAGCTTTCTTCAAACCTCTGGGCAACAAGTCGCTGGCAGTCCGGGGTTCAACTCCCCGTGTCCAAATGATGGAATAACCGTGTTTCTTTTTGCCTTTCCTTCTTCTTTCTTTTTGGTAATTCAAAGACTGTTGATGCTTTTCCTTTTCTGTCCAGTGGGCAAATAATATTGAATCGAATTCTGCCGCAACCTCAGATTGGTTTGGTTAGATTTGATGATTCAACTGGTTGTTGCAGTTGCAGTGGTTGCTTGCGTCACTTGACCTTCGAGTTTGAACCCAGCCAATTCAACTCGAAACCGTTAGATCGCCTCCATCCTCCTCACGAGGGACAATAGTCGGACATGGTGTACGGAACGCCGCCAGCTTTCTTATGTATTCTAAGTGAGAGTTGCCAGCAGTCCGGGGTTCAACTCCCCGTGTCTGAATAGCGAACTCTGCACTGCTTTTTTTGTTATTCAAGAACAACCCAATCCCTGATATCCTCCATTTTTGGCCTGGGAAGCAGCTAATCACCCCTGTTAACTCAAATTGTGCTGCACCCTCAAATTGGTTTGTTCGACACTGATTGCTGGTTGCTTCATTAACTAAACCCATCCAACTGCAACCAACAAACCCCACTCAACTATCATCTCCTCTGCTCTGCACAATAGATACCGTCTTCCAACGAATGTCAAGCCTTTGCATTATGATGTGACCTTCTGGACCGATCTGGAATCATAGGAATTCAGCGGTGACAGACCTGGTATTGGGGCACCCGGGCATTTATTCAAATCTGCTCGAGTTGCAACATACTATAATGTACTTCACTACATTACGACATCATCTCACAAGGGCTAATGCTGGCCTGAGCAGTTAGCTAAGAGGGATATAATGTGTCTCGAACCATTAGAAGGGCACTGGACAACAATCCTGGTAAAGGGTTGGAGTGGGAAGTCGCTAATGGAGCAATCACGGAAAGTGCCTTACCATCCTGGAAACGGATTGGGGCTACTGCACATCCCTGACTAAGGGCGTATTACGAGGGAACATCCTTCTGAACCAGAGGGATCATTGTTGGGCATCATCTGACGTCTCCAGAACTGCCAAGAGAGGACTGGACTTGGTCGATCTACCAATTGACTAAGAAACTGTACTCGGGTACTAGGAAGCGGCGGCTATCACGATTTTCAGACAAATCACTTAAGTGGTTCAAGGCGGAACCATTTGAGCGTACGGTTACCAAGGAGGGTAGCGGAGTGCTGATGAGGAGGTCGGCTAAAAGTTGACATATCAACAATATTCCATCACGATCGTTCTAAGCGATGTAGATCTTGACTCATCGCTAAGCTCGGCTCGTTGATGTTTCTTATAAATCTCTCTCAATTTTACTAATCGCTTGATATCTGACAGGAGTTCATCGGCTAGCTGCCATACCACTAGTCATATACCCTGAACCCTATTGCTCGTTTGTATCAGTCTCGTTTATATTTAGAATCCTGTAACGTATTTAAGTGGATGGTTATGGGAGGAACACCAGTGAATCTCACCCCACCTGTTGGACGCGAAGTTACTAGACTTCACGCTTAACCGGTAGAGTAGTCATTCATTCGGAGACACCCAGAAGCTATACCAAGTTTCATTTGTTTTCCCTGTTTGAATATTATCTGTGTTGGATTTGGATCTTTATAAACAACGCGTGAACATATTGGATAAACGGAACGGACGCGTGGATTATAAGGAAACGGATCAGACTTGACAATTGGTTGTAATCTCGCAAGGATTAGCAATCGCGGATACTATTTGGAATCGGAATTCATAAGAATCACTTGCTTTACGCATCGGAGTATTATCTCCAAACCTAGACCCACATCATACAAAACCGTTGAACATAAAATCTCGTCTGTCTATCGCGATTGCGCCTAGAACAGATTCGAGCAAGTTTATCTATACGACTTGTAGACCTGTAAAGTCTTGCTTCTCAAAGAGAACTAAAGTTCAAATTGCCACAATCTATACTGGATTGGAACCCCGAACTTGCACGAGGACTATAGTGTTTGAGTTGTTGTAGTTGCATTATCGAACCGCGTATTCATTTACAAGGTTTGTGTTGTGGTTATTTCACCGCCAGCCCCATAGTCAGCGTTTCAGCGGTCTCATCGCTGTAGAGTGAGCTTCGCTGCGTGTTGAACTGGTAGTATCCTGTTGAATCCTGCTTGATGGCAGCTTGGACATTCTGGAAGATACTTCTGTAATCGTTCTCAATTGCACTAATGACCTCAAACTGGGAGAGGCGTGAGTCTCCAATAGGTAGGAGTCTGCAGAGCACCCTGCGAATGACAGAAAATTCTGCTCTGTTTAGTGCGCTGCTCTGGAGGGTGACCAGTTGCAGTTGGCACAGATTGTTGTGGACAAGGAACTGGGGTGTGCAACCTTGAATTTCATTGTCCCTGTTTCTGCCGGATCTAAGGCATAGGTAAAAATTGCCTATAGCAGCACTCTATGTGGAACCATGAACAAGTACTACAAATCAGCATGGCAGAGAAACGGCAAAACCGAATACTACGCCTTGACGCAGTTTCAGATAGCTATTTCGTATTCAGACAAGTGAAATCGCTAGAAGTATATTCACAGCCCACTGATGCCTGAGCGGCCATGCCCTGCTGGGACGAGCCTCAGTTGAAGGCAATGTGGTCAATCACCATGATTTCTTGGGTGGAGACAGTCAATATCAGCAACATGGCGGCTGAGTCCGAGGTAGCATGTTTGTACCCCAAGTTGGAAGCAGGTCTCACCACTTTGTTGTCCACTCTACCCAAGAAGGATGCCAAGTGGAAAATTACAAAGTTCCAGGAAACACCACCAATATTCCAACTTCGGGTTACATGTTCTTCATGGGAGGCGCCCCGGTCTGCTGGTTGTCGAAGCAGCAGGCTGTTGTGGCTCTATCATCGACCAAAGCTGACTATATTTCATTGGCACGTGGTGCACAACAGTCAATGTGGATGAAAAACTGGCTAGCAGGTGTATTCCTTCCTCAGGAGCTTCCATTCGGTCTCCACGGCGACAACCTCGGTTCCATCAGCCTCACGGAGACGATGAAAGGCCATGGTCTTTCCAAGCACATCGACACACGCTGGCATTTCATCTGCGAACGTGTCCAGGACGGTGAGATTGCGGTGTCCTCTGTTCCTGGGAAGGAAAATGTCGCTGATATTCTTATGAAAGCCCTCGCGCGTCCCACTCACAAGAAGCTCATTTCCATGCTGGGGCTGGATTGGAAACAGAAGAGTGCTGTCCACCAGGGGGAGTGTTGACGAGAGGTATTACCTTTCATGGACGTTGGCATCCAGTTCCGTTTACGGACTCATAACTATTTTATTTTATTTATTCGTTTCATTCTCAATCATAGCCGCACCCTATAAGAGTGCGGCTCCCTAACAACGGCCCTCAGTCTTTACCACATCCGTGTGCGACTGAGGGTACGTTCCCTTACCTATATTGTTATGACATGGACACTTACCTCACCTGTAGACATATTCTTACGGTGTATTTCTCTACAAGATGTAGAAGAAGAAGAAAAACTGAACCTGTATGATAGACACATGGGACTGTGTCAGCACTCTTCGGTATTCATGATAATTCTTCATCATGATGCTGCCTTGTCCGCCAAGTCAGGATCCCGTCAACCCTTTGAGCTGTGTGTCTATAAACTTCGGTTTAAGAAGACCTTGGACAGCGGTTTCGGTGTATTGAAAGTTGGACAGTGTATTCCATGGAGCATATGGGTGAACCACATCAATCAGGTTCTCAAGTCATTTATTTTCAGCGGGATCGACTTCTCGACAGATCGGATGGCAGAGTGAAATAATATTGGCTGATGTGAGTGAGTCTTTAGGATGCGGCACACTGAGGATGTAAATGGCGGGTAGCTGCGGATTGTCCACGGGAGCATCTGTGAAAGTCTGAATGCAACTGTTGAAGAGAATGTATTTTGTATAAACTGTCCAGCACTGTGCTCGGAGAGGATGGTATCCCTATTGGACTGACATCCGGGGCTGCTTGAAACATGGTAGGATCGATATTCATATGGTAGCAGTCAAAACTTCATGTCAAGCTGCAATTTCAACCAAAACCTTTTGAGATTTGAGATTTAGCAGGAACATAGGTATAATTTCCCTTCAAATTTTTCATTTCGGAGAAATCGGAGGTGATCTTAATTTAGGGTTAAAAATGGTGAAATTTGAACGGAAAATTTTCAAAATTAGGGTTCCTGTGGGGTATCTGGATGGGCAAGAACCTCCCACTGGGACCCCTCACGTTGTGCAATTGGTGCTTCACGAGCTTCAGCATGGTCTGGAGTGACGAGGAGACAGCTAGAGCGAGATTGATGGCAGTGCACCGCCACAGCACCGCCACTGAATGGCGAAATCTTGGTGTGAAACTTTATATTTTATATTTTCAATGTTCTGCTCCGGGGAATATCTAAAGGGCCTTCCTATTGTACTATCTATACCCTCAAATACATTGTCAAGCAAATCTGAGCACCTAGTAAGCATTACCAAATCGGGACTCAAAGTTGTCACGAAGTTCGGTCTGCTACCATATCAATATCCTTGTCAATGTCACCATCTAATTCCTACATGAATGGATGAGTGTCCTCAGCAAATAAAATTGAAGAGAACCCACAGGCCCAGAGGGGTTTATGTCTGCATTGACTTCAGGAGTATGCGAGCCACGCTGTTGATACCTCTGTAAATCTCGCTGGCGATTGAGATTCATTCTGCAATAGTGCTCATGGCAATAGAAGTCTCGAGCTTCTTGATGGTAGTGTGTTGGGTCACTAGCTGGATGCTTATAGTGTCTATTGCCAATACAAAGTGGAAATGTTCCTGTTCTTGGTTAAGGAATAGGTCAGCGGCTTAAGGACTGCCTTGTCGCTTGAGGATTGAAGTCCCTTGTTGTTAGCCTCAATAGTCTTTGGGTATCCCTTAGTGAGGATTTTCACAAACCTACATTACTCTGCCCTGGTGCCCTCGATCTAGTGATCCAGTCACCTTATATCCAACCCATAAACCCCAGACCATCTTAGGTGCTAGCGGTATTGTTGTTGGCAGCTGCGTAGTGCTAGCGTGTTGTTGAACAGCTTTGTTGAAGTCTAGCAGTCAAATTGTGTTGCGAAGTGGTGGGATAACCTATATCTCAACGAAGGTTTAGCCTCTCTTGATCATTCTTCTAAGTGCTGACCGGAAGCTGTCTTGAAGGATTCACTACTTTGGTGTGTTTCTCCTCCGCCTTTGGCAGTGTTTTTGATTTAACCGGGGTTTGATCATCTATGTAGATGGGCAACATTGTTTTGAGTACATTCATATCTCTTAGTCCATATATCTCAGATGATACAACTCATTCAATGGCATTGCAGACAAGTGAGTTTCTGATGCAATTGCAATCTCCATCGCTGTGATAAGGACCGCGGTGTCAGTATCAAAAGATATGTGATTTGAATTTGACTGTGTTCGTCCTCTAGAGGGGAAGGTATAGTCGAATGATAGAGCGGAAGGTCGGTGCACAAATCGGCCTTGTATGAGTGGTGTGTGTGTGTGTGTGTGTGAATGGTTATTTGTGGAGACCATTTGTCTCCTAGGTGTGAACGTGTGTGGCAGACCTGTTGTCAGTGAAAACGGTAGAGAAGATGTAAATCCCTAGACCTGGTTCTGTTCCCCGTACGAGTGTACTGGAACCCTAAATGCATTGCCCTGCCTGACTTCCTTGGTGCGCTCTTCCTCTTAGAACCAGCATTGGAGATGCGATGGGTGTCGCTCAGACAATGACACCGACGGTGTTCGGTTGACGGCGAGACAATTGGTCTTGTTGGCTGTGGACAGTGATTTGAATGTGATGGCTTCTCTCTGGGCCTGTTTTCTACAGAGTGAGGCTCATGAGAACGGTGATCCTAATTGAGGAAGCCTGGGATTGTGACACTGGGTCCAGTGAGGAGGGACCCTGCTGATGGAGGTGTGGGAGGTGAGATGCCAATGAACGAGCGAATGTAAGAGATGTGGCCTGTCTCCAGCTGTGGGGTGAGGAGAAGGGTGCACGAGAGGTACAAGGTCGAGGAAGGCTGGGAGTACCCCTTTAGATTGAGTGAGAGTAGTACAGTAAGTGGGGGAACACCCTGGAAGCTACTTCTGCAGGCCGGAAGGTACTGACTACTCCTACTAAATGTGCTCCCTTTATACCTCCTCGACGACTTCCCATGTTTCCAGAGGTGCCATGCGGGTCGCAGGTGTTTCCAGGGGGCAGGGAACATCATAAGGTGTTTCAGGGTGCATATACAGCAGGAGACTTGGCGCCTCTGCTGAGGAGACTAATCGTCTTTGGGTGTGCACGAGGCACAGTGGGGCCTAATGACCTTGGAATATGTTTGGAGCTTCAGGCACGGCCTGGTGGTCGTGTTGGTAGGTGCTGGAACATTGAGGAAGGAGGAGAGACGGACGGTCTCCCTCGGCTGGTCGATGCATCGTGTAAAGTGAGGGACAGGCTGTGTCAGGATATCCTCTGCCTCGTCCAATGGGTCAATGTCAGGCACGCGGTAGGTCCGTCCGGTGCGACAGATCATCTGGGAATGGAAAGGAGGGGAAGTCGTCCTCGTGTCGCGCCATGGGAGGGGACTGGTTTTATCCTGTTGCTGGACGCCGAGCAGTGATGAACACAATCCGTGTGGTATGGGGAGCACCAGTCTCGTTCGTTGGTGATGCATATGCGGAGGGTTGCGTCGTAGGAAGGCGTCGAGAGTCCCGGATCGTGGGGTATGGGTTGTATCCTGGTGACAATGGTGCAGGAGCGAGCTCAAATGGGGGGGGGAGACGATGTAGATGGTGGGGAGAGCGTTGGTCTTGCTTGGAAGCTGCTTCCGGTAACATAGAATCCCGTTTAGGAAGATCCATTGTGTACGTCTGAGCTCGTTCCGTCACTCGTGCAGATGGTTCGCAGGGGCCATGAGGCGACGAGCAGTGCGTAGCACGCTCGGAGACCTCACATTGCTAGTATAATAATGTTGAATTCTCTGCAGACTATTTCCAGAATGGGAATCCACCTCTGCCTTCATAGCCACCCACGTCATGTGTGCTATGAAGCTTGATACGAAATGGTCCTCGCATCCCATCGAGGTTGAATGCCCTGATGTGAATTTCATCAATTAGGTCGGTTCTTCAGTCACTTGAATTTATTGGCCCTTGTCGAATGGACCAGATATTCAATGGCCTCTCATATTCTAAAGCTGCCTCAGGTAGGAGAAGTCGGTCCCATTTGCCCCGGAATTCTAACAGCTTGGTTAAACCTAGTGCTCTACATGCTCTCAGAGTACATTGCAGAAAAACAGTTTCTGGAAGGCACTACTTTGTATTTGAAGAAACATCTATACGGAAACACTGTTACTCATGATCTTTGGGACGGCATATCAGCTGCTTCTGGTGGGTTTTTCTTTGCACATACGGGCACTTTGATCTAAATTATATGATAAGCAAAGACATTGTTCATCTGATGAATAATTGGATCACCAAGGTCCGTACAGTTATGTGCCCAGCATGAGGCTTGGCTGCATCTTGATGCTTCTTTCAGATTGGTTTTCCTCTGATCACAGTTAGGGAGACCTCTACTGGCATCCATGTTTGTCAAGACAGATACCTTGACAACAGGACACCGACTGTGGATGAGAATGAGACAATCTGGTTTGAGCCACAGTTTTGACTCAAGACTTGTGAATATTTACCTTCTATTTTCCATCAGGAATGTCCCGTTGGTCATTCTCACCGTCGATGGAAATGGCTGGGTTCATGTTGACAAGACAGCCATTCTTAAGCAAAGTGAGAAGACTATAGCTCTCAATACAAGCCAGACCTTCAAGCTCAATGCAGGGACAACTAGTTTGTGTGAATCATGTTCTGTCCCCCAATGCCTGCTTCATCCTGACACCTTCGCTAGATTGTGTCTCGTACACACCTGAGAGGCTTGAAAAGATTGCCACAGAAGTGGCCATGAAGGACTCTGTCTTTTCACTGAGTGACTGTATCAGACTCCTTTACAATGTTTCGGAGCTGTTCAAGGCAGGCTTGACCCAGGTCAGCAGCCTCCTCACCTTATTTGACATTTGGCAGAACGAAATGAATTGTGAGTGATCATCTCTTTACCTTTCTGTTACCAAATTATCCGCACTAGATCTTGTTTGGGCCAGCATACTGAACAGCTTTGGCAAGATCGCTGTGGCATTTGAGGAAAATACCAAAATTAGACTTGCACGTGTTTGATCACAATCACAGATATGCTTGTTTCACTGTTTCTCCTGTGCTCACAATCAGGCCATTGCGCATCAACAGGCAGTAAGCACTAGTTCCTGATTTTGTACTCGTTTATGTACTTGAAGTGATTAATGTTGGTCAATAGCTGGCTGATGTCAGGTGGCAGTTAGACAATAAAATTGGAATTTTCACGGGTGTCCAAATGCCAGACTTATCAGCATACTACCAAGTTATATGAAACATTGTTGGACCCCTTACTGACACTGCTGTCTGTGCAATCTGTATTCCATACACAGTTACTGTCACCTAAGAACTGCATTTCCACAAGTAGCTGCACACTGGTGAATCCTCGAAAAGGCAATTTTGTTGGAGCAACAATGTACACTTGGGGTTGTTGTCAATAACACCATTTCCAATGGCCCTAAAGGGTACAAAATTTCTACCACACAGTGATTGACAACACCACCAATACATAAATCACTCATCCTCCAACTCACTAGCAGTCACATAGTCCCCCTCCATCTCATAGCCCCAGTCTGTCTCATAGTCCTCGTCAGCCTTATTGCGGATGGGTGGGTCCACAGCACCATTGTCTTGAAGTAGCTGAACAACACTTTTGTGTCCATGTAACAATGCAACCTGCAGAGCACTGCCATGTTCTCCCCCTTGTGTATTCATGTCGGCACCATTTCTGATAAGCAACCAAGCAATGTTCTTGTGGCCTCCATATGAGGCTGCCTGAATTGGACTGCCATAGTGTCCACCCTGTGCATTCACATCAGCACCATTGTTGAGCAACAACTGCACAATGTTCTCATAGCCGCTGTATGCTGCTGCTTGAATTGGGCTGCCAAAGTGTCCACCCTGTGCATTCACATCAGCACCCTTGTTGAGCAACAACTGCACACTGTTCTCGTGGCCGCTGTATGCTGCTGCTTGAATTGGGCTGCCAAAGAGTCCACCCTGTGCATTTGCATCAACATCTTTATCCAGCAACAACTGCACAATGTTCTTGTGGCCATTGTATGCTGCTGCTGAAATTGGGCTGCCATAGTCTCCACCCTGTGCATTCACATCAGCACCCTTGTTGAGCAACAACTGCACAATGTTCTCATAGCCACTGTATGCTGCTGCTTGAATTAGGCTGCCAAAGTGTCCACCCTGTGCATTTACATCAACACCTTTATCCAGCAACAACTGCACAATGTTCTCGTGGCCGTTGAATGCTGCTGCTTGAATTGGGCTGCCAAAGCGTCCACTCTGTGCATTCACATCAGCACCCTTGTTGAGCAACAACTGCACAATGTTCTCGTGGCCGTTGGATGCTGCTGCTTGAATTGGGCTGCCATAGTGCCCACCCTGTGCATTCACATCAGCACCCTTGTTGAGCAACAACTGCACAATGTTCTCGTGGCCGCTGAATGCTGCTGCTTGAATTGGGCTGCCATAGCGTCCACCCTGTGCATTCACATCAGCACCCTTCTTGAGCAACAACTGCACAATGTTATCATGGCCACTGTATGCCGCTGCTTGAATAGCATTGCCATAATATCCACTCTCTGCATTCACGTTGGCACCATGCTCACCCAGTAATTGTACCATGTGAAGGTGGCCATAGTATGCCGCAACACTGATTTCTGTTGTATATGACTGCTGTGTGCCTTCCAGCAGAACCCTTGCAACTTCTAGAAAGTTTGCTGCTGCAGCAATCCACAAAGCAGAGGGTTCTGATGGCCAATCCTGAAAATTCCATGGAGGTGATCTCCACCTGAATAACATAGCTTGCTTCCATTTATTGGCCCTGGAAATGAAGTTCAATATCATGCTTCTTAGCTGGGCTTCGGGCTGTCCAGCAGCATGCATCAGGCAATATTGTGAATACTCAACAAGAGGGGGTAGATCCTTGTACCAATGCCAGCGTGCATCAACAAAGTCATCCAATGCGAGGAATGTCAGCAGAGTGCGCGTGATATCTGTCTGTGCATCTGGAAATTGGTGCACCTGAATGCTTTCAAAGTATTCCTGGGTGGTATAATGGACAAGTCGCACAACATAAGACTGCTCATCTAGAATGACTAGGCCAGCACAGACAGACAGAATGATCTCAATGTCCAAACGATTGTCATCATCAAGGTGCCGGTCATCAGGTTCAATGGCCAGGGCTACCTGTAATTCTGCAACTGTCAATGGCCGCTTTGCATTCACAACCCAAGTGAGAACTGAACGAGCTATGTTCCTGTCTTCCTCATTCTGGGATTCAATCCGGTTCATTGCTTCATTGTAACTGTCATTCAGGTTCTTTGGCAATGCTTTCAGGGCCTCTCGAACCGTCTTGATTGTGGTCTTTGAGCTGAGGGATTCAATATGAAGTTTGGCAAGCAGGAACCTGGGGAAGGGTTATCCTCTGTATATCCCATTTGATCACTCATGGCACTTACATTCCATCTACATTGGCGGTAATCTTCGAGTGAATTTCTTCTCTCAAGTCCACACGAGTTCGAACATGCTTTGACAGGCGTGAGGAGATCCGGATCTGTTCATCCACATATCTCCGAACATCATGTTCAGTTGCACGGATCTCAAGAGTGCTGAGATTTGGAAGGGAAGCATCTGGAGTGATGTGAGGTCGAGAGGTGATCATCAAGTTGACAGTTGGCCCCATCTTTGCAAGGTAATCCAGGAGGACTCGCCGTTGGGCCTCCAAATATTCATCAATTGCATCAACAATAATGTAGACCGTTGAATAGTCTCCAATAACAGGCTGTAGCATCTCAAAGATCTCATCAGGTGAGGGTGTGGTACATTTTTCCTGGTGGTGCTGATATAACTTCCTTGCCAAAGGGCTGACATCTTTCCTAAAAGTGAGTTGTCTCCAAAGCCCAGACAGGAGCTTCTCAGGAGTCTGGTCCTCGGCTTCCTTATGGTTGAGATAGATGCATGCTACACAGTTATTCTTTGTTTCTGAATCAGTGCCAAGATGATTCACAACCATTGAACTAGGAGTAGGAGCATTAGCAGAGAACAATATTCAGATAATAGGCGCACACAAGAACAGTTTTTCCTGCCCCCGCTACACATTTTCCATCAATTTGCGAGTATGGATGAACACATAAATCACGCACGAATTCCTCGGCACCAAAGTGTTGTTCCCGAGCCTGACTTCCATTCTTGGAAGCACACATCATCAAGCAGCCATGCTCCTGTGCCTGGCTGCCGTGTCCGGGCAATATCTGCTTGTCGCCGGAAGAAATTGAGTGGTGAGAGCCAGTCAATAATTTTTGCACGCTCCGTGGCTAAACAAGGTTTAAAAACACACATGCTACATCTTTACCAACACTCACACTCCATTTGTTGACCACCACTACCGCTGTTGAGCAACACTGTTTGGAAGAGGAATGACAAACCGACTTACAGAATAGTATTGACGGTAACATGTCCAGCCTCGATGCCATAAGACACCGTAGGACCCTCTCCACTACCCCCATCACCACCCTGTAAGCCGCCCTTCCCTCCAGTCCCACCTGTCCCGCCTGAGCAAAATAGGTGGTAATATTGGCCTCTCAGTTTCGTTACGCACCATAGATGACTTGTGTAGTAGCCGTGGGGGATTCACCAGCTTGAAGAGGCATTATCGTGTCGATTGCCGGATGCGCAGGCTGCACAGTGCAGTTGGTGTATGCAATGTAGTGGGCGTGAGGAGCAAGAACGGGACTGCGTGACAGCTGTCATGTGGTTGCAGCGTTCCGGGAAGTAGGGCAGCTTACGTGACAGCGGCGCTCCCTATATTTAGTCAGGCCCTGTCTCATGAACGTTCCGCAAGATTGAGGCCCGATGGACAAACAACAACCGAGCTACTGGCTGGTGCATAAGATTCTGTTACAGTTTCTTTCTTTTTCCGCCCAACAGCTCCGCGTTACGTTCAGTGCTGGAAGTGGGAAAATAAAATGATTCTAACAGGTGAAATTGACAGAAGCGGATGCCGGTGCTTGCACTGCGTTCCCATTCGCTACCAGTTTCCGGGAAATCTGGCCGAAGAAGGTACCAAGATATAATCGCTATCACTCAGGGCCAATAATGACTTAATAGACATACGAACGAACATGTAAGTTTCCTACATATCCAGGACTATATCGTATTTTCGAATCCCTGCCCAGAGGTGACTTCATCGGTGGTGGATTGGGAACGGTTTTGTTTTTAGTATGTGACGTTCAGATCCTACACTCAATCTACCTGGAGAAGAAGTACTGCCGAAATGACAAGCACCCTCAAGCTTCGCCGGGATAGATGAGGGCCCATTCACAAAATCTGCGAACACGACAGACGATATCAGGCAGAATGGGACCTTCGCAGACAAGCGAGCGCCGCAGAGATCAAAGGGATGGCAGAACAGAAGAAAAATCACAGGCGTGGACTTACTTTCGCAAAAGATACCCAGAAATTGCATTCGATCAAGCGCAACGTCGTGGCGTCTTTCAAGCGATACGGTCTGGAATAGTAAAAAAATGAAACATGGACCGCCATGGCCAAGCCATGGCCTGACCCCAAGTTGAATGAGGACCTTCTCGATACCTCAAACCCGAAGTGAAAATTAAGTGTACTATCGAGCCATTTTCCCAGCTGTTCACTCCGTAGAAATCAAGCTTTCAATGCACGCTTATGCCCAACTTGCACCGTGTACGCGTTCGATCACGATCAGACACGTGATCGTTTCGCGGGCAGCAAGCTGCGCCCTCTACGCGCAGAACGGGCCCACCGTCGCGCTGCTGCCCGTCGCCTGCCCCAGAAGCTGTATACTATCCACGACCCACGCCCCATTTCCATCTGCTATACGCGTCGATCGCACCCAGTTGCGCGCACCTTGTTCCCCGGCAAACGTGCCTGAAGCGCGAGTGCCATACGCATGGAGGATGCACTGAGCATTAGTCCAGGTGCGTACTTTCGCCCTTTTCTCCTCGCTTTCGCTAATTTTTTCCCTTTCACAGCTTTATCCCGTGCCCCACCGTTCCCGAGATATGCCCCGCCCATGGTTTCGCTTGGCTCCCGCTCCCACAGCTCCGTCCTGCTCATGACTGACTGCCGCGCCTATGACACGACTCGGACTGCATTTGCTTGCGCGTGGGTCCCATCAACGCACGCCATCACCGACGCTGCCCCTCTGCCCTCCACCCTCCACTCGGACGCTGCCTACACTATGCCGCCGTCTAGGGTTAGGTTTACATCCCTCGTATGCACCGCCCGTCTTAGACTGGACGCGTTACTTGAACGATACTAATGTCAACCCCAGATAACGACCCCGGCTCATCCCTTGCTGTCGAGTCTCTGCTCGAACAGCTGCAGCACATCCCGGACGCTAGCAACAACTCCAGCTCGGACTCGGCGCACAGGAGGATGAGCAAGGATTCGGAGGGCTATCCCTCCTGGCTGCCCAAACGCCCCCTGCACCCCGCCCCCGCGAGCACGTACCACTCCGAGCTCGCTGCGGCGGGACCGAGCAGCCCCACGGGGGAGGTGCCGAGCACGCCGCCGCCGTTCGTGGGCGGGCGCAAGGCGACGCCAAGGAGTGTGCGGATCGTCAGTCTGGAGGGCGGGCACGTGGCCGCTACGAACCACGGCCATGACCAGCAGCCCGCGCCGCGCGTGTGGTCCCGCGGGATGGGCGTTCCGCTCTTCTCTGCCAACGCCGCGCTCAACGCCGAAGACGAGCGGCGCGCAACCCCGTGCTTCCGTGCCCGCGGCCTGCGGCTCGAGCTACTCGTTCGTGCCCCTTCGTTCCATGTGGGGGGATGCTGATTGCAGGTTGGTTGTAGCGCTCCCCCTCCCCCTGGATGCGCCTCTACTTCTACCTCTGGCCCCTCCTCGTCTTTGCCCACATCCCGCTCCAGACCTTCTTCGACTTCAACGCCGTCTTCGTGCTCATCCAGTGCGTCCCCCCTTGTCTCTCTATATAGCACACAGCTAACACCCCCCTCTGCCGCAGAATCACGCTGCACCCCGCCCCCTCCAACAACCCGCACAACTGGGCCCTCGCCGCCGCCGCGTACACCGCCTGCTGGGCGCTGTGGCTCTTCGCCGTGGTGCTGGTGTACGAGGGCGTGTACTGCTTCGCGCGGCGCTGGCGCGCGAAGCGCCCGCGCGTGCTGGCGGTGTACCTGAGTGCGCCGGCGTATGCGCTCGCGGGGATGACGGGGTATGCGACGTTTTGCTTTTTGCAGTATGTGAGGTGGGGGGCGTGGGGGGAGGTGAGTTGCTTTGTTTTTTTTTGCGTGGGTCCACGGTACACGCGTGGCGGCGTATTGCTTTCGAGCTGCTTGCTATCTCCGGCCTCTTCTACGATATTTGTTTCCATTTCCTTTGTACTACCTACCTATCCACCCTCGTGCATACATACGTACCTTCTGCACCACGCTACCCATTCATTCACTTTCCTTTTCTCGCCGCTTCCGTCGACGCCATACGGTTCTTCATCGTGGTACAGCTAAGCCTCGTTCATTTATTATCGCGTTGTGCTGTTTGCCTTCCCTTCTACCTCCCTTCCCTCCCTTCCCTCCCTTCCACCTTCCACTAACTACTTCCCTTCCCTTCCCTTCCTTCCCTTCCTTCTCCTTCTCCCCTCTTTCATTTCATTTTCCTTTCCTTTCCACCGAACGAATCTTGAATACCAAATGCTGACTTTGATTTTTCTCCTCCTACTCCTCCTCTTAGGCAAACGCACACCCCGACACACACGACCACGGCCGGCGCGCCTCGTCCGGCAGCGCGTACGCACCGCATGCGCGGGGGTACAGCAGCGCGACGGCGGTCAACACCGCGGGGAGGTGTGTCTACGTCTTTCCCTTCCCTCCCTTCCCTCCCTCCCTTCTCTCTCACATCCAAGTCCACCGTGCTCACTCGTGTACCTCTCCCACAGCCCCCCCCCCTCCCGCCCGGGCCCGCCTCGCCCTCGCGGCGCAGCATCCTCGCGGAGAGCTGCGCCCTTTACGCGCAGAACGGGCCCACCGTCGCGCTCCTGCTCCCGCGCGCGGGGATCGCGGCGGCGGTGCTTATTGGGTTTTGGACGCAGGTGAGGGGTTTCTTCTCCCCCTTCTCACCTCCCCCTGCTCCCCCTTGTCACCTCCCTCCCTCCCCTCCCTCCCCTCCCTCCCTCCCCTCCCTCCCCTCCCTCCCTCCCCTCCCTCCCCGCCTCCCCCCGCCGCCTCTCCCCCTTCTCACCTCCCTCTACACCTCTACACAAACCGACACCAATGCTAACTAACGCCCCCCTTTAGGCTGGGAACGCAAACGCAAACGGACTCGCCACAAGCACGCGGGACGCGACGTTCTTCCGCGCGGACGGCGCGCTGACGGGCTACGCGCGCGGCGTGCTGCTCGCGAACGCGGCGTGGGCGGTGTGGCGGGGCGTGGTGAGCTGGTTTCTGTTTTTGGTTTTTGGGAGCCTCTTCCCCCCTCTTCCTCATTCGTTCGTTCGCTAACGCTAACTCACCTCCCCAGGCTCGGCCTCCTCCTGCTCTCCGGCGCGCCCTGCGGCGGCATCTGCGGCCCGCGCCACCGCTGGGAAGAAGAGGCGCACGAGAAGAGCACGGCGGCGTACGCCGACGACCTCTCCGCGGACGAGCCCCTCCCGTGGCGGTGGCGCGAGGAGACGGCCGCGCGCGTGCGCGGCGCGTGGGAGTTTTGCTTGTCGGGGCACCCCGGAGCGCATGTGGCGCATGGCAAGCGCGAGGTGCGTTCGCTGTTCCCACTTGGTGATTGAGCTGAATGTGCGTGTGCGGTGTAGACGACGGACGCAGAGGCGGACATGAGCGAGCTGTTGGCGGGGACGACGCCGGCGCCGACGCCGGGCTTTGAGGGGATGGCGCAGGTGATGGCGGCGATTGGGTTCCCGAGCGCGCCGCCGCCTGCGCGGCGCGGGGTGCTTTCGGGCGAGCTGTTTGAGGAGCCGGAGGAGGGGGTTAAGGTTAGTCGCAGTTTCAGTTCATTATCGCGGTAAGATGATGGGGGCTGACGGACGGATGGCAGCCTTGTCGCTTTTCAGCAGTGCCCCGTACTCGACCCTGTACCATTGCCCAAGACGCTATGATCTGTAAGTCAAATTTACAATTCAATAATACAGAAAACTTACATTGTGCAGCTTCTTTGCGTACTCCTGGCGGAACATTTTCTCCTCCTCTGTCAGGACCTCGTGCACCACTTCGTCGGCAGCCAAGTCTGGCGAATCATCAACGTCCTCCGCAAGGTCTTGGTCGTCGGCCAGATGGTAACCATATTTCAAGATGTACAACTTCACCATCTTCCAGTAGAACGGCCCTGCTCGACGGGCCTCCGCCTCCCACAACCAGTCCTCCTTGCACTTGGCAAAGAATATTTTTTTGGTGCTGTGGATCCACGACAGCTTGCCGGGTTTGGCCTTGGCTGCCCTTTTTGGTGACGGGGGCGCTTCCCCCCCTTAACAGCAGTAACTACCGGGACCGCTGGTCCCGTGGATGACGACTCGGGACACGGGGAAGGCGCCGGCGCGTCAGCAAGCAGAGGAGGTGCTGTGTGCACCTCTGTGCGTGGGGAAGGCGGGGGCGCGTCCACGTGTGGAGAAGGCGGTGCATCAGTGTGCAGGGGAGGCAGTGTTTGCGTCTCAAGTGGGGCGGGAGTCGACATTAGGCTTAGCTGCGGTGGGTGCGTGGTGGTTTTTGAGTCTCAGTTTGTTTGACGCCACTTTTTCACTTGGGTTTTTCCTCTCAGCCTCTTGTCATATCATTTATTGATATTTTCCTGAAACAGGCGAAATTTGTTACCGAAATGTACACTGTATATAATCACACCCAATAAACCGCCTCTGAAAATGCCTGCGCCTCGTCGTAGTTCCTCGTCGACAAAATACTGGGCTGCTTCCCTTCAGCCTCCGCTTTAAGGAACAACTGTCAGGCAAGTCCACTATTGAGCAAGATTAGGAAATATGGGAACAAAATCAACAAACATACCGGTCAGTGTAGACAATTCCCCCATCCCAGAGGGCAAAGTATCTTACGGCTTCAGGAACATCATCCCATGTGGTCACCATCACACTGGATGTGCTGGACAGCAACACCAAGGTACCATGGGACATACTATATTTGGTTTTGGAGTGAAAAATCCTCTAGAAGTGAAAAATCGCATCGCTTCGACTCAGTTTTTGTCCAATCGTCCTCGGACGTGGCGCAAATGAAACCGACAGATGTATAGATGTAGGCTATGAAAAAAAATGAGAGTAAACGGGTGAGTATTGGGCGAGATCCTGCCCCGAGCATCAAATTCCACTGATGCCAGTTGCAAAATTCCATGTTCTCTACTTTGTAGCCAACAGATTTTTATGAGAGCTCGGGGATACAATTAAACGGCCTATTTAAGCTTAGTACATAATTTTCCGGGGTCAAAATCGAGGCGAGACGGCCACAGGAGGTCTGCGTCAAAACGAGCGTGACAACTTCGGCAGTCAGCCACACTTGTGACATTCTGTGACGCAGGCTTAGAATTATCTATAAACCCCGTCCCGCCGCGATTTTGACCCCGGAAAATTATGTACTAAGCTTAAATAGGCCGTTTAATTGTATCTACGAGCTCTTATAGAAATCCGTTGGCTGAAAAATAGAGAACATGGAGTTTTGCAACTGGCATCAGTGGAATTTGATGCTCGGGGCAGGATCTCGCCCAATACTCACCCGTTTACTCTTATTTTTTTTTCATAGCCTACATCTATACATCTGTCGGTTTCATTTGCACCACTTCCGAGGACGATTGGACAAAAACTGAGTTGAAGCGATGCAATTTTTCACTTCTAGAGGATTTTTCACTCCAAAACTAAATATAGTACTGTCCCCACCCTTGGTCTCCAACGACAACTTAGAGAAGTCCGGCATGCACACTTGCCTGAAGGTTTCAAGTCAATCAGCTGTCCCGATCAATCACAAGGTTTTGGCCTCACAGTTCTGGATCCACGGGACGTACTCTCGACTTGGGGGGACAGGGGCGGTGTGGATAGCAGGAGTAGTGGGTGTAGCCGATGCAGAGGAAAGAGCGGGTCTAGCCTGTTGTGGCACTGCTGGATGAGGGTGGACCCCCAGAGCGCAGTGTTCTTGCCACTCGGCAATGCAGCCTTCCATCGTGTGGTGACCATGCTGCGCACCCGAGGGATAACCGCTTACCATCGCCTTCACGACCGTCCTACGCCCAGCACTCAGCTGACCCTTTGACTACGCACAATAAATGACATACCAATTGTGCCAGACACTGACCGCCCTGCCCTGCGTAACCAGATACAGTGGATAATGCCCCATCCAATTCTCACTTGGCTGGTCCCGAACGGGGGGCAAGCACCAATATCTTGAGTCACACACAGGATCAGTATGGTCGGGTATCATCTCCTCTTTGGTCATGTTGGTGTGCAGGAGGGTGACGAGCATGGTGTGGGGAAAGCTGACAGGCGAAGGGAGCCGGAGAAAATAGTTAAGTGGTGTCTTTTGATCTCTCGCTTCGTCACAACGGTCACAAATGTATGCAGTCTTTTGCTCACCGTGGGTTTCCTCATCTTCTTGTGGCCTGGGGCGATGCACTCCCAAACCCACTCCCTGTCGATCGCACCTACTTTGGCCCCCCCAGGGCTCCGCCATGGGTGGGACCACATTGACGCTGAGTTTGCCACTTCTGTGAACCAACAGCATCTCATCTGTGAAGGCCTTCTGTTCCCTGCCCGCAAATATGGCAAAGACTCAACGCCTGACTGGTCTTCCTGGTGGGCCCCCTCCATCATGTGTCTCCATCGAGAGGCCTCGACCGAGGAAGGCCTGATCAAATTCCGTTTTCGCATGCTCTTTCCTTGGCGCCCACTCGATCCTGACCGCGCAGTGCAAACTGAGAAGTTCAGGCATGCGAACATGCTTCTCAATACAAAGCTTGGTATGTCGCTGATTCTGCCACCTGCCAACCTCTCGTTGATATCCTCATGCAGCATGCATCCGTGCGGTCTTTTTCATGCAGACTCTCCTGCAAGAGGGTATTACCGCCGCCGCCGCAGCTCGTGCTGGCGCATTAGCTTTTCAAGGAGCAGCGGCTGCCAAGTCAGAAAGTGCGTCTCCATAGCAGTGGACCTTGTGTATATAACTCACTCTCTGCAGCTCTTTCTTTGTTGAGTGACAAATATCTTTCAGCTTGGCTGGACCGTGCTTGTGCGGACATTCAGCTTTGGGGCACACAAGACGATCCACGGAATGCGCCGCCGGCACCTCCTGTTGCGGCCGTGGGCAGCTGGGGTACAGGGAACGTCTGGGGCGGTGGGTTGGGATGGGGTGCAGGGAATGTCTGGGCCGGGAGATGGGGTAATGCGAATGCACCACTTCGCAAATGTCGTTGGTTCCCGCGTGTCTACAGCTACTGCTGCATGGGCACTGTTTTCCTTCTCCCCAGACCCACAAACTGGTGAGAATGTCGTCGCCATAGGTATACATGGCTGAGGCGCTTGGAGCACGAGTGGCGTACTAATGAGTCACTTTTGTCGCTGCAGACCACTCTGACCCGTAAGGGCAACCTTAAGCTCGGCGTGGGGCGCGGAAACTAGCGGGGGAATCTGAAGTATAAATATGGGTACTAAATACAGGAGCGGGAATACTACGCACCTAGCGGGGGAATCCGAAGAGAAGAAAGGATGAGGATTCCCACGCTAGGCGAAACCTTATATACGAATCAGTAACTACCCAGTAGCACGTGTCCGGAGGTATCTACAATGATCACGGGCCTGGTCGCATAGCACGTGCCAACGAGAACGGATGGGCGGAAAGCCGGAGGAATAGCCGGAACCGGAGCGGAAGCCGGAAAGGCTGGAAAAGCGGGGGTTCCCCTGACATCACCCCCCCCTTGGAATACGGTGTCCCGACGTATGAAGCGGATGGTGCTATCGCACCTCCGGAAGGACAGCGAGTCGAAGGCGGCTGAGGCAATCCGGCAGGGGGCGTTGGGGTAGCGGCGGTAGTAGGCGTCAATGGCATCTTTGGCGAAGACGTGAGAGTGTTTTACCCACTTATCGTGCTCCGGACCGTAACCCTTCCAGTGCACCATGTACCAGAGGCTGCCGTATTGGACTCGCGCTTCCAGGATCTCGTCGACCTCCCACCTCTCGTCTCCGTCCGGCTGGAGGACGGGCGGTGGTTCGTGAAGACTGGGTGAAGCTGGGAGTAACGCGGCGGGAGCTCGAGCTTGTACGCACCGTTGCCCACAACCTTCACGACCTTGAAGGGTCCAAGCCGTTTGTCCGAGAACTTAGGTGACGGACACGTCGTTTTGATGTTGGAGGCATCCACCCAGACCCGGTCACCTACCTTGATCTCCGGCGCTGGTGTGCACCAGGCGGTCGTAGTACAGCTTGAACTCGTCCTTGGCTTTAATGAGGGCAGCTTTGGCTTCGGAGACTCCGGCGGCGATCCGGTCGCGGAACTCATTGACGGACTTGTCAGCGGAGCACCTACCGTTCGGCTCGAACCCCATCCGCGGAAGACGGCCAGTGTCTGTCATGAACGGTACCTGCTGCGTCGAGGAGTGGACATGGTTGTTGTAGGCGAACTCGGCTGCCGGCAGGAGCTCATCCCGGTCGTCCTGTTTGTAGCTCGTGAAGATACGGACAAACTGTTCGAGCTTCTGGTTGACGTGTTCGGTCTGACCGTCGGTCTGCGGATGGTAAGCGGTGGAGGTGGCGGGTTCGATACCGATGAGGCGCCACAGTTCGCGAGTGAACTCGGCGATGAACTGTGGACCACAATCGGAAATGTACTTCCGGGGGGTTCCATGGTGCCTCCAGACGTTCCGGTAGTACAACCGGGCAGCTCCGACAGCACCGAGGCCGGTGTGGCACTCGTTGAAGTGGGCTCGCTTACCGAGGACGTCGACCACAACCATAACCACATCAAACCCATGGGCCTCCGGAAGCTCGACGATGAAGTCCACTGAGACAGTGTCCCAGTGCTCGTCCGGAATCTCGGTCGGATGAAGCTCACCATGGGGAAGTCGCCAGAGCGCCTTCGTCCGGTTGCACGCATCACAGGCTCCGACGTACTGGCCGACGTGTCGGGACAACTGGGGCCACCAGTAGTTCCGGGAGATCAACTCCAACGTCTTGAAGCGGCCAGCATGTCCGGCGACACGCGTGTCATGGTGCTGCTCCATAATCCGGCGACGGAGGTCCTTATTCCGCGGCACGACGATCTTGCCGCGGAACAGGAGGAGTCCGTCCGAGATGTGCCATTCGGCCGAGCGGGGGGAAGGGGCCTTCCGGTTCTCGAGGAGCTGCCGGGCGACAAGTGCCACGGGGTCCTCAAGCTCCGGCTCGGTCGCGAACGCCTTCCGGACATCGCGCAGGAGAGGAATTTTGGGTCTGTCAACCGCAATCCCCTCCATGGCATGAATCCGGAAAAGCTCCGGCCGAAGGAGCATAACGTCCGAGTTCTCCGAGCCGGCTCCGTGGTCCGGACGACGCGAGAGCGCGTCTGGACGTCCCATAAGGCGTCCGGGCTGATGGAACAGGGCAAAGTCGAACCGGGACAGGTACAGGGACCACCTCGCCTGCCGCCGGTTCAGCTTCTGCGACTTCTGGAAGTACTCCAAGTTCTTGTGGTCCGTCCAGATCTCGACCGGGTGCTGCGCGCCTTCGAGGAAGTGTCGCCACTCTTCTAGGGCTCGGACGATCGCAAGCATCTCCTTGTCGTGGATCACGTAGTTCCTTTGGACGTCATTCAAGCTCTTGGAGTAGAAGGCAACGGGGCGCCACTTTCCATCAGTCCCCTGCTGAGACAGAACCGCTCTGGTCGCCCGGTCGGAGCTGTCCGCCTCAAGCCGGTACGGCCTAGACTCATCCGGAAGGACTAAGACGGGCTCTGCAGTCACCACGTCCTTGAGGGCTTGGAATGCGGTGGCTGAGGCAGCGGTCCAGGTCCAGGCCACACCCTTCTTCGTCAGGTCGAAAAGCGGCCGGGCGACGTCCGAGAACCCCCGGATAAACCTCCGGTAGAAGTTCGTGAAGCCAAGGAACTGCTGCACGTCCTTCTTGTTCTCGGGCGCGGGCCACGAGGCAACGCTGGCGACCTTGACGGGGTCCATCTCCACGTGGTTGTGCGAGATGATGACGTCGAGGTACTCGATCATCGACTTCTCGAACTCGCACTTCTCCGGTCGGAGGAAGAGACAGTGTTCGCGAAGCCGCCGGAGCACCTCCCGGACGATTTCACGGTGACGGGCGAGGTCGGAATGCGTGATGAGGATGTCGTCCAGGTAGACCATAACGTCTCCAGAAAGGATGAGGTCCTGGAAAATGTTGTTCATCATCGTCTGGAACGTAGCCGGGGAGTTGGTAAGGCCAAAGTACATCACCAGCGGCTCAAAGAGCCCCCGGTTCGTGCGGAACGCGGCCTTCCATTCGTCACCTTCCCGGATCCGGACGTTGTTGAAACCCCACCGGACGTCGAGTTTTGTGAACAACCGGGCTCCCTTCAAACGGTTAATAAGATCGTTGATCAAAGGGAGCGGGTACCGGTTTTTCATGGTCATCGCGTTGAGTGCCCGGTAGTCCTGGACAAACCAGAGGGCTCCGTCCTTCTTCTTGATGAAGAAGACCGGAGACGCCATCGGCGACTTGGACGGACGGATGCGGCCGGTGCTCAACCCCTCCACAATGAAGGCATCGAGCTCCTTCTGTTCGAGCGGAGAGATCGGGTAGACCTTGCAGTTGGCCGGCTTCGCGTCCGGGACGAGTTCGATGGCGTGGTCCCATGCTCGCTTCTCTGGCAAGGAGTCGAAGGACTCCTTGTTGAAGACGTCCGAGAAATCCGCAGCCCAGGACGGAACATCGGTTCCGGCGGGCGCAGAGTTCCGGGCGTAGGCCTCCGCAAGGTGTTGCGAGATGGTACTGCCGGTGCAAATCTCCTCGACGGGGGCGAACACAGTGTACAGAATGCGATCACCCTCTTTGAGGTCGTCCTCCTCGTCATCATTGTCCTCCGAGTCCGGACACAGCTCCGGCAAGTCGTCGTCGGCCGGATCGTACCCATCATCTCCGTGCCACTCCTCCGAGTCGATGGCACAGATAGACGGAGTCAGACCTTCACGCAGCTGCCGGAGGACCGAGGCGGCGAGCTTCTCGTTCCTCCGGACAGCCCGCAACTCGTCTCGGCAGGTGCGGCATCCGGTCGGGCAGCGCGTCATTTGAACCTCCTTGGTCTCCCAGTCGATCTCCGGATTGTGTTTCTGGAGCCAGGAGTAACCGAGGATGACGTGTTGCTTCCCGAGTCAGGTTACAGCGAGCTGGATACGCTCGGAGTGCCCCTTGTAATCGACCACCATATCGACTACACCGGTGATGCCGCCCGCTTGGTTCGGGCTGCCGTCCACGTTGAGAACTGAGATAGGCTGTGAGAGAGGCCGGACCGGAAGGTTACGGGAGATGACGTACTCCGAGTCGATGAAGTCTCCGGTCGCTTCGCAGTCGACCAGAGCCTTCACCGACATCCGGGCGGCGGTCTCGACAGACTGCAGGTCCAACGGGATGTGCAAGGAGTTTCGGCCTTCGACAGAGTCGATGACGTACTGCCGGGGAAGTCGCCGTTCCCACTTCGGGCGATGAACACGCCGAAGCGAGCCTGTCCTCGTTCCCGGCTCGGGGACAGGGGCCTCCGTTACTGCCCTCGTTCCCGGCTCGGGGGCAGTGCGGGCTTCCGTCTCCGGGACGGAAGGAAGAGTCTCCATCACTCAGACGGAAACTGGGACGGGGGGTGCACCTCTCGCTACTATCTCTGAGTCAAATAAATTGTCACTATCTGAATACAGGAGGGTGTAGTGATTGGGGGACGCGACCGAGGGCGCACCGCTCACTCGGCCGGGTGGGGAAAACCCACCGGTTCCATTTCATCTCCGTCAACCGACTCGGCCGGAAGCGAAGCGGAGGTGGAGAGCCAGGCGAACAGCTCCTCGAGGAGGTCGTCTCCGAGTTGACGAATGACCTCATCAAGAACGTCTGCATGCCGAACGTCAGAGGGGATGGGGCATTCACAGGTGAGGTGTCCGGCCGCTCCGCACCGGAAACAGGTGCGTGGGAACGGGCGGGCCCGGGCCCGATCGACGTCCATTGGTACAGCTGCCGGAAGGACAGGTGCCGCGAGCAGGGCGAATGTAACCGGAGCGCGTACGGGAACCGGAACCGGAACCGGAGATACGCCCGCTGCGCGCGACTGTGGGAAAGCGGCCGGAAGCCGCGCCGGAGGGTTTCCAGTTCGCGCGGGACCGAAAGCCTCGTACTGCCGGAAAGCACGCAAGTGCCATCCGGCGTAGTCGGTGAGGTCAGGGGCGGTTCCGGACGTCGTGATCGCAACGTTGATCCGCAGGTCGAGACCAGAGCGGTACTTGGTGACCCAGACGAGAGCGTCCGAGTAACCGGCCATTACGGCCAGTTCCTCGAAGTCGTCCGTGTACCGGTAGATGTTGCGGGAGCCCTGGAAGTACGAGTGGGACTCAAGCTTGGTGAGGGCTTGGTCCTGTTCATTCTCCTCGATGAACCGGAGCCGGAACTCGGCCTTGAACTGGGCCCAGGTGGGGAACGGGAACAGTACGGCGGACACGCACCACTCCGCCCATCGGGCAGCCGCGTCCTTCGACATGAAGGACATGGCGAACTGGACGAGTTTTTCCTGCGAGACGAACCCGTCCGCCATGAAAGCTTCCGGAACCAGCCGGTAATAGGTGAGGACGGAGTAAAGGAACATCCGTCCTTGTGTCCGGTCGCCGTCGAAAACAGCCAGAGGATTCGGTCGGAGGACCGTTTTGGGTGCTGGGTGGGGGGCCGAGAAGTCTGGACCCGGCGCCGGAGCCGGAGCGGCAGGGGCGGGGGCAGGCGGCGGATTTTGGTTGCCCGGCAATAGCTGCCGGAGCGCATCTTTGATGGCATCAAGAGAGCCTTCGACGGCGGCGAGCCGATCCGCAATTCCGGAAGCCGGATCCGGAGCGTAAACACTTGGGATTGCGGGTTGCGCGGAGAGGGGAGCAGGCGACTGGTCCATCGGAACGGAGGAGGGGTCGAGATTGGAAGTGGGGGAGGATGGAGCACTGGAGTAGTGGTCCGAATCCGTACCTGCACCGAACTTCCCAATCTTGACCAGTTGATCCCTTAGATCCTTTCTTCTGCTGTAAGGGCAACCTTAAGCTCGGTGCGGGGCGCGGAAACTAGCGGGGGAATCCGAAGTATAAATATGGGTATTAAATACAGGAGCGGGAATACTACGCACCTAGCGGGGGAATCCGAAGAGAAGAAAGGATGAGGATTCCTACGCTAGGCGAAACCTTATATACGAATCAGTAACTACCCAGTAGCATGTGTCCGGAGGTATCTACAATGATCACGGGCCTGGTCGCATAGCACGTGCCAACGAGAACGGATCGGCGGAAAGCCGGAGGAATAGCCGGAATGGAAGCCGGAACCGGAGCGGAAGCCGGAAAGGCCGGAAAAGCGGGGGTTCCCCTGACATGACCCTTGTTTTTGCACAATTGTCCTATAGTGTAGCGTAAATACAATTCTAAATACAATCTTTTGACTCAAGCATTGAGTATCTGACACTTTGGGACCTACCTTAGCTCCTCTGTACCCAAATCCACGAATTTTCTTTGTACGCGTATTGTGTTCAGGACTCGGTCCGGAGTTGATTTGAGGTGTCAATTGCCAAATTGGGACTAATCACCCTCTCGATGCGTCCCTCACTTCACCTGCATTGACCTTTGCTCTGACACTCGGAACCTCCGGCATCAATGAATAGATCTAACATGAGCTCGAATCGAAGAGATTTTACGTTGGTGGCCAATCCTTGTGGGGGAGTGGACCAAATGACTGCGAGCCTGGAGGTGCAGCCGAGAACACCCTGGATTTTGGACTAGGAGCAATATCTATGCTCTTCCAGAATTGGTTCTCACTTGTATCGCATCGCGCCCGTTTCTCTACCCCATAATATTTGTGCTGACTGAGGAATAAAATCCTCAATTATACGTTGGAACCATGAGAATTGGAGCAAATTTTTTCAAAGTTGAGGTTTGCACAAAGACCAAAGTTTTCTAACTTTGCGACAGACCATTGAACCTCGTAAATTTGTGCTTTCACCCCAAACTTGTTACATAAGTTGCGTACACATCCCTTTTACTTAACCGCACTGGTTGGGAGATTCAAGTTTTTCAGCACATTTTATGGTGAAAAATGTTGTTTGTTTTTCAGACATTTTTCACCGAAAAAGGTAGTGAAAAACTCAAAACATTTTCACTATTTTGTGAGTTTGAGGTGAAAAATTCAAAAGGAAGCTCAAAAGAGGTGAAAAAGATTTGAATTTTTCACCACTTTTTTCAGTGAAAAATGTCTGAAAAACAAACAACATTTTTCACCATAAATTGTGCTGAAAATCTTGAATCTCCCAACCAGTGCCGCCCACCATTTATTGACCATTTATGGCAGTTGGACCCTTCTATGTGTCTCCAATGGCGTTCCAACTGTCAAACCGGTTGGCTGAAGATAATTTTCGCCACAAAGTCGCTCATTTCCCTCCATTTATACAGCCGTGATGCCTCATTTTTACTCCTACGACTGAGGGAGACATTTCCGCGTCCTCAAAAAATATTTCGGGCTGTCGGGCCCTTGGAAAGCGCGAGGATGACCAGATTTATGTTGGTTTGGGAATGGCAGGAAGCTGCAGGCCGTTCCTGCCGGACACTGACAGCTGGTGCCAAGACATTCACCTTCTACCTTCTACATCATTGCCATTCGTATGTCTATAATGCACCTTGGTGAGTATTCTTATTTAATTATTTATTTGGAGCTGTTTCATTCTTCACCAGGAATTGATGCCAACTTCACGATTTACGAACAGCCATGGGGCGAGAACTACGAATGACACTGGGGCCTGCCCAGTGTAGACAGCTCGTCCAGACCGCCACCGCCCCAGCCACGCATCCCCTTGCAGGATCGGCGCCAGATTCGGGCCCGCCTGCGTGAACTGCGGCTCTATGCCACTAACTTCAAGTGAGCATGGGTTGTTACCACAGGCATCCAGTCGTAATCCGCTTTCGACAGACGACATCTGAATCGACCCATTTCATACGCGAGGGTTCAAGAGTTTATAGGTGCCTACAATGAATTTCTAATGCTGTTGCATGCTATCTCTGGCTTGGAAGGGAACATGGTGATCATGGCGCTGCCCAACTTGCAGATGGAAACAATAGATTAATCAATCCATTGCCTGTGTTTTCGTTACTCCCCCCACAGTCAAATCCTTGAAAACATCACACGGCACGTCGTCCACTCCCGCCAACCAGCGCCATGCACCCGTTCGACTCTGTCTTCTTTCCAGAGGTACCTGGGAGAATATTGTATTGCGTGCACCTCTTTTACGCTTATCACCGGACGTTAAACTGTGCGAGGTAAGTGCTAAACTGCACGCATGCTTTGACTAATAGGTGTGCCACACCTGAACCCTACTAGACGAGCACACAACGCCCAAGCGGAGTGCGTGAAAGCGTGGTTATGGAGACAAAACCACTGATTGATAACCAAGCTCCGTCGAAAAATCGGAATGTCGGTCCAGCACCCGTCTGAAACCCTGAGTATGGAGGAGGTACATCCACTATCCGTCCACTATTCAAGTTGTACCAAAATACTATTCAAGAATAGATCCAGATTCTTGAATGGTTGAAAGAAAAGGTGCTCACACGCACAAGCACATCAAACGGGGCTTCTGAAATCGCCCAGCTGCCCAGAGGAACCTCGACTTGTGGCGAAGAGCATCGTGAATCGTGATGGATCTGTGTTTGCGTGGTGTCGGCTGAAGAGGTCAATGCTGAGACGCAGTAGGACCCATTGAATCACTGAGGATGGAGAAGGTACGTCTACTATTTGGGTTAGAAGAGGTGCTCAGTCAGCAAATATTCAGACAGCCGGGCCGTTTCAGATCCTCGGTCGTGTCGAAGAGCGTCATGATGGAACGTGAAGATCTGTGGTTGCGTGGTGTCGGCTGAGGAGGAAGATCAGTTGGAGGAAGTGACAACCCACTTTCCTCCTATTGCAATGAATCTGTTAGCGGGATCCTCAAGTGGCAATCCTTGGACGCTTGACGACAAAGGACGTCTGCTCTTACAGAGTATGTGCTTTTTGCCGGGTGTTAATCGTGAAGAGCTCACATCTGACTGAATTCAGATGGCAAATTCGGCGAAAATCTTGGCCGAGGCAAAGGTATGTGCCCAGTTCCATTGTTGCTACTGCTTTTCCTCATAAATTCCAGGCTCCCCGTGCAAGAGTATTAGTCGAGGCAAAGGTGCGTGCGCAGTTCCATCATCGGTATGGTTTTTGCCTGAAAATCACTGGCCATGGCAGGGTCGCCATGGAAACTCCAGATCTTCGGTGGGCCGCCCTCAACAATCAGGCGGGAGACACGCATGCGCCCGCAGCGCCCTCCCCATCCAGCTGTTTCAGCCGCAGTGCCTTCCAAGGCCAAAATGCGCATTCGATATACGTATGGCAAGTGGGTGAGGCACGACATCCCTCTGATGGCCAATGACCTCTATTTGGATGATGTGCGCCCCCCCTCCGAGCACCCCCCTCTGATGCCCCTCTGGCCGGGCACAGGTGCATCATTTGTGAATGCATGAAGTTGCACCCAGTCGTGTATGTTTTCTCTTTCCATGAAAACTGGGTGAATACTGACAATGGTTTCTGTAGAAACAAGTGTGGCCATAGCTACAGTTATGTCTGTATCTGCCTCCAGCTGGAGGAGCACTGGACCTGCCCCCACCTTAACTGCAACAGGACCATTCGGAAGGCACCGACAATCCATGTGGGAGAGGCGGAGACTGTGGAGGCGGATTACCCGGACTGCGTCAACAAAAGCCAAGTGTCGTACAGCTGGGAGGGGCTAAGTTTCCTGTTTCGCAACAAGTCTATCTGGGTCCCCTCGTCACTGTAGCTTGATTTTATTTTGGATTCTTGAATTAAAATACTCATTGGCACGCTCTTTGACGGAAAATTCAAAAATTGCTGAGCTGATCAAATCAAACGAGGGTTGGGGCTATACTGACTTGCGAGCTCCGGCAGCCTGCAAGCTTGCTGCCTGAGTCGAAGGCAAAGGAACTAGTATGTAGCACAGATTTGGTCATCACATGACACATATAGATTAGATCGACAGCTTTCTCTGCTCACACTCGCGTCTGGCTGCGTCCGACTGCATTGCATTGTGGTCGGACACCCTGCCTTCTGGGGCAGGACCCCACTAGGTTTGACAGCTTGTACCCTACCTCACGATGACCAGCAAGAACAAAGGCAAGGGCTGCTGTGGGTCCGACCGTCCTCCTCCACCCAGCATGCACGTCCACCAGCCTCACTTTGGGCAAGTGGTTTCAGTCTTGGGAAATGGCCGCAGTGTCTCAGCACCCGGGCACATCGTCCATACAGGGCGGGCGCTTCCGGCAGAACATCGAGGAAGACTTTACCACCAATGCCGCTGTTGACAGCAAGGATTTCAGTTATGATCTGGGCGACATAACTCTAGTTCCAGAAGTTCAGGACCTGCCGGCAGACAGTATTATCTTGCAGAAGAGAAAGGCTTACGAAAATTTGGTGCATTAGCATGGGTGCACTGGGAGAACACATTATACTAAAGGTTTTTTCAACAGGCAGGACTATCCTATGTTAACATAGGTGGAACACCAGGATGAGTATTTGGATGAGATGCTGCGCCTGGAGGGTCAAGGTTATGCCAGTATCTATTCCAAGTGCGGTGACTGTGGTGCAGCAAACCCAGCCTTCAGATGCGCTCAGCAAACTTGCTTTGGCCTCGCACTCTACTGCCAGCCGTGTATTAGAGCATGCCACACGGTGCTACTGACCCACTGGATCCAGGTACGTCATGGATTGTTGCGGTGAGAAAAAAAAAACTGACGCCATACACTTAGGAATGGAACAGGCAGTTTTTCCAGCGGCAGTCTCTCAAGGACTTGGGCCTCGTCGTTCAGCTGGGTCATCCCCCTGGCACGAGCTGCAATAACCCAGTGAAAGCCATCAAGACCTTTGTGGTCATCGACGTCACCAGTGTCCAATACATAGACGTGAATTTCTGTAACTGTGACAACCACGTCGAGAGGAGGCAGTAGCTGATGTGAGCCTGCTGGTGGCCAGCAACCGCGCGTGATCCTCAGACCTGCGCGACCTTCGTGGTCATGCGGCTCTTTCAGCTTCTCAATTGCTTGGGCAAGGTCTCCTCACATGATTTCCTACGGTCCCTGGAATTGTTAACGAACAGCAATGGGATGAGTCCGGTCCCGGTATATCTTTTTCTTTTGCGCACAATACCAATTTCTCAATCTGAGCACTACAGGATCGTCGATGCACCTTCTGCCACATCGTGCGTTAATATTGCATGACACTTATGATGAAGCGCACGGGACGAGGACACGACTCGTCGGGCGTCAAAGGCACCAGACAGGGGGAACTCGCTCTGCAATGTCGTGCATGTCCACAACTGGGGGGAAATCTCCTGAACGAGTGGAATCAAATCAACTGGGATGCGATGCCTGAGGATCTATGGTGCGTGGGTTGTATCATTCCGGATCTTTCATCACAGTACTCACTGACTGTCCAGATACAAATATTTTACTTTCATCACGCAAGACTGCAACTTCCGGCTGATCAACCGGAATGTCGGGTCTGTTGGGAAGGACCCTATACTCAATGACAGCTGCAGCTACTTCGTGAATCACCAGAAGTATACAACATTCCTCAGCGCACATGTGTTGGAGGAAGAAATATCGAGTTGTGCCGGCTTTCAGGCACTATTCCTGGTGAACAGAAAGCGAGTGAAGGGTTTGCGGTGAAACGGCGTAACATAAATGCGCGGCATCTAGGGCTAATTTTGCGATTTCCTATGACCAGTATTTATACAACGGGAAGCAACTAGCACTTCTGTTGTTACTAGCATATCAGCTAGTACGCAGACCACTTGTTAGGTGATATAAAGGAGAGTCAGAGCGAGCCCTAACTGCTGACTGTAGCATGAGGCTGCGCTAGTGTGACGCGCTAGCTGCTAGCTGAGTGTACAAACAACCAGGGATTAAACCACTGCCTATGCATTCATGAGACATGACCTAGGAGATTCTAGTAGTCCAGAGATGACTTGGGACAGAGCTAGCGAGGGTCTAGCAGACGGATATCTACGATGGAAGTGCAGCTAGTGGACTGCGCCTTGAGCTAGGAAGCTCGGCGCGGGTAACCGGTGGTACTATCTAATCTCTAGATAAGCGACTAGACGGCGCTAGGCGGAACAACCCGACTAGTGACCGGCTAGGGCCTTGACAAAGACATACCACGACATATGAGATGAGGCAGCACGCGGCTAGTACCCGATCGGGGCAACTAGGGCGAAGAGGAATAGCAAGCAGGCTATTGGAACGGAGCTAGGGATGATCGTACAGCCTGTACCGATGACCGGAGGAGGGTGGATCGATGTTCTGACCAACGAGCTATGACCATTTGATGTCGGTCGCAACACTGCGTCGCCTAGATGTAATAGATTGACGCTCTGACAAAGTAGAGATGACCTAGACCACCGGCTACATCGCCGGTTGGCCCGGAAGGGGTACTCGGCATAGACAGAGGGCTGAGGATCCATTGATATACCCACGGTTGAACACTAGCCGGTCAGCGAGGCTGACCTGGCGTATACCAAACCAGTCCCAAAACCAAACAGCAGTCGTCTCATTGGCTGACCGTATTTCTTATCATCTAATATTGCTTATTGTATTATTCAGCTCGCTTTCACATGTAACTCACACCTAGTAGTATAAAAGGGAGCACAGGACAGACTAGGGTCTAAGAACATTACGCCCCAGACTTTGGACGAAGCTGGTGCTAGTGGACTCAGGCTGCTAGTGGAGGTTGAACCGAACTTCACTTGTAGTAGTCTTTATATTGGAATCAGTAAACTGTGGACTCTGGAAACATCGAGTGACTAAGTTGAGGATTTTGTGTTGTTGGTCCTAGACCTCCACATATAAAACAAGGGTGTTCTCTTCGAGACCCAGCTGCAGTTTGCGCTAGTGACTTTGCCTTCACCCCGACAAGACGGAAGCTCTGCTGTAGTGTGTTGGATTGCTTGCTAGGTGGATTGTGTGTTGGCTTGAGCCCACTAAGAAGAAGACGGACTAGGTGCCCCCACCTCTAGTTTGGCTATAACTTGTCAGTTACTTCGCCTTCACCCCAATATAGACGGAAGCTCTGTCGTAGTATGTTGGGTCGCTAGCTGGACGCTTGTAGTGAGCTAGTGCCGATAAAAGCGGAAAGGTTCCTGTTCTTGGTTAAGGAATAGGTCGACGGTCAAGGAGAGTCTTGCCGTTTGAGGATTGAAGTCCATTTGTTGTTAGCCTCAGTAGTCTTTGGGGCTGCCCTTAGCGAGGATTTTCACAAACCTACATACTCTGCCCTGGTGTTCTCGACCTAGCGGTCCAGCCATCTTGTATCCACCCCATATAAACACACCCCCGGACCATCCCTAGGTTCCTAGCAGTGTTGTTGTTGGCGGTTGCATATTGCTAGTACGTTGTAGAGTGTGTTGTTAGAAGCCTATAAATCAAACTTGTGTTTGTTCAAACCTGCTGGTCGCATACTACGGCCCGGACCCGAACTCACAAAGAGAAGCACTTAGATCTTTGGAGGTAGATTGGTTGTGGTTGGTTGTTTTGGGTGTTTGTTCGCAATACCTATCAATTAGCTATTCCTAGTCATATAAGAAGTGCACCGTTTCAGCGGATGACTGGGGTGGGCGGTGTGACATGCGCACATCATAATATGTGGCGGCCTAACGGATTGGGGATTTGCAGCTTGGCGAACAGTGTGTTTCTTCTTTTTTTTGTGGAAACTCCAACGCGAACCTTACGCTGTCACAGATATTCTAATATGGACTTTATTCTTGTGTCGGTGCTCCTCCATATATGGTTTTTTTTCTTGATTCTTTCCTACGACATCGCCTGCCAGTACAGCTGGAACTTCTGGTCACGAATGGACAATATGCCCGAGGGCATGGCGCTGCTTGTGGAGTGCCTGAATGTCTGGTTCAAGGTCCCGAATTTCCACCTCCCTCCTCATCAGCCGGGATGCCATTCACCTTACTCCTTCCATTACATGTGGAGTGCCAGGAGAACCCACGGCGAGACAGTGGAACAAAACTGGGAGTTCACGAACGGGGCCGCGGCGTCGACGAAGATGATGGGACTGGGAACATGGGCTTTGACACTGGAAGACTTGTTCAGCTTCCACAACTGGCGACGACTGGTGGCTTGGCAACAACTTTTCCCCAAGCAGATAGCTGAGTACGTGAAAGAAGACCAAGTCCATCGCGACACGTTTGAGGTGCTCGACGTGGGGCTGCAGGAATCAGCACTAGAGATGGTGGAGCGATGGGAGAAATGGGTGCACGAATGGGAGTCGTGCCAGCACAAGGATGGGACGGAATCGCCATTCGAGCTGAAGCAGAAAGGTATGTCGTTTCCTATGTGAAACACGAGGGAGGCTGATCCTTGATGTGTGCAGTGGTGACAATGGAGGAGATTTGGCAGAAGCTGCAGAAAGAGGAGTTGGTGTGGAGCGGGGACGGGGATGAGGTCGAGCGGGAAGACACACCAAGTACATTCATCTCGATGGGCCTGGAAATTGAGGAATCACAGTCAGTGGCTTAATTCTTGCAGCTGAGGGGACAGGATCTGATGAGAGCCACAGGCAACATCTTACCATTGACATCAAAGCTGTTGCCAATCCGACCGACACTCAATTGCTGGACTTCCTGAAGCGGCGAGCGGCACTGATCAAGTGCATTCGTGCTTTCCGCAAGCTTCAGCAGACTTACATGCCGACGCTGTGTCGCTTCCTGACGGCAGCCCAGCAGTCTGCATGGGATACTGAGGTGGAGCACAATGCAGAGACAATACACCTGTTCATGCCGTTGACAGACCACCTGAGCATATAGCAACTTCGCGAAGTGTCCCGGGTATACCCCAAGAGTGCTTCGCGAAGTTTCTGGGGTAGCCATAAAAGGGTTCCGACGGGTCGCGGGGCTTATGGGCGGCATTCCGGCGCTGTCGTAGCCATCAATACTTGCTTCACCGGCCATACGGCAATTTATTGGATCAATTCCGAGTTGTACGGACTCGCCGGCATCTCGGTAGATATAGCCTAATTGAGAAATAAAAGAATAAATCACAAAATCCCGTACACCCGCGCTCTTCACCACCCCTCCCGCCCTGCTGGAAAGCTTCCATCCCTTCTACATGCTAAATCTTCGCGCGCACGCGTCCCGCCCGCCGTTCCCACCCGCCGTTCCCACCCGCATTTTCGAAATCGGGGGCGCGCGCGCAGCGAGGCGGGTAGATCCCGCACGCCCACGCTCTGCACCACCCCTCCCGCCCTGCTGGGTAACCTCTATCCCTCCTGCATGCCAAATCTTCGCGCCCACGTGTCCCGCCCGCCGTTTCCACCCGCCGTTCCCGCCCGCATTTCGCAGCGATATGAAATACCGTACACCCACGATATCCGCCACCCCTCCCGCCCCGCTGGTATACCTCCAACCATCCGCATGCTAAATCCTCGCGCGCGCATTTTCGAAAACGGGGGTTCGCGCGCAGCGAGGCGGGCGGGCAGGCGGGCGGGCGGAGCGATGAGGGCTGGCGGGGCGCGCGCGTGCGGCCTGAGCCCACCACAAGGTCAGCCCGAGCCCGCGCGGCGGGGCACCACCCGCAACGGGGATCCCGCCCTCTCGCCCCCGCCGCCCGCACCGCCGCCCTGCTCTAATGGGGGAGTTGGGCACCATGAGGGAGCGGTGGAGAGCGGGGCCCGCTCTGCGACGCTCTGCGTCCGGTTCCGTTGCCGCACGCACCGCCGCCCTGCTCTAGAGCGGGAGTTGGGCGGCATGCAGGGGCAGGGAGTGACGTGGAGCCTGCACAGCGACCGGCACGGCGGAACGGGTGGGCAGCGGGCACTGCACAAAGAGATTCAGCGCGCTGCAGCAACGCGGTTCAGGGCGGCAGCTGTGATTTGGAGAGTGGGTGCGCGCAAATGTGCGCGCACGTTCCCGCCGCAGCGGAGTGGGCCCGCGTTCTGTAGGGAACGCGCAGCTCGTACCACCGCTCGCGGGCAACGACGCTGCTGCTTCGCAGCCGTGTGCACAACCCCACGCCGTACCCATCCTCGGCGCCCGTCTGCGAAAGCCACGGAAGTTGCGCAGCACAGCAGTAGCCTTCAGAGCGGGGACCTCGGCCACCGTGAGCGGGTGATAAAGGGGTGGGCGTGCCAGCCCTCCCTCCCGCCAACCAAGAAGAAATAACTCACCGCAGATCCAGCTTCAATAGCCCCCATGCAAGCGAAGACGTTTCTGAGACGTCTGGGCAGTGAAATCGGCGAGAGAAAAGCGCCAGAAGCCGACGTTGCGAGTGCAGAGGTGCGTAGCCACTCGAAATGCGTGGTGGATTCTGCCGATGGATTGACGGCGAAATCGGTGCGAAATCTCGCAGAAAGAGGCGTCGTTGAAGCCGGCAGTCGACCGGCGCTAGCGTCGCACGAAAACGGAGAGTACTGAGCGAGAGGTGGCCGGGAGATGGTAGGTGGAGCAAGAGAAAAGATGTTACATAGCCACTGATTGACAGCGAATAGCGTCCGCATTTGGAAAGAAGAACAGATCCCACGGCTGAATTCATGAATTATGTGCGCGTGGTTGGACTTGAACTTCGTGTAAGTATTTGAGCCTTTTCTGATCCAGTGTCAGGACTTCTCTGAAACAGAAATGCACCCATTCATAATTTATTGGTGGTGAAATCACACAAAATGCATTCTTGGAGGAAATAAAAGTTCGGGTCTCAATGTTGGATACAAGCACTAAGATTTTTGACTCCAAGAGTCTTGGTAGCTTGTGAGGACTCGCAAAATAATTACTCAGCAGGGATACTCAATCTACAAGATGATTCAGCTCAAATGGATTTGGGATGAATGATTCTATTGCGGATGCCAGTGAGTCATACAGCTCCCGGTACCCGAGTTTTGGAGTCGTCTATACTTTAGGTAAAGATATATGCATATCTTTGAACAATTGGAGAACTTTTCTTCTTCCTCAAAATTTCCATGTTTGACCATTTCTGCGACATACGGGGCTCCAAGTGATGAATCTCAGGCCGAGAATCAAAGAATAAGTCAGTATAGACCTGAAAGATTCGAAATTTCCGGGGTATTCGACCCTCGGCAGCCTCAACTTGGCTAAATCCCGTGTGATCACGCACTCACCACTACTTCAACAAAATAGGGTCTTCAGTTTCGTGAACATAGCGAGCCAAGACTGGTCCAAATTTGACTCGTAAGCAAAAAACAAGGTCATATGAACTCTGAATGACTGAAAGATCTTGGGGTTTTGGCACTATAAAGACTCAGGTCGCGAAATATGCTCTTGGTGAACTTGAGTTAAACTGGCCAACTCGAGGGCCAAGCTTCACCAGAAACACCTCAACCCAAATATTTTCTTGTAACTTTCAAGATGAGCTGTAATTTTGATACATATTGTAAGTACATCATGAAGGCACCCTGTGAGCATTTTATGGCATTTTTCACGAGCTTGGGCACACCGGTATAGAGCATGTTTTGTGAAATGTTCCAAATTTGGCGGGCACCGAGTCTGAACGTTGGATATAATATTTTTGGCTGGGTAATTTTCAATAAATTTTGGAAATGTTATGGTGCTAGCATCCTACTCCCTTGCTGGTACGGAGATCAGGTGGAATTATGGACGGTCGGAGCAAGGCGTTCAAAGATCAAGCTGTTTCGGAGAAGTCCGAGGGCGGTCCGGGGCACCGCGCCAATGAGAGCGCCCGATCAAATTGGGCGCTTGCGCACTAAAATTAAGCGCCAGCCTCAAAAATCATCGTCAAACCGTGCATTTCGCCGCAAATTCATACATTGAAGTACGTAGAATAGATGTAATCTAAGTAAACATTGAAATTTTAACTAATAGGGTGGTCCCCACCCCCGTCGTGCCCTAATTCGACCGAGCGCACGCGCACGAGGGAAGGTGCGTGCTACGGGTGGCGGTGGTGTGGTGTGCGGTAACCCGAGCATGACCGCAGAAGGAGCGGGGAGTGGGGCTGCACTGCGCGGGTGCGTACGCTGGGGCGAAGCGAGGCGCGGGCGCGGGAGTAAGCGAGGAGCGGGCGAGGGCGCGCTGGGGCGACACGCGGGCGCTGGGGCAACACGCGGGCGCTGGGGCGAGGCGCAGGGTGCGGGGTGAAGCGATGCGCGTGCGCGGGGGCGAGGCGAAGCACGGGGTGCGGCCAAAGCGCGGGTGCGTACGCTGGGGCGAAGCGAGGCGCGGGGGCGAAGCGCGGGCGCGGGAGTAAGCGAGGAGCGGGCGAGGGCGCTGGGGCGACACGCGGGCGCTGGAGCAACACGCGGGCGCTGGGGCAACACGCGGGCGCTGGGGCGAGGCGCAGGGTGCGGGGTGAAGCGATGCACGTGCGCGGGGGCGAGGCGAAGCACGGGGTGCGGCGAAAGCGCGGGTGCGTACGCTGGGGCGAAGCGAGGCGTGGGGGCGAAGCGCGGGCGCGGGAGTAAACGAGGAGGGGGCGAGGGCGCTGGGGCGACACGCGGGCGCTGGGGCAACACGCGGGCGCTGGGGCAACACGCGGGCGCTGGGGCGAGGCGCAGGGTGCGGGGTGAAGCGAGGCGCGGAGCTGAGGCGAGGCGCAGGGGCGAAGCGCGGGGTGCGGGCGAAGCGGGGCGAAGCGAGATGCGGACGGCGGAGGCGCGTGCGCTAGGGCGAAGCGCGGGCACTGGGGCGAAGCGAGGCGCGGGGTGCAGGCGAGCGGCGGGAGCGCGTTTGCTGGGGCGAAGCGAGGCGCGGCGTGCGGGCGAAGCGCGGCAAGCGTGAAGCGTGAAGGGCGAGGTGCCTGGGTGAAGCGCGGGAGCAGGAGAGGGGGCGGGCTCGGGCGCTTGGGCGAAGCGAGGCGTGCGGTGCGAAGCGTGGGATGAGGGCGAAGCGTGCGCACTAGGGTGAGGGTGGGGCAAAGCGAGGCGAGAAGCGAAGTGCGGGGGCGAGGCGAAGCGCCGGGGCAAGGCGCGGAGGCGGGCGGTCGAAACGAGGCGCGTGGTGCAAAGCGCGGACACGCTGAAGCGTGGGCAGAGAGGCAGCGGAGGCACAGCGGGTGCAGCGCAGGTACGGGGTGAAGCAGGGAACGGGCCGCGGGTGTAACGGGCGCAACAAGCGCAGCGTCGGCAGCGCAGATGGATGAGATGGTGCGAGGCGGCGCAGCAGATGCAAAGCGAGGCGCGGAGCGCAATGGGTACAACGCGCAGGCGAGCCAAAGAACGGGTGGGTGCGGGGAAACAAAAACCCCGCGGATGAAAACCCGGTACTCGGTGCGTCGTAAGGCCAAAAGAGGATCCCAGGGGTGAAAGCTAGGTATCATGCCCCGACTTTGAAGGGAGGTGGAGTGCATTGGGAGCGGGCGGCGACGGAACGCGGGTACAGGAGCCAATCAGGGTGAAAATGTACAGCATCGGGCCCGACGAAATCAGAGGGGCGGGAGGACCAGTGAGGCGCGGAAATGGCGCTGAGGGAGCCACATTCAGACCGCCATGAGCGGCGGCCACGGCCAGGGGCGTACGGGCGTAGTGGCGAGCGAGCGGCGGGGGGCGGTGGTGGGCGGAAGCAAGCCTGGATCAGGTTCACACGCTGTCCCGGCGGCGAAACAGCCGCCAGATTGATGCCTGATGGCATCCAATCTCTGCCGAACCCTTTGTTCAGGCCGTCTGATGGCTCACGCGCCCCGCGACGGCTGTGGGGTATACCCCAAAAACTTCGCGAAGCACCTCTGGGGTATACCCCACAAACTTCGCGAAGTCCTAACTTAATGAGCTGGACAGACCTGGTATTGGGGCACCCTGGCATTTATTCAAATCTGCTAGAGTTGCAACATACTATAATGTACTTCATTACATTATGACGTCATCTCACGAGGGCTAATGCTGGCCTGAGCAGTTAGCTAAAAGGGATATAATGTGTCTCGAACCATTAGAAAGGCGCTGGACAACGATCCTGGTAAAGGATTGACATGGGAAGTCACTAATGGAGCAATCACGGAAAGTGCCTTACCATCCTGGAAACGGATTGGGGCTACTGCACATCCCTGACCAAGGGCGTATTACGAGGGATTATCCTTCTGAACCAGAGGGATCATTGTTGGGCATCATCTGACATCTTCAGAACTGCCAAGAGAAGGCTGGACTTGGTCGATCTACCAATTGACTAAGAAACCATACTCGGGTACTGGGAAGCGGCGGCTATCACTGTTTTCAGACAAATCACTGTAGCGGTTCAAAGCGGAACCAATTGGTCGGATGGTTACCAAGGAGGGTAACGGAGTGCTGATGAGGAGGTCGGCTAAAAGTTGACATATCAACAATATCCCATCACGATCGTTCTAAGCGATGTAGATCTTGACTCATCGTTAAGCTCGGCTCGTTGATGTTTCTTATAAATCTCTCTCAATTTTACTAATCATTTGATATCTGACAGGAGTTCATCGGCTAGTTGCCATACCACTAGTCATATACCCTGAACCCTACTGCACGTTTGTATCTGTCTCGTTTATATTTAGAATCATGTAAAGTATTTAAGTGGATGGTTATGGGAGGAACACCAGTGAATCTCACCCCACCTGTTGGACGCGAAGTTACTAGACTTCATGCTTAACCGGTCGAGTAGGCATTCATTCAGAGACACCCAGAAGCTATACCAAGTTTTGTTTGTTTTCCCTGTTTGAATATTATCTGTGTTGGATTTAGATCTTTATAAACAGCGCATGGACATATTGGATAAACGGAACGGACACGTGGAATATAAGGAAACGGCTCGGACTTGACAATTGGTTGTAATCTCGCAAGGATTAGCAATCGCGGATACTATTGGAATCGGGATTTATAAAGAATCACTTGCGCTACGCATTGGAGTACTATCTCCAAACCTAGACCCACATCATACAAAACCGTTGAACATAAAATCTCGTCTGTCTATCCGCGATTGCGCCTAGAACGGGTTTGAGCACTTTATCTATACAACTTGTAGACCTATAAAGTTTGCTTCTCAAAGAGAACTAAAGTTCAAATTGCCACAATCTATACTGGATTGGCACCCCGAACTTGCACGAGGACTATAGTGTTTGAGTTGTTGTAGTCACATTATCGAACTGCGTATTCATTTACAAGGTTTGGTTTGTGGATATTTCACTGCCAGCCCCATAGTCAGTGTTTCACCGTCGGAGATATCAGATAAAGGGAAGCCTGTCCGGGCCTGTGCAGAGGGATTACCGGCGGTAGAAGAGGAGTTGCGGGTTGGCGAGGCACGCGAAACACTGCATACATTGCGGGATAGGTTGCGCACGCATACAATGACCAACCACTTCCACCTCCGGCATTGTGCCGGGCAGCAAATGCTGACGAGAGGCCAGGGGTGCTTTGTCAGGTAAATTTGAGGATCCACAAAGCGAAATTGCGGTACCGGTACGTCCGCAACACGTTGATGTGGTTGAAAGGGCACGGCAGATGGGAGAAGGAGTTGCAGGTGCTCCAGGACAGCGACGTACGAGCGCTCAATGAACATGCCCTGACAGACGAGGAGCGTGAGCAGCAGAGGGCGGTTCATGACCTCGAGGATGCAGTAGAAGAGGAGGGTGGTATGGCGGTGTTGGGGGTGGTAGCGGCAGGAGAGGGCCACCGGACCCTGTCGTGGATCTGGTACACGGCAAAGACAGGAGAGCCGACGGAAGCCGAGCTGGTGGAAGGTGTGTACTAAGGCATGAAAATATTTTATTGGTACTGATGTGGCTCCAGTGTTACACATTGAATGGTGCAAGGCTTACGCTTGCATGTGGCGGTGGCACAAGGATGTTGTACTGGTAGAGGAGGAGATGCGCCGTACGATCGAGTACGGCTACTGGTCAGCGGCAGAGTGATCGACACGGGAGAGTGGACATGAGGGAACAGTGTCAGAGGAGCTCCAGGAGGGGCTGAAGGCTTATTCACAAGAGCAGGTTCACCGCGAGATCCAGACATGCAAGGATCTCACAGCAAAATGGGCGCGGATTCAGGAAAAGGGGAACAGGTATCTGGCATGGGAAACGTCGCCGGGCACTGATATGGTGGTTCCGCTCGAAGACAACGATAGAGGTTACAATGGGGAGGGGGATGACAAACAGGAAGAGGGACTGCCGGATTATGAGGACGAAGGGGAAGATGAAATTATGGAGTGATTTCCTTTTTGGGACTGCGCAGGAGGGACGGACTGAGAGGGAACAATGGTACATTGTTGGAATGCTGGGAATCCAAGATAGGTGTTTGCAATGATCAACGTGGCTGATGCGGCTACAAGGGCTAGCCGAGTGTCTTACAATATTTTTTATTGATGCGAGCTCAAAATGTAACGCAAATCTATGTATTTGATGGGAAACTCATTTTCAAGCGAAAAACACCAGGTGCCATGCATGCCGAGAGGAATACAGGAAAATATGTACGGGCCCAGTTACCATATACAGATGGCCACCCTGTCCACAGACGCATTGCATTGCAGCTGTCATCAGTCGGATGGCCAAAGGTCGGCAACATTGCATTACTGCCAGCTCATTAAGTTAGGACTTCGCGAAGTTTGTGGGGTATACCCCAGAGGTGCTTCGCGAAGTTTTTGGGGTATACCCCACAGCCGTCGCGGGGCGCGTGAGCCATCAGACGGCCTGAACAAAGGGTTCGGCAGAGATTGGATGCCATCAGGCATCAATCTGGCGGCTGTTTCGCCGCCGGGACAGCGTGTGAACCTGATCCAGGCTTGCTTCCGTCCACCACCGCCCCGCCGCTCGCTCGCCACTACGCCCGTACGCCCCTGGCCGTGGCCGCCGCTCATGGCGGTTTGAATGTGGCTCTCTCAGCGCCATTTCCGCGCCTCACTGGTCCTCCCGCCCCTCTGATTTCGTCGGGCCCGATGCAGTACATTTTCACCCTGATTGGCCCCTGTACCCGCGTTCCGTCGCCGCCCGCTCCCAATGCACTCCACCTCCCTTCAAAGTCGGGGCATGATACCTAGCTTTCACCGTTGTACCCATTGCGCTCCGCGCCTCGCTTTGCATTTGCTGCGCCGCCTCGCACCATCTCATCCATCTGCGCTGCCGACGCTGCGCTTGTTGCGCCCGTTACACCCGCGGCCCGTTCCCTGCTTCACCCCGTACCTGCGCTGCACCCGCTGCGCCTCCGCTGCCTCTCTGCCCACGCTTCAGCGTGTCCGCGCTTTGCACCACGCGCCTCGCTTCGACCGTGCGCCCGCCTCCGCGCCTTGCCCCGGCGCTTCGCCTCGCCCCCGCACTTCGCTTCTCGCCTCGCTTTGCCCCACCCTCACCCTAGTGCCCACGCTTCGCCCTCATCCCACGCTTCGCACCGCACGCCTCGCTTCGCCCAAGCGCCCGCCCCCGCCCCCGCTCCTGCTCCCGCGCTTCACCCAGGCACCTCGCCCTTCACGCTTCACGCTTGCCGCGCTTCGCCCGCACGCCGCGCCTCGCTTCGCCCCAGCAAACGCGCTCCCGCCGCTCGCCTGCACCCCGCGCCTCGCTTCGCCCCAGTGCCCGCGCTTCGCCCTAGCGCACGCGCCTCCGTCGCCCGCATCTCGCTTCGCCCCGCTTCGCCCGCACCCCGCGCTTCGCCCCTGCGCCTCGCCTCAGCTCCGCGCCTCGCTTCGCTTCAGCGCGCGCGCTTTGGCCGCACCCCGTGCTTCGCCTCGCCCCCGCGCACGCGCATCGCTTCACCCCGCACCCTGCGCCTCGCCCCAGCGCCCGCGTGTTGCCCCAGCGCCCGCGTGTCGCCCCAGCGCCCTCGCCCCCTCCTCGTTTACTCCCGCGCCCGCGCTTCGCCCCCACGCCTCGCTTCGCCCCAGCGTACGCACCCGCGCTTTCGCCGCACCCCGTGCTTCGCCTCGCCCCGCGCACGTGCATCGCTTCACCCCGCACCCTGCGCCTCGCCCCAGCGCCCGCGTGTTGCCCCAGCGCCCGCGTGTTGCCCCAGCGCCCGCGTGTTGCCCCAGCGCCCGCGTGTTGCCCCAGCGCCCGCGTGTCGCCCCAGCGCCCTCGCCCGCTCCTCGCTTACTCCCGCGCCCGCGCTTCGCCCCCGCGCCTCGCTTCGCCCCAGCGTACGCATCCGCGCTTTGGCCGCACCCCGTGCTTCGCCTCGCCCCTGCGCACGCGCATCGCTTCACCCCGCACCCTGCGCCTCGCCCCAGCGCCCGCGTGTTGGCCCAGCGCCCGCGTGTCGCCCCAGCGCGCCCTCGCCCGCTCCTCGCTTACTCCCGCGCCCGCGCTTCGCGCCCGCGCCTCGCTTCGCCCCAGCGTACGCACCCGCGCAGTGCAGCCCCACTCCCCGCTCCTTCTGCGGTCATGCTCGGGTTACCGCACACCGCACCACCGCCACCCTTAGCACGCACCTTCCCTCGTGCGCGTGCGCTCGGTCGAATTAGGGCACGACGGGGGTGGGGACCACCCTATTAGTTAAAATTTCAATGTTTACTTAGATTACATCTGTTCTACGCACTTCAATGTATGAATTTGCGGCGAAATGCACGGTTTGACGATGATTTTTGAGGTTGGCGCTTAATTTTAGTGCGCAAGCGCCCAATTTGATCGGGCGCGGTGCCCCGGACCGCCCTCGGACTTCTCCGAAACAGCTTGATCTTTGAACGCCTTGCGCCGACCGTCCATAATTCCACCTGATCTCCGTACCAGCAAGGGAGTAGGATGCTAGCACCATAACATTTCCAAAATTTATTGAAAATTACCCAGCCAAAAATATTATATCCAACGTTCAGACTCGGTGCCCGCCAAATTTGGAACATTTCACAAAACATGCTCTATACCGGTGTGCCCAAGCTCGTGAAAAATGCCATAAAATGCTCACAGGGTGCCTTCATGATGTACTTACAATATGTATCAAAATTACAGCTCATCTTGAAAGTTACAAGAAAATATCTGGGTTGAGGTGTTTCTGGCGAAGCTTGGCCCTCGAGTTGGCCAGTTTAACTCAAGTTCACCAAGAGCATATTTCGCGACCTGAGTCTTTATAGTGCCAAAACCCCAAGATCTTTCGGTCATTCAGAGTTCATATGACCTTGTTTTTTGCTTACGAGTCAAATTTGGACCAGCCTTGGCTCGCTATGTTCACGAAACTGAAGACCCTATTTTGTTGAAGTAGTGGTGAGTGCGTGATCACACGGGATTTAGCCAAGTTGAGGCTGCCGAGGGTCGAATACCCCGGAAATTTCGAATCTTTCAGGTCTATACTGACTTATTCTTTGATTCTCGGCCTGAGATTCATCACTTGGAGCCCCGTATGTCGCAGAAATGGTCAAACATGGAAATTTTGAGGAAGAAGAAAAGTTCTCCAATTGTTCAAAGATATGCATATATCTTTACCTAAAGTATAGACGACTCCAAAACTCGGGTACTGGGAGCTGTATGACTCACTGGCATCCGCAATAGAATCATCCATCCCAAATCCATTTGAGCTGAATCATCTTGTAGATTGAGTATCCCTGCTGAGTAATTATTTTGCGAGTCCTCACAAGCTACCAAGACTCTTGGAGTCAAAAATCTTAGTGCTTGTATCCAACATTGAGACCCGAACTTTTATTTCCTCCAAGAATGCATTTTGTGTGATTTCACCACCAATAAATTATGAATGGGTGCATTTCTGTTTCAGAGAAGTCCTGACACTGGATCAGAAAAGGCTCAAATACTTATACGAAGTTCAAGTCCAACCACGCGCACATAATTCATGAATTCAGCCGTGGGATCTGTTCTTCTTTCCAAATGCGGACGCTATTCGCTGTCAATCAGTGGCTATGTAACATCTTTTCTCTTGCTCCACCTACCATCTCCCGGCCACCTCTCGCTCAGTACTCTCCGTTTTCGTGCGACGCTAGCGCCGGTCGACTGCCGGCTTCAACGAAGCCTCTTTCTGCGAGATTTCGCACCGATTTCGCCGTCAATCCATCGGCAGAATCTATCACGCATTTCGAGTGGCTACGCACCTCTGCACTCGCAACGTCGGTTTCTGGCGCTTTTCTCTCGCCGATTTCACTGCCCAGACGTCTCAGAAACGTCTTCGCTTGCATGGGGGCTATTGAAGCTGGATCTGCGGTGAGTCATTTCTTCTTGGTTGGCGGGAGGGAGGGCTGGCACGCCCACCCCTTTATCACCCGCTCACGGTGGCCGAGGCCCCCGCTCTGAAGGCTACTGCTGTGCTGCGGAACTTCCGTGGCTTTCGCAGACGGGCGCCGAGGATGGGTACGGCGTGGGGTTGTGCACACGGCTGCGAAGCAGCAGCGTCGTTGCCCGCGAGCGGTGGTACGAGCTGCGCGTTCCCTACAGAACGCGGGCCCACTCCGCTGCGGCGGGAACGTGCGCACCCACTCTCCAAATCACAGCTGCCGCCCTGAACCGCGTTGCTGCAGCGCGCTGAATCTCTTTGTGCAGTGCCCGCTGCCCACCCGTTCCGCCGTGCCGGTCGCTGTGCAGGCTCCACGTCACTCCCTGCCCCTGCATGCCGCCCAACTCCCGCTCTAGAGCAGGGCGGCGGTGCGTGCGGCAACGGAACCGGACGCAGGGCGTCGCAGAGCGGGCCCCGCTCTCCACCGCTCCCTCATGGTGCCCAACTCCCCCATTAGAGCAAGGCGGCGGTGCGGGCGGCGGGGGCGAGAGGGCGGGATCCCCGTTGCGGGTGGTGCCCCGCCGCGCGGGCTCGGGCTGACCTTGTGGTGGGCTCAGGCCGCACGCGCGCGCCCCGCCAGCCCTCATCGCTCCGCCCGCCCGCCTGCCCGCCCGCCTCGCTGCGCGCGAACCCCCGTTTTCGAAAATGCACGCGCGAGGATTTAGCATGCGGATGGTTGGAGGTATACCAGCGGGGCGGGAGGGGTGGCGGATATCGTGGGTGTACGGTATTTCATATCGCTGCGAAATGCGGGCGGGAACGGCGGGTGGAAACGGCGGGCGGGACACGTGGGTGCGAAGATTTGGCATGCAGGAGGGATAGAGGTTACCCAGCAGGGCGGGAGGGGTGGTGCAGAGCGTGGGCGTGCGGGATCTACCCGCCTCGCTGCGCACGCGCCCCCGATTTCGAAAATGCGGGTGGGAACGGCGGGCGGGACGCGTGCGCGCGAAGATTTAGCATGTAGAAGGGATGGAAGCTTTCCAGCCGGGTGGGAGGGGTGGTGAAGAGCGCGGGCGTACGGGATTTTGTGATTTGTTCTTTTATTTCTCGATTAGGCTATATCTACCGAGATGCCGGCGAGTCCGTACAACTCGGAATTGATCCAATAAATTGCCGTATGGCCGGTGAAGCAAGTATTGATGGCTACGACAGTGCCGGAATGCCGCCCATAAGCCCCGCGACCCGTCGGAACCCTTTTATGGCTACCCCAGAAACTTCGCGAAGAACTCTTGGGGTATACCCGGGACACTTCGCGAAGTTCCTATATGCTCAGGTGTTACTGCACTAGATAGCAAGCCTCCGTAATACATTATTGCAGCTTTCCTTGGTGAATCGAGCAGGAGACATCCCAGTCTAGTCCCCTCTTTTCCGCAGCTCGCTGGCTGATCAACAAGATCTGCGACCCCGAGTCTAGGAGTGCCTCTATATGCTTTCCTCCTAGGACCGGATACAAACAGTGTAGGGCTGCTGACATGCTGGCCACGGGCATCCGAATGGCCTTCGGTTTTTCCCCCTGCTTTAGCAAGTCAAAATACTGTGCTACAGGATCCTGCATGATTATGCTACCCTCTTCCAATTCATGGGTAGAGGATGTCACAATCTCAGGAAACGTGTCCAGCATCAACACCCCTAGCACTTCGCCGTCATCTCCTAGCTTCTCTAGTGTGGTCTTTTCCATCCTCATATTCGGTCCAAACTCCTCCTTGATGTCCTCAGTTTCATCAGAGGACTCATCACTTTCCTTGTAAAATCTCTGGGACACGAAGGTTTGAACCCTTGGTGCCAGTGCGTGGCCTTCTGTGTTCTGTACAAAATTCGGATGTCTGGACTTGGTTATGCCCACAGCTAGTGCCTTTCGTATCTTTGGATTGCTGTCCATCAAGTCTCCTAGCTTGACCAGAACCGTGATTTCTCGAATTGACTCTAGCAGACCTTCAGTGGCCTGGTCTTCAAGCTCCATATTCCTAGGGGCTCGGGTTCTTCGTTTAAACACAGTCTTATCCTTGCTAGTCAAACTTTCAGATGGCTGTCGAGGCAGAACTTCTCAAGTGGGTGGGTCCTTTAAAGGCTCAACATCCTTGAATGGTGGTTCAAATCTGACTGCCTTTCCAGGTGGAACTAGGTCCTGCTCATCTTCTGAGTCCTCGACATCCTCCACTGTTACCCTAGCTGGTTCCTCTAGCGGCCTAGTTTCCACTTGGCTCGCCAGTTCCCTCATCTCTTTCTTCCCTGTGGGCTTCTTTGCTTGCCTCTCAATTACCACTTTGACCTCCCGCTTTCCGGGTATAACATGTTTTGATTCCTCAGGAGGCTTCGTCCGTGGATTGGCCTCCTTCCTTGGATTCAGCGAAAATGCGAGGCATTCTCCGCTGGTCCTGAAGCCCTAGTCTGCGCGAATGCTGACTGACTAGCAGGTCCATATTCTGGGACTTCCTCAGTACCGAAGTGAATGTCCATAATCTCATCGTAGTTGTGACTGTTATAATTTTGTTCAACATCCCGACGGTTATAATGGTCATGTGCCTTCTCCCTAGGAGATTTGTGTGTCGGTTCCCTAGGAACTATTTTCCCATCGAAGAACATTAGTTTCCCTCCCGCTAGGGTGATTATTCCTTTGTCCAGGTCGGCCTTTCAGTCCTCACACTGATCAATGAAATGTCCTCCCCTATAGCAATAGAAACAATTATTGTTCCTAGGAGGTGCAGCACGGTTCCTAGCGAAAGCTGGGACTGGATTAGGATATGTGTGGGCCGGTGCAGAGTGACTAGGAGGTGCTGGACGAGCGTCCAGCGCCATCTGTATCTTTTGCATCTCCCTATGCTGATCCGTTGTGAATTTATCCAGGTGTCCCGTCAGCACTTCCTCGAGACTGCCCTTTATTTCATGAGCCAATGTCTCTTTCAGTTGTGCGTCGTCCTTCGCACGACCGGCCTCTAACTTGCCCACTTTTTCTGTTAGTTGCTTTACTATTTCGTGTGTGTCCACTTCCATTCCTTGCAACATAACTGTAGCTTTCTTTTTATCCTCTATATAAGGTTCTAGCTCATAATACGAGCCAGCTTCCTCCTCACACAAGGTGGTCGCTACTTCAATCACATCCGTCCAGATATATCTGTCATCGTTATCCACTTCAGGCGGCTCATAGGGTTTATCCCGATTGGCGGCTACACTTTCCCACTCCAACTTGGCCTTCTTGTACGAGCTCATCGCATCCCGAGGTGTTGCTCGCAACTGCTGTTGCAGTGCTTGCGCAAATTCAGGGGACAATCCCGCTAGGAAGTGCTTGGTAGCATCTCAGTTGGAGATTTGCATTGTTGGTGCAAGCAGTTGCCCTACCATCGCTCGGAACTGATGTACGTAGCTTTGTAGGCCACTAATATCAGTTATCTGTATGGGCTTTTTGTGGGTCTTTTTAACAAATTTCTCTAGGGCCCCGATAGATCCCTTTTCCAATTCCTTGAACTTGGGATAACTCTCACAGATCCTAGCTCTGAAATTGTGCCAAGAGCTGCCCAGCGACTCATTGAGTATCGCTTTCCACTCTTGCTTCATTTTGTAATCGCAATAATGAATGGCAATTTCATTTTTATCTCCATCAGTTGTCGCTCCGGTTTTCACAATCACATCTTCAACGGCATCTAGATACCCAGGTAGAGCATCTGCTTCACCATCAAACTTTAGGGTGTTCTTTCCCCAAGTCGCGGGTAGCTTAGTGCGATCCATTGCAGGTGGTTTGTTATCCAAATTATCAACTGGTTTTAGTGCAGTTTGCACTAGGGGGTTCTGAACAGGGTTTACTGTCTCAGGAATTGACTGTACCGGTGTTAACGGTGGAGGGTTTATGTTCTGACTGGCTAGCGAGTTCAAAGCGCTGTTGCCCGTCCGATCCAGGTTTCCTTCTGGAGATGACAAGGGGGACAAAAATTCACTGCTGAACAGCAACGACTCTTCATTTCATTGGTTTGGTTGCTCATCAGAGATCTGAGCTACCAAAGTAGAAATAGCTAGCTCGTTGCTTTTGCTAGAATTTCTAGTTGTATGTGACCGTTCTGTTTTACACTTTGGCCAAGAGACAGGTTCGGGTATAAGCCCTCTAGCTGATCTTTCCGCCGTTGTTACAGTTGGGTTGTGCTTCCAGAGATAGAACTGCTCTAGAAGACTTCTTTGACCAGGTTTATTCAACCCGTTCAGATTCGATCTGGTTTGTCTTTGAACATTCAACAGATCAGGTCACAGGAGTACGTGCTCGACTGTTACCTATTACACAGTGCTTTATTAAAGCGACTTGTATCAGCTTAGTGTTTCCAAACTATGTGTTTGAATCAAACTGGATCCTCGCGGTGGGCTCCAGATGAAACGGTGCACTTCTTATATGACTAGGAATAGCTAATTGATAGGTATTGCGAACAAACACCCAAAACAACCAACCACAACCAATCTACCTCCAAAGATCTAAGTGCTTCTCTTTGTGAGTTCGGGTCTGGGCCGTAGTATGTGACCAGCAGGTTTGAACAAACACAAGTTTGATTTATAGGCTTCTAACAACACACTCTACAACGTACTAGCAATATGCAACTGCCAACAACAACACTGCTAGGAACCTAGGGATGGTCTGGGGGTGTGTTTATATGGGGTGGATACAAGATGGCTGGACCACTAGGTCGAGAACACCAGGGCAGAGGTTTGTAGGTTTGTGAAAATCCTCGCCTTAGGCAACCTAAGGACTACTGAGGCTAACTCCCAATGACTTCAAGTCTCAAACGGCAAGACTCTCCTTGACCACCAACCTATTCCTTAACCAAGAACAGGAACCTTTCCGCTTTTATCGGCACTAGCTCACTATAAGCATCCAGCTAGCGACCCAACACACTATGACAGGGCTTCCGTTTTTATTGGGGTGAAGGCGAAGTAACTGACAAGTTATAGCCAAACTAGAGGTGGGGGCACCTAGTCCGTCTTCTTCTTAGTGGGCTCAAGCCAACACACAATCCACCTAGCAAGCAATCCAACACACTACAGCAGAGCTTCCGTCTTGTCGGGGTGAAGGCAAAGTCACTAGCGCAAACTGCAGCTGGGTCTCAAAGAGAACACCCTTGTTTTATATGTGGAGGTCTAGGACCAACAACACGAAATCCTCAACTTAGTCACTCAATGTTTCCAGAGTCCACAGTCTACTGATTCCAATATAAAGACTACTACAAGTGAAGTTTGGTATCAACCTCCACTAGCAGCCTGAGTCCACTAGCACCAGCTTCTTCCAAAGTCTGGGGCGTAATGTTCTTAGACCCTAGTCTGTTTTGTGCTCCCTTTTATACTACTAGGTTCAAGTTACATGTGAAAAGAGAGCTGAATAATACAATAAGCAATATTAGATGATAAGAAATACGGTCAGCCAATGAGACGACTGCTGTTTGGTTTTGGGACTGGTTTGGTATATGCCAGGTCAGCCTTGCTGATCGGCTAGTGTTCAACCGTGGGTATATCAACTGATTCTCAGCCCTCCGTCTATGCCAAGCACCACTTCCAGACCAACCGGTGATGTAGCCGGTGGTCTAGGTCATCTCTACTCTGTCAGAGCATTGATCTATTACATCTAAGCGACGCAGTGTTGCAACCGACATCAAATGGTCATAGCTCGTTGGTCAGAACATCGATCAGCCCTACGGTCATTGGTACAGGCTGTACAATCGTCCCTAGCTCTGTTCCAATAGCCCGCTTGCTATTTTGTTCGCCCTAGCTGCCCAGATTGGGCACTAGCCTCATGTTGCTTCATCTCTTATGTCGTGGTATGTCTTTGTCAAAGCCCTAGCCGGTCGCTAGTTGGGTTGTTCCACCTATTGCCACCTAGTCGCTTATCTAGAGATTAGATAGTACCACCGGTTAATGCGCCGAGCTTCCTAGCTCAAGGCATTGTCTCCTAGCTGCACTTCCATCATAGATATTCGTCTGCTAGACCCTCACTAGCTCCGTCGCAAGTCATCTCTGGACTACTAGAGTCTCCTAGGTTATGTCTCATGAATGTATAGGCAGTGGTTTAATCCCTGGTTGTTTGTACACTCAGCTAGCAGCTAGCACATCACACTAGTGTAGCCTCATGCTACAGTCAGCAGTTAGGGCTCGCTCTGACTCTCCTTTATATCACCTAACAAGTGGTCTGCATACTAGCTAGGATGCTAGTAACAACAGAAGTGCTAGTTGCTTCCCGTTGTATAAATACTGGTCATAGGAAATCGCAAAATTAGCCCTAGATGCCGTGCATTTATGTTATGCCGTTTCGCTGGAATTCTAACAGCTTGGTTAAACCTAGTGCTCTGCATGCTCTCAGGGTACATTGGGAAAAAACAGTCTCTGGAAGGCATTACTTTGTATTTGAAGAAACATCTATACGGAAACACTGTTGCTCGCGATCTTTGGGACGGCATATTGGCTGCTTCTGGTGGGTTTCTTTGCACATACAGGCACTTTGATCTAAATTATATGATAGGCAAAGACCTTGTTCATCTGATGAATAATTGGATCACCAAGGTCTGTACAGTTATGTGCCTGGCATGAAGCTTGGCTGTGTCTTGATGCTTCTTTCAGATTGGTTTTCCTCTGATCACAGTTACAGAGACCTCTACTGGCATCCACATTCGTCAAGACAGATACCTCGACAACGGGACACCGACTGCAGATGAGAATGAGACAATCTGGTTTGAGCCACAGTTTTGACTCAAGACTTGTGAATATTTACCTTCTATTGTCCATCAGGAATGTGCCGTTGGTCATTCTCACCGTCAACGGAAATGGCCAGGTTCATGTTGACAAGACGGCCATTCTTGAGCAAAGGGAGAAGACTATAGCTCTCGATACAAGCCAGACATTCAAGCTCAATACAAGGACAACTAGTTTGTGTGAATCACATTCTGTCCCCCAATGCCTGCTTCATCCTGACACCTTCGCTAGATTGTGTCTCGTACACACCTGAGAGGCTTGAAAAGATTGCCACAGAAGCGGCCAAGGAGGACTCTGTCTTTTCACTGAGCGACTGTATCGGACTCCTTTACAATGTTTCGGAGCTGTCTAAGGCAGGCTTGACCCAGGTCAGCAGCCTCCTCACCTTATTCGACATTTGGCAGAACAAAATGAATTGTGAGTGATCATCTCTTTACCTTTCTGTTACCAAATTATCCACACTAGATCTTGTTTGGGCCAGCATACTGAACAGCTTTGGCAAGATCACTGTGGCATTTGAGGAAAATACCAAAATTAGACTTGCACGTGTTTGATCACAATCACAGATATGCTTGTTTCACTGTTTCTCTTGTGCTCACAATCAGGCCACTGCACATCAACAGGCAGTATGCACTAGTTCCTGATTTTGTACTCGTTTATGCACTTGGAGTGATTGATGTTGGTCAATGGCTGGCTGATTTCAGGTGGCATTTAGACATAAAAATTGGAATTTTCACAGGTGTCCAAATGCCAGACTTATCAGCATGCTACCAAGTTATATTAAACACTGTTGGACCCTTTACTGGCATTGCTGTCTGTGCAATCAGTATTCCATACACAGTTACTGTCACCTAAGAACTGCATTTCTACAAGTAGCTGCACACTGGTGAATCCTCGAAAAGGCAATTTTGTTGGAGCAACAATGTATACTTAGGGTTGTTGTCAATAACACCATTTCCAATGGTCCTAAAGGGAACAAAATTTCTATCACACAGTGATTGACAACACCGCCAATACATAAATCACTCACACCGGGGGCAGTCAGCGAGGCATGCGAACACAAAGTGCGTTACACGCATGTTGTTCACATATGGAAGAAAGGGTACAAAGCCGCCTTTACCAGACTAAGGGCGGCTTTGTTGCATGCTTTGTTCTCCGGTGCAGGGGAATAAAGCATGCAACAAAGCCCCCCTTTGCTTGTTAAAGGCACCTTTGTGGGCTTTGTTCCGATTGTGAGCCACATGCATGTAACGCACTTGGTGTTCACATGCCTCGCTGGTTGCCCCCGGTGTCATCCTCCAACTCACTAGCAGTCACATAGTCCCCCTCCGTCTCATAGCCCCTGTCTGTCTCATAGTCCTCGTCAGTCTCATTGTGGATGGGTGGGTCCACAACACCATTGTCTTGAAGTAGCTGAACAGCACTTTTGTCTCCATGTAACAATGCGACCTGCAGAGCACTGCCATGTTCTCCCCCTTGTGTATTCATGTCGGCACCATTTCTGATAAGCAACCAAGCAATGTTCTTGTGGCCTCCATATGAGGCTGCCTGAATTGGGCTGCCATAGTGTCCACCCTGTGCATTCACATCAGCACCATGGTTGAGCAACAACTGCACAATGTTCTCATAGCCACTGTATGCTGCTGCTTGAATTGGGCTGCCAAAGTGTCCACCTTGTGCATTTACATCAACACCTTTGTCCAGCAACAACTGCACAATGTTCTCGTGGCTGTTGTATGCTGCTGCTGAAATTGGGCTGCCATAGTGTCCACCCTGTGCATTCACATCAGCACCCTTGTTGAACAACAACTGCACAATGCCCCCATAGCCACTGTATGCTGCTGCTTGAATTGGGCTGCCAAAGTATCCACCCCGTGCATTTACATCACCACCTTTGTCCAGCAACAACTGCACAATGTTATCATGGCCACTGTATGCTGCTGCTTGAATTGGGCTGCCATAGTGTCCACCCTGTGCATTCACATCAGCACCCTTGTTGAGCAACAACTGCACAATGTTCTCGTGGCCGTTGTATGCTGCTGCTTGAATTGGGCTGCCATAGTGTCCACCCTGTGCATTCACATTGGCACCCTTGTTGAGCAACAACTGCACAATGTTCTCGTGGCCTTTGTATGCTGCTGCTTGAATTGGGCTGCCATAGTGTCCACCCTGTGCATTCACATCAGCACCCTTGTTGAGCAACAACTGCACAATGTTCTTGTGGCCGCCGTATGCTGCTGCTTGAATTGGGCTGCCAAAGTGTCCACCCTGTGCATTCACATCAGCACCCTTGTTGAGCATGAACTGCACAATGTTCTCGTGGCCGTTGTATGCTGCTGCGTGAATTGGGCTGCTAAAGCGTCCACCCTGTGCATTCACATCAGCACCCTTGTTGAGCAAGAACTGCACAATGTTCTCGTGGCCATTGTATGCTGCTGCTTGAATTGGCTGCCATAGTGTCCACCCTGTGCATTCACATCAGCACCCTTGTTGAGCAACAACTGCACAATGTTCTCGTGGCCGTTGGATGCTGCTACTGAAATTGGGCTGCCATAGAGTCCACCCTGTGCATTCACATCAGCACCCTTGTTGAGCAACAACTGCACAATGTTCTCGTAGCCACTGTATGCTGCTGCTTGAATTGGGCTGCCATAGTCTCCACCCTGTGCATTCACATCAGCACCCTTGTTGAGCAACAACTGCACAATGTTCTCATGGCCGTTGTATGCTGCTGCTTGAATTGGGCTGCCAAAGTGTCCACCCTGTGCATTCGCATCAGCACCTTTGTCCAGCAACAACTGCACAATGCTCTCGTGGCCCTTGTATGCTGCTGCTGAAATTGGGCTGCCATCGAGTCCACCCTGTGCATTCACATCAGCACCCTTGTTGAGCAACAACTGCACAATGTTCTTGTGGCCGCTGTATGCTGCTGCTTGAATTGGGCTGCCATAGTCTCTACCCTGTGCATTCACATCAGCACCCTTGTTGAGCAACAACTGCACAATGCTCTCGTGGCTGTTGGATGCTGCTGCTTGAATTGGGCTGCCATTGTCTCCACCCTGTGCATTCACATTGGCACCCTTGTTGAGCAACAACTGCACAATATTCTCGTGGCCATTGTATGCTGCTGCTTGAATTGGGCTGCCATAGTGCCCATCCTGTGCATTCACATTGGTACCCTTGTTGAGCAACAACTGCACAATGTTCTCGTGGCCTTTGTATGCTGCTGCTTGAATTGGGCTGCCATAGTGTCCACCCTGTGCATTCACATCGGCACCCTTGTTGAGCAAGAACTGCACAATGTTCTTGTGGCCGCCGTATGCTGCTGCTTGAATTGGGCTGCCAAAGTGTCCACCCTGTGCATTCACATCAGCACCCTTGTTGAGCATGAACTGCACAATGTTATCATGGCCACTGTATGCTGCTGCTTGAATTGGGCTGCTAAAGCGTCCACCCTGTGCATTCACATCAGCACCCTTGTTGAGCAAGAACTGCACAATGTTCTCGCGGCCATTGTATGCTGCTGCTTGAATTGGGCTGCCATAGTGTCCACCCTGTGCATTCACATCAGCACCCTTGTTGAGCAACAACTGCACAATGTTATCATGGCCACTGTATGCTGCTGCTTGAATTGGGCTGTCATAGTGTCCACCCTGTGCATTCACATCAGCACCCTTGTTGAGCAACAACTGCACAATGTTATCATGGCCATTGTATGCCGCTGCTTGAATAGCATTGCCATAATATTCACTCTTTGCATTCACGTTGGCACCATGCTCAGCCAGCAATTGTACCATGTGAAAGTGGCCATAGTATGCCGCAACACTGATTTCTGTTGTATATGACTGCTGTGTGCCTTCCAGCAGAACCCTTGCAACTTCTAGGAAGTTTGCTGCTGCAGCAATCCACAAAGCAGAGGGTTCTGATGGCCAATCCCGAAAATTCCATGGAGGTGATCTCCACCTCCATGACACAGCTTGTTTCCATTGATTGGCCCTGGAAATGAAGTTCAATATCATGCTTCTTAGCTGGGCTTCGGGCTGTCCAGCAGCATGCATCAGGCAATATTGTGAATACTCAACAAGAGGGGGTAGATGGTTGCCCAAATGCCAGTGTGCATCAACAAAGTCATCCAATGTGAGGAATGTCAGCAGAGTGCGTGTGATATCTGTCTGTGCATTTGGAAATTGGTGTGCCTGAATGCTTTCAAAGTATTCCTGGGTGGTATAATGAACAAGTCGCACAACATTAGACTGCTCATCTAGAATGACTAGGCCAGCACAGACAGACAGAATGATCTCAATGTCCAAAAGGTTGTCATCATCAAGGTGCCGGTCATCAGGTTCAATGGCCAGGGCTACCTGTAATTCTGCAACTGTCAATGGCCGCTTTGCATTCACAACCCAAGTGAGAACTGAACGAGCTATGTTCCTGTCTTCCTCATTCTGGGATTCAATCCGGTTCATTGCTTCATTGTAACTGTCATTCAGGTTCTTTGGCAATGCTTTCAGGGCCTCTCGAACCGTCTTGATTGTGGTCTTTGAGCTGAGGGATTCAATATGAAGTTTGGCAAGCAGGAACCTGGGGAAGGGTTATCCTCTGTATATCCCATTTGATCACTCATGGCACTTACATTCCATCTACATTGGCGGTAATCTTCGAGTGAATTTCTTCTCTCAAGTCCACACGAGTTCGAACATGCTTTGACAGGCGTGAGGAGATCCGGATCTGTTCATCCACATATCTCCGAACATCATGTTCAGTTGCACGGATCTCAAGAGTGCTGAGATTTGGAAGGGAAGCATCTGGAGTGATGTGAGGTCGAGAGGTGATCATCAAGTTGACAGTTGGCCCCATCTTTGCAAGGTAATCCAGGAGGACTCGCCGTTGGGCCTCCAAATATTCATCAATTGCATCAACAATAATGTAGACTGTTGAATAGTCTCCAATAACAGGCTGTAGCATCTCAAAGATTTCATCAGGTGAGGGTGTGGTACATTTTTCCTGGTGGCGCCGATATAACTTCCTTGCCAAAGGGCTGACATCTTTCCCCAAAATGAGTTGTCTCCAAAGCCCAGACAGGAGCTTCTCAGGAGTCTGGCCCTCGGCTTCCTTGTGGTTGAGATAGATGCATGCTACACGGATATTCTTTGTTTCTGAATCAGTGTCAAGATGATCCACAACCATTGAACTAGGGGTAGGAGCATTAGCAGAGAACAATATTCAGATAATAGGCGCACACAAGAACAGTTTTTCCTGCCCCTGCTACACATTTTCCATCAATTTGCGAGTATGGATGAACACACAAATCACGCACGAATTCCGCGGCACCAGAGTGTTGTTCCCGACCCTGACTTCCATTCTTGAAAGCACACATCATCAAGCAGCCATGCTCCTGTGCCTGGCTGCCGTGTCCGGGCAATATCTGCTTGTCGCAGGAAGAAGTTGAGTGGTGAGAGCCAGTCAATTATTTGTGCACGCTCCGCGGCTAAATAAGGTTTAAGAACACACATGCTACATCTTTACCAACACTCACACTCCATTTTTTGACCACCACTACCGCTGTTGAGCAACACTGTTTGGAAGAGGAATGACAAACCGACTTACAGAATAGTATTGACGGTAACATGTCCGGCCTTAATGCCATAAGACACCGTAGGACCCTCTCCAGCACCCCCATCACCACCCTGTAAGCCGCCCTTCCCTCCAGTCCCACCCGTCCCGCCTGAGCAAAATAGGTGGTAATATTGGCCTCTCAGTTTCGTTACGCACCATAGATGACTTGTGTAGTAGCCGTGGGGGATTCACCCGCTTGAGGAGGCATTATTGTGTCAATTGCCAGATACGCAGGCTGCACAGTGCAGTTGGTGTATGCAATGCAGTGGGCGTGAGGAGCAAGAACGGGACTCTGCTTGACAGCTGTCATGTGGTTACAGCGTTCCGGGAAGTAAGGGAGCTTACGTTGGCGTCACATCAGGTTGACAGCGGCGCTCCCTATATTTAATCATGCCCTGTCTCATGAACGGAACATTCCGCAAGATTGAGGCCCGATGAACAAACAACAACAGAGCTACTGGCTGGTGCATAGATTTTGTTGCAGTTTCTTTTCTTTTTCCGCCCACAGCTCCGCGTTACGTTCAGTGCTGGAAGGGGGAAAATAAAATGATTCTAACAGGTGAAATTGACAGAAGCGGATGCCGGCGCTTGCACTGCGTGCCCATTCGCTACCAGTGTCCGGGAAATCTGGCCGAAGGAGATACCGAGATACAATCGCCATCACTCAGTGCCAATAATAACTTAATAGACATACGAACGAACATGCAAGTTTTCTGCATATCCAGGACTATATCGTATTTTCGAATCCCTGCAGAGGTGACTTCATCGGTGGTGGATTGGGAACTGCTTTGTTTCTAGTATGTGACGTTCAGATCCTACACTCAATCTATCTATCTGGAGAAGAAGTAAGTACCGCCGAAATGATAAGCACCCTCAGGCTTCGCCGGGATAGATGAGGGCCCATTCACAAAACCTGCGAACCAACTGCAAGCACGACAGACGATATCAGGCAGAATGGGACCTTCGCAGACAAGCGAACCCCGCAGAGATCAAAGGGATGGCAGGACAGAAGAAAAATCACAGGCGTGGACTTACTTTCGCAAAGATACCCAGAAATTGCATTCGATCGAGCGCGACGTCGTGGCGTCGTTCAAGCGATACTGTCTGGAATAGTGAAAAAATGAAACATGGACCGCCATGGCCTGACCCCAAGTTGAACGAGGACCTTCTCGATACCTCAAACCCGGAGTGAAAATTCAATAAAAGTGTGCTTTCGAGCCATTTGTCCAGCTGTTCACTCTGTAGCAATCAAGCTTTCAATGCACGCTTATGCCCAACTTGCACCGTGTACGCGTTCGATCACGATCAGGCACGTGATCGTTTCGCGGGCAGCAAGCCGCGCCCTCTACGCGCAGAACGAGCCCACCGTCGCGCTGCTGCCCGTCGCCTGCCCCAGAAGCTGTATACTATCCCCGACCCACGCCCCATGTCCATCTGCTATGCGCGTCGATCGCACCCAGTTGCGCGCACCTTGTCCCCCGGCAAACGTGCCTGAAGCGCGAGTGCCATACGCATGGAGGATGCACTGAGCATTAGTCCAGGCGCGTACTTTCGCCCTTTCCTCCTCGCTTTCGCCAACTTTTCCCTTTCACAGCTTTATCCCGTGCCCCACCGTTCCCGAGATATGCCCCGCCCCTGATTTCACTTGGCTCCCGCTCCCACAGCTTCGTCCTGCTCATGACTGACTGTCGCACCTCACGATAACGCGACTAGTACTGCATTTTCTTGCGCACGACGCACACCATCACCGACGCTGCCCCCCCTGCCCTCCGCCCTCCACTCGCACGCTGCCTACGCTATGCCGCCGTCTAGGGTCAGGCTTACGTCCCTCGTATACGCCGCCCGTCTTAGACTGGACGCGTTACTTGAACGATACTAATGTCAACCCCAGACAACGACCTCGTCTCGTCCCTCGCCGTCGAGTCTCTGCTGGAACAGCTGCAGCACATCCCGGACGCTAACAACAACAACTTCAGCTCCTACTCACACAGGAGGATGAGCAAGGACTCGGAGGGCTATCCCTCCTGGCTGCCCAAACGCCCCCTGCACCCCGCCCCCACGAGCACGTACCACTCGGAGCTCGCTGCGCCGGGACCGAGCAGCCCCACGGGGGAGGTGCCGAGCACGCCGCCGCCGTTCGTGGGCGGGCGCAAGGCGACGCCACGGAGTGTGCCCATCGTCAGTCTGGAGGGCGGGCACGTGGCCGCTACGAACCACGGCCATGACCAGCAGCCCGCGCCGCGCGTGTGGTCGCGCGGGATGGGCGTCCCGCTCTTCTCGGCCAACGCCGCGCTCAGCGCCGAAGACGAGCGCCGCGCAACCCCGCGCTTCCGTGCCCGCGGCCTGCGGCTCGAGCTACTCGTTCGTGCCCCTTCGTTTCATGTGGGTGGATGCTGATGGCAAGTTGGTTGGTTGTAGCGCTCCCCCTCCCCCTGGATGCGCCTCTACTTCTACCTCTGGCCCCTCCTCGTCTTTGCCCACATCCCGCTCCAGACCTTCTTCGACTTCAACGCTGTCTTCGTGCTCATCCAGTGCGACCCCCTTCTCTCTCTATATAGCACACAGCTGACACCCCGCAGAATCGCGCTGCACCCCTCCCCCTCCAACAACCCGCACAACTGGGCCCTCGCCGCCGCCGCCTACACCGCGTGCTGGGCGCTCTGGCTCTTCGCCGTGGTGCTGGTGTACGAGGGCGTGTACTGCTTCGCGCGGCGCTGGCGCGCGAAGCGCTCGCGCGTGCTGGCGGTGTACCTGAGTGCGCCGGCGTATGCGCTCGCGGGGATGACGGGGTATGCGACGTTTTGCTTTTTGCAGTATGTGAGGTGGGGGGCGTGGGGGGAGGTGAGTTGCTTTGTTTTTTTTTTGCGTGGGTCCACGGTACACGCGTGGCGGCGTATTGCTTTCGAGCTGCTTGCTATCTCCGGCCTCTTCTACGATATTTGTTTCCATTTCCTTTGTACTACCTACCTATCCACCCTCGTGCATACATACGTACCTTCTGCACCACGCTACCCATTCATTCACTTTCCTTTTCTCGCCGCTTCCGTCGACGCCATACGGTTCTTCATCGTTGGTACAGCTAAGCCTCGTTCATTTATTATCGCGTTGTGCTGTTTGCCTTCCCTTCTACCTCCCTTCCCTCCCTTCCCTCCCTTCCACCTTCCACTAACTACTTCCCTTCCCTTCCCTTCCTTCCCTTCCTTCTCCTTCTCCCCTCTTTCATTTCATTTTCCTTTCCTTTCCACCGAACGAATCTTGAATACCAAATGCTGACTTTGATTTTTCTCCTCCTACTCCTCCTCTTAGGCAAACGCACACCCCGACACACACGACCACGGCCGGCGCGCCTCGTCCGGCAGCGCGTACGCACCGCATGCGCGGGGGTACAGCAGCGCGACGGCGGTTAACGCTGCGGGCAGGTGTGTCTTTCTTTCCCTTTCCCTCCCTTCCCTCCGTTCCTCCGTTTCGCACGTCTTTCTCGCGTACGGCTTCCGCTTTGCCCTCCCTTCCCTCCCTCCGTCCCTCCGTTTCGCACGTCTTTCTCGCGTACGGCTCCGCTTTTGCCCTCCTCCCTCCCTTCCTCCCTTCCTCCCTTCCTCCCTTCCTCCCTTCCTCCCTTCCTCCCTTCCTCCCTTCCTCCCTTCCTCCCTTCCTCCCTTCCTCCCTTCCTCCCTTCCTCCCTTCCTCCCTTCCTCCCCTCCTCCCCTCCTCCCTTCCCTCCCTTCCTTCTCTCTCACATACAAGTTCGCGGTGCTCACTGACGTATATGCGTCTCCCCACAGCCCGCCACTCCCGCCCGGGCCCGCCTCGCCCTCGCGGCGCAGCATCCTCGCGGAGAGCTGCGCGCTCTACGCGCAGAACGGCCCCACCGTCGCGCTGCTGCTCCCGCGCGCGGGGATCGCGGCCGCGGTGCTTATTGGGTTTTGGACGCAGGTGAGGGTTTCCCTCCCCTTCTCACCTCCCCCCCTCTACACCAACAAAACTAACGCCCCCCGTTTTAGGCTGGGAACGCAAACATAAACGGACTCGCGAGCACAAGCGCGCGGGACGCGACGTTCTTCCGCGCGGACGGCGCGCTGACGGGCTACGCGCGCGGCGTGCTGCTCGCGAACGCGGCGTGGGCGGTGTGGCGGGGGCTGGTGTGTTTGGGGGCGCGGTGAGCTGGTTCCTGTTTTTGGTTTTTGGTTTTTGGTGTTTGGGAGGGGACGCGGCGGGTCCTGTGTTCGGCCGACACACCCCCTTCTTCCTCGTTCGTTCGTTCGTTCGCTGACTCACCTCCCCAGGCTCGGCCTCCTCCTGCTCTCCCGCCCTGCGGCGGCATCTGCGGCCCGCGCCACCGCTGGGAAGAAGAGGCGCACGAGAAGAGCACGGCGGCGTACGCGGACGACCTCTCCGTGGACGAGCCGCTCCCGTGGCGGTGGCGCGAGGAGACCGCCGCGCGCGTGCGCGGCGCGTGGGAGTTTTGCTTGTCGGGGCACCTCGGAGCGCATGTGGCGCATGGCAAGCGCGAGGTGCGTTCGCTGTCCCCCACTTGGGTGATTGAGCTAATTGTGTGTGTGTGCGGTGTAGACGACGGACGCAGAGGCGGACATGAGCGAGCTGTTGGCGGGGACGACGCCGGGCTTTGAGGGGATGGAGCAGGTGATGGCGGCGATTAGGTTCCCGAGCGCGCCGCCGCCTGCGAGGCGCGGGGTGCTTTCGGGCGAGCTGTTTGAGGGGCCGGAGGAGGGGGTTAAGGTTAGTTTCATTTTCAGTTCGTTGTCGAGGTAAGATGATGAGGGCTGACGAGCGGATGGCAGGTTGTGAGACGGGAGCAGCGCGAAAAGGAAAAGGCGTTGCCGCCGGGTGGGGTGGGGTATCCGTTCGCGGGCCCGGGGGCGCAGATGTCGAGCCGGGACCGGGTGATGGTGCCGTTCCCGCCGTCGCCTGGGCCGCCGGAGGTGCAGGGCGATACGAGCGGGAGTCTGGAGGAGGCGGAGGATGAGGAAGACGAAGATGAAGACGATGAGACCTCGAGGAAGACGAAGAGGAGGAGGAGGAAGAGGAGGAGGAGGAGGAGGAGGAGGAGGAGGAAGAGGAAGGGCTCCCTGGCAGCGAGGTGCCGTCCTCTGAGCGCGCGTCGGGCTCGATGTCGAGCCTTGGGCAGCCCGTCACGTCGCGCTACCCCTTCCAGTTCCGCCGCCCCGCACGGGGCGCGAGCGCGTCCTCGCACGCCACGCACTCGACCAACGCCAACACGCGCTCCACCAATACCCGGGGCTCGACCAACACGCGCGGCTCGACCGGCGCGCACTCGAGGCTGTCGCAGAGCACCGGCAACGTCGAGTCGAGCAGCTCAGGGCAGAGCCCGAGCTCGGCACGGACCGCGAGCTCGCTCGCGGACAGCCCTGCGCACAGTGCAAACGGGAATGGAAATGGGAGGCATCATAGCGCGGGGGCAGGGATCGCGATGCCGCCGCCGCCGAGGCACCCGCAGCAGGGCCGCGGGCGCAGTCGCGCGGGGACGGTGCCCGTGCCCGCTGGGTCGGCGTCCGCGTCGTCCCTGTCCATCCCGCTGCCCGTGGACTTCCCGCGCGCTGCCGTGCGAGAGCGCATGGACAGCGGAGTGACGAGTGCGTTTGGGGCGGGGCCGCAGCCTGGGGCGCCGCTTGCCGAGCACGAGCTGCTGCCGCAGGCGCACGGGGAGGAGGCCGCGCTCGAATCGGAGGGCTCGCATGAGCACGCGGGCGAGCGCGAGGACCGCGTGGGGCTGCTCTCGCCGCGGGCGAGCAATGTGAGCCTGGGCGCGCATCGGCGCGGGTACTCGCACTCGCGGTCCAACTCCCACTCTGGGGGTGGGAGCGGACCCCACTCGAGGACGCAGTCGAGCCATTCGGGGTCGTCGCACTCGCGCTCGCGCGCGGGGAGCGTGGGCGGCGTGCGGTCGCGCGCGCAGTCGCTACTGCAGGCGGTGGCGAGCCACAGCTCGATTGAGCTTGTGCAGCGGCTGCGCGCAAATTCGTCGATGGCGCGGCTGGAGGAGGATGGGAACGGCAACCACTCGGACGCCGCGAGGACGACGACTAATACACATTCGAGGAGCGGGAGCGGGACGACGAGCGATGCGGTGCCGAGCAGTGGCGGGGAAAATAATACCTTTGGGCACCCGCTTAGGACGACGTGGCATAATGCGCCGCAGCAGCAGGAACAACAGCAGTCGCCGCCCACGCCCGTCGAGGAGGAGGGCTCGGAAGAGGGGCGCGAGGAGGTGACTGGGAGACTGCACGCTGCCCAGAGCCGAACGTCTGTGTTCTCCGCGGCGCCGTCGTCGGTCGTGTCGTCCCCTTCCATCGCAACCGAGCAGCAGGCGTCGCGCGCGCCTAGCCCTGAGCGCCGCCAGGCAGAGTCTGCGGGAATCCCCATCCCGGTCATCCGCGCGCCGCCCCACGATTTAGGTGTCTCGAGCCCATCGTCGTACGGCACCGAAACGAGCTATCCAGACGTCAGCACGGCGCCGCAGTCATTTGTGACCGCGCCAGCGACAATCGAGGGGAGCACGACCGAGTCGAGCGGCGGACGGACGGACGGCCTCGAGAGCTGGGGTGTAGCAGCCGGCGGTGCGCATGTGCGAGACGCCAGTCGTGGTGGGGGCCAGGGAGCGTGGGGCCACTATGGGCCTGTGTAAGAAGCAGTCAGCCATGAAGAAGAAACGTGCTGCTGCGCGCTGCGCACCGATCAAGCAGCAAAGCAAAAGCACTAAATCAAAAACGATAAAGTAAAAAAAAAAGCCTAACCTTAAACTGTACATCTTCTGTCTGGGTCTTCGCCTTCCCCCTCGGTCCCCTTCTGTCTCGGTCTTCGCATTCCCCCTCAGTCCCTCTTCTGCAAGTTCAGTGCTCACGGCCCCATTCCACCACACTCACGATCACCCTCTACATCCACCACTACCACTCACGACCCCCATTCCACATTCACCAAGTTACTTATTAGACATCATACGTCTTGTATCATATTCCCAGCTTCACCTACTCACCCCGCCGCGCCATCCCCCGTCCACCCACCACTGCATTACTTAACTCTTATTTCACTCATCTATTTCCTCATCTACCGACGACGTCTCATCTCATCTCGCTTCCCGGACTTGGAGTATTTGGATTGGATGGATGGATGGATGGGTTGATGGATATCCTCGCAAGTATTGCGGTTCCTGACCTCGTCTCTGCCCTAGTCCTACACATCGAGCTACATACTACCTTTGCCCAGCGCAACCTACCTACATCCTCCTACACCCTACTACTTACGGTTAACTTTAGTGTAGGCATACATATATTTCGATTAACGATTCAGAAAAGCCGAGCGCAAGTGCAAGTGCAAGTGTGATTTCAAGGTAGCACCGCCGCCAGGTCTCTCTCGTTTCTAACCTTCCTTCGACCAATAACCAGTGAGTGACTCTGGTCGTCGCATTTTCGTCGTGGGTGGCAGTGAGCACTGTGCTATTTATGTACTCTCCCAGGGTTCTACTCTATTGAAGCTGTGCCGCACTCAATAATTATTGAGCGAGCGACATCTTCCTTATGCTGGCAGCTCCATTGGCCTTCAAGTTGGGCACTGCTGGGTCTTACTTTGTACTTTACAATCGGTGTGATCCAAATAACGTGCTCAATTCTAACAGGGATCGAAGGATTGTCAATGTCTCGTCAACCTGTCTGCCATAGTCTCAGGTTTAGTTTAGGTGACAATTGGTTGCCCTAGCGCCCTTTGAGACAAGGACCGGTGGTAGGTAGGTAGGTAGGTATATTCCGGCGCGGTCCCGTTAAGAAACAGCCGGGGCCCGTACTACGTACATGGCGTCTAATGTACGCTACGGATACTCGCAATCTTCAGTCACTTGATCACCTGAGTAACCCGTGGTCCCCAGGGTCGTATGGCCTCCAATATTGAGTACGAGAAAACCAATCGTCACTCCAACGTGGATTTTCGGCGGGTTAAACGCATTGTAGGTCGAAAAGACCCTTCACCATCCTTTGAGTAATGAGGCTGAAGCATCGGGGAAAATGAAGCGTGTCGATGAACGCAAATTGAATGTTCCCCAGCACATTGACCTTTGGAGTCGCCCACATTTGTACGCACTGAGGCGCGATACGCAGGTAGGGAGGGATAAGGCTCCAATCATTTAGTTTTCATGTAGTCACCCGGGTAAATTAAATGGAAACGATTTCTAAACAGTTTAAAACCGTTTTAAACTGTTTATAAACGGTATTTTTGGAGGTAGCTGTCCTCAAAGCTGCTGCATCTATTATATTGTCTCTGTATTGTCTCCGTCCTTCCAGTATTGCCCATAGTGACTTCTAGGTATGAAAATATCACGTACATGCACCCTATTGTCGCCACGCATCACAATTAAAAAGGTTCTACTCGAAGAAGTGGAAGCCAAGTAGAAACCTTCAAAGAATTTGAACTGCATTTCACGGGCTTTCTGGGGTGAGAGTGGTTCGACTTGTTAGTGAGTTCATATAGATAATCTGGGATACCTTGCGGTTCAGAATAGGGGAAGAACCAAAAACAAGGTATCATGTTGGTTAGATTTGAGGCTGCCGAATGTCGGCTTTGATGGCGCCTCAATCCCGGACCATCAATCAGTTGAACAATTACCATATTTGAGTACACCCGGCCGTCGAGCGCTACTTGGTGCGCACCGGTCAGTACTGGCATATGGATGCATCAAAAGAAACAATACAGTGGTGGAAAGACATCCTTGAGTGCATTGCTTGTTCAGATTAACACTGGAATTACTCTGTGAGTGTTGAGGATTTCCCGAACCGTTTAACCGTTTAAAAAACAGTTTCCAAACTGTTTGAGCCCTCAGCCAAATTAAATGGAAACGAAAACAGTTAAAACTGTGTATAAACGTTTATACACGGAAACGGTTGGAGCCTTAGGGAGGGAGAAGTTGAACGTAAGGTTGACGCCTTTATAGGCTTGCTTTCCTCGCGAGTTCCGTGTACTTGGAACAAAGCCGATAAGCGCTGCAGAACACACCATTGAAGCTCAATTGAAATGGGTTTCCCGCTTGTATGAACAAAGAGCTGCGGGTGCAAATGTGTTCGCCAGGTCTTGTGGGACGGTACCCCACGCCAGAATAGAGCACGGATAACAGAGTAACATTAGTTTCCGAGAATAGGATGGATAGGATGAATGGAGTGTCTCCTCGATGTTCAAGCAGGTTTCGCAGAGGACCGTATATCGAACTGCGGTAGGCCTGGATAGGCAGCATTATGAGGAGATACTTGCAATTGACAACAACATACTCTGTAAACTCATCAACGAATGCCTGGACCGCAACGACGCTCCGATGGTTTGGTTCACGACCTTGATAGCCGCGATCCCGAAGAAGGATAAGCCGCTTTCAGATGCAAATAGCTATCGGACGATAGGTCTGGAAAGCTGCTTCTTGAAGTTGGTTTGCCTGCTTATTCACAAGCGCATTTATTCTTGGGCCGAGGAGAAGGGGATAATCCCTCCGTCACAGAACGGCTTTCGTGAGGGTTACCGGACAAATAACAACTGCTTCATCTTGCGGTGTATGATTGAGAGAGCACGCGCAGAAGGCCGCACTCTGTGGGTTGCATTCCTCGATATCACCAATGCATTCCCCTCAACGAATCGTGATCTGTTGTGGGTGAAGCTGTACAATATGGGCATTACGGGAAAGCTGTTTGACTGGATGCGAATGCTATACGGGCGGATGGAATATGTGGTGACCATGGGAGGCGCGCAGTCTGATATGTTCACATCAGACATCGGAGTGTTGATTGGAGATCCAATCTCTCCAACTTTCTGGGACCTATTCTTCGCCGACTTCAAGCTTCATCCCGATGCCGATGATGTGTTGCTGCTGAACATTGTGATGTCTCACTTGGAGCACGCAGATGACATGGCCATTGTATCCTACAGCCCTGGAGGTCTTCAACGGCATCTCAAAACCTTCGGACACTGGTGTGGCAATAATCTCCTCGAGGCTAATGCCTCGAAGTCTTGGGTAATGGTCTTTGGCCCGGTGCCAGCCACACTCCCACGCTTCACTCTCAATGAGCATGCAGTCAGATACACAGACTGCTTTTGCTACGTTGGCATAACTTTTCAATCCACACATCGTAATATCTTCAACTCTCATTATATTGCCAAGGCCTCTAAGGCACGCAAATCGGGGTTCGCGGTCTTAGGTATCGAAGCCTTTATAGGCGAACTGCCCCCAAAGGAAGGTCGGCTCCTATACATGGGTTGCGTCGACTCGCATTTGACGAGCGGCGCCGACATTATCATTGATGTTGATGATGGAGCACTGGCGCATCTTGAGAAAGTTCAAACGGCTTTCTTGCGCCGCCTACTGGGCTTGGGGCCTTACTCGATTCGTGCGCCGCTTTTTACCGAACTTGGACTGGTTCCAATACGTTACCGCCGACTCATTCTGGCTATTAGATACCTCGGCTACCTTATCAGTCTCGCAGCGAGTCATTATGCCCGTGCAGCTCTCGAAGACTCGTTCCTCCTGTTTTGCGCGGGACAGCAAGGGTACTGGATGGACCTCCATTGCGCTCTCCGCAAACTTCCGTTCCCTGTCATGCTTCCCCCGCTTACGGCTTTGACCTTGGAGTCGTGCACGGCTCTCGGAAAGGCTGTGTACACATCTGCCATGAAGTTTTTGGACTCCAAAGTCGAGAACTCGGCGCGTCTCTATCTCCTTCACGACAGACGTGAGCCATTGGAAGACGAGGCTCCCCGAAAAATCACAGTGGTGCTGAGGCACTACTTGAATCTCGTGGTCAACACGAAGCACAGGAAGGCGCTGACTCGTCTCCTGGTCAGTCAGCACCCATTGGCTGTCGAGCGGATGAGGTATAAACAGAGATACCACCGGGAGAATGTTCCGCGGCATTGCCGCCTTTGTCGCTTTGGCTGCGGCGTGGTTGAGACAGTGGAACATGCGTTGTCCTTCTGCACGGGTGCAGTAGAGTTGACTGAGTGCCGTGGGATGTTTGTTGATACGGTGCGAGACAGAGACCCCCAGATTCTCACCGTGACACCGGATAATGGCACCGAAATTCTCCAAGCACTCATTTTCCGAAGAGACACTGTCTGTCAGATTGCGAAACTGGCACACAAAATTTTCGCTATCTTCGGGGAGGAGCCGATGGTCTGGCCTGCAGGCGTGTAAGTTTTTGTTCGGTAATTCTTTCTGGCTGGTATTTAGTTGCCCGAGATCTACCGCCTCTTTGAAGGTGAGCTCGTCGAGGGTGGTTGGATATCGGCGTAGTCCAGTACATTATTTATTTGGGCCGATGTACTGCAGTCTACATCCTGGCACGTTCCGAAATGGGACCACGCTGGGCTTGAAATTTATCCAGAGTCTTATCCGTAAGGTTTGGCCACCTGTTTGTGTAAATGAATAAGGGAAATCAGCCCAAACTCGTGGAACTGTTTCAATCGCGCATTTGCTGCAACAAGCTGCGAATGTTCGTGTGCCTATCATCCTAATCCAGGACGCATTATAAGCAGATGAGAAGCCGCGAAGGCGTAATTGGTGAAATCAAGATGAATTAGAACTTTAAGCTTCGGGATAGCAGTGTCAGGGGAGTTGCTGTAGCATCCCAGAGTTCAATGGAAAGCAGGGCAAGGTTTACAGCCGTAAAGACAAGCTACGGTCGGGTGAAATATTTCCCGCGATTGGCTTGGCTCAGTGGAGTCATGATGTCACTCTGTAAATTATTTTGCCAGCGCTCCAAGGGTTATTACCCCTAGTTGTGGAACATTGTGCTCATCGTCCGTTTTCGCCCAAAGCCTCACTGAAATCGAAAACTGAGTCTTGGCCCTCCTGACAAGAGAAGGATGCGCCCCAGACGGAATACGCAATTTCTAAGTCGCTAGTTGCAAAAACAGGCGAGATATTCATTGCCTTGCCCGTGTGTGGGTGTTGGTGCGTACCGCAACTATCATACAAATCCAGTCCCAGTGTCGTCGCCTGCAGGCGTGCCCAGTTCGTGGGGCTTTCATCCGGCGTTTATATATCGAGGGATTATCTTCTCGCATGCGGTACATGGCGGTGAGGCATGCCGTCGATGGGGTTCGTTCCCGTGGGACATCCTGACGGCAGCGCCCATGGTATAATATGAAGTTTAATGTTCACTCTACCATTCTATGGTGTGTCATCCTCTGAATTGGTTCTACGCAAGGTATTGCGGACCAGACAGGGCTTTTCAACATTCCATGATGGGAGTTCGTGTGTGATAGTTGTTCGGTGAATCCTGGGGATCCCCAGGCAGAAGTTTCCAAGGGTATGCCGGTGTCTAAACCGGTGACTAAGGGCCGGTTAGTTAGTCCGGCCGTCAGGCCAGAAAAAAAAAATTGACCCCACCTTTTTAGGGGTAGAAATCACTTCTGAGCATACCTTCATTGAGTTCCGAGAGTTTACGGGCCTCTACACTCTATGCCTCAAACACGTGGTCGCTCCCGCCACTTTCACCTGTCAATCGTGCCAGGCTTCAAGTTCGTCTGCAAGTTCGTTGCACCCTGCAAAGCGTACTCGGAAGTAGGTGGAAAAAATGATTCTGGTTTAGAAGTAGTCATTACGAGGAGATGTCAATCAAAACTGCCCCGCAAAGTTGCAAGAAAGCGACTAGTGTCTTCCAAACATTAAATGACGCCCCCGCTGTCCGCCAGCAACTAAAACACGTGATAAGTTACTATATGGGGTATTACATTAGTTAGTTAGTTAGTCTGCCCATCAAGCTGCGAAAAAAAAAACATCGGCCCTAGTGCAGCTTTTTAATTGCCGGCATACCCTTGGAAGTTTCCATTTATGGGCATGTTGCATTTCTGGGAAGTTCAATACTTTGTATGGTCGAGCTTGGTTGATGTGAACACGTATGTGGAACACGTGATATTGGTGTATGAAATTTCCATTCTTAAGGTAAGAAAAACTGTCAGTTGTACTGCCAGAAATGCACATAAACAGTCTATATACCAAGCCTGCCCCAAAGTTGCCACCATCTATTATGTCTACATGTTTTGAAAAAAAAAAAAAAAAGGAATTGACACAACAGATTCAAACCGGTGACATCTTCATGGATTATATCAGCACTAAATTCATTAGATTGGTTTCTAAAAAGACTTCAAAAATCCAATGAACACAGCCACTATTTTTGTTCCATGGATAGCCGCACTGACTTACTTTCAGGTCACCAGAAATCCGGTGTCTACAGATCAAAAGAATGAGTACATAAAGACTCACAATCTGCAGGGGGAATGCGTAATTACAGCCTTTTGCGGAACTAAGGGCGGGGACTTTTTTTTTTCTGTTTTGAACATTTTTCATGAGAAACACTGCCATGAGCTCAATTCTGATCTGATTCTCTTGAGCACGAGTACGTTAGAATTGTGTTGAAAATCTGCAGTTGCCACAATACCAGTATTTTCAAGCCTCTTATATAACAAAATTTTGCCAAAAATTTGGGGTTTCCAGCAGGAACACTGTAGCACTAGGAGTAATGCCCTGATTTGTCTAATTCCTGTACAGTACATGTTCATATATGTTATCTAGTCAAGATCTATCTCATATATTCAATCTACCAACTCATTTTGATTTGGCACACACTTTTGTGAGGTAGATATTCACACTACAATGAATGGAGCTATGCACAGCAATTTGGCTATGGCCACATTGGAGAATGGTGTAGTTGACTAGTATCACATCTGATGTATAACATATCCAAGAATTAGACCAATGGGGGCTTTACTCCTATACAGCATTCCTGCCAGAAACCACAAATCTTTGGCAAAAAATTATTACATAATGCGATCAAAAAAAAATACCGGTATGTGGCGACTGCGGATTTTCAACACAATTCTAGCGCACTTAGTCTCAAGAGAATCAGATCAGAATTGAACCCACAACAGTGTTTCTCATGAAAAATGTTCAAAACAGAAAAAAGATGTTCCCGCTCTAAGTTCCGCAAAAGGCTGTAATCAGATGGGCAACAGATGAAATCTTGCAATTGATGTGAAGGCTGTCATGAACCCAACAGAAGCCCAGACTGTTGACATTCTCAAACATCGGAACATGTTGCTCAAGCAAATACGAGCATTCTGCAAACTGCAGCAGGCCTACATGCCCAATGTGCACCAGTTCCTGACCACGTCTCAGTGTGCGATATGGGATTTAGAGACTGAACGAGACACGGAGGCAGTGCAGCTGCGAATGCCATCAGATATACTGGATCATGTGAAGCATGTGAAGGCATGTGCCGTTGGCTTACCCAACATCGAGGATGATCTGTAGACTGGTGAGGCTCGGGAGGCATTGCATGCACTGCAGCAGGCTTTACAGGCGTGCACCATGACTAATTGTTTCTGCCTCCATCACTGTACAGGTCAGTGTATGCTGACAAGAGGGCAAGGAGTCCTGCAGCAAATCAATGTCAAAGTACACAAGGGAAAATTACACTACAGGTACATGCAGAATGCACTGATGTGCTTGAAGGCCCATGAGCCGTGGGAGAAGGAGCTACAAATATTGGAGGATAGTGGTGTGCGAGCTCTGAATGAGTGTGCACTCACTGCTGAGGAGACTGAGCAGCAGAAATCGCTTCACAACTACGAAGATATTGCAGAAGAAGGCAGTGTGGCAGCGTTCGGCATGGTGGTGCTTGGGGACAGCCGGTGGACATTGTCGTGGTACACAGCAAAATCAGCAGAGCTGACAAAAGCAGAGTTGGTGGAAGGTGCGAGAACCAAATAGTGTCTCATTACCTTGTCTTTGACAAGTTTACAGCACTCCATGTGGAATGGTGCAAGGCTTATATGTGAATGCGACGCTGGCTGGAAGATGTTGTCATTGTCGAGGAGGAAATGTGCTGTACAATTGAGTACAGCTACTGGTCTGTGTGTGAGTGGATAAAACAGGCGTGAGCACGTGTCAGTGGCATAGATGAGGAGCTGTGGGAAGGTTTGACGGTGTACAATCTGGAACAGGAGGACCGTGAGAAACAAACATGCAAAATGCTGACCTCGAAATGGGGGTGGATCCGGGAATAGGGGTGTGTCTATCTGGCACACGAGACATTGTTGGCAGATGGTGATATTGATATTGTGGTGCTCCTGGATGACGAGCAGGGAGCAGAAGAGAACAATGAAGAGGAGGGAGTGCCAGATTATGAAGACGAGGGGGATGACGAGGTTATAGACTGATTGCCGGGGTGCCGGTGGTGTCACGATGGTCAACTGGTGCATTGAGGCGGGGACGAGTTTGCGGGGATGGATGCGGCTATGAGTATTAATTATATGCTTTTGGCTGATATAAATTTGGTCGCTGACCAAAATGGATGTATTTGATGGATCACTCGGTGTTGTGTCCCCTCCAGCCCAAATGGCATCAAACAAGTAGGTGCTGTGTGAGCCGAAAATAATTCAGCAAAATATACACCAAGACTGCGACCTAATACAGAAAGGCAGCATATCCATGGACACAATGCATTGTGGGTATAGTGTAGTGTACAGCCAAAGACCATCAATAATGCATTGCGGTTGGTGTGACCGATATTTCTGCTCCCCAAACTCGTGAATTTCCGGGTCTATTCCTATTATTGATTGACATCCTCTGAGAGCTGCCAAAAACCTCGGACGCAATTAGCACCGTGTTCAACAAAATGAACCCATTGAACTTGAGTTTTACCGGGACATATATTTCACAGATGTATGAGATCATTTTCACCAGTTTAGGTGTGTTGATTGCTGAGCAATACACCAAAACAGTTGAAGGAACTGCATCATATTTCAAACCAGTTTCTTCATTCACTCGTGGCTTCCGGGGGTTATTACAAGGCACTCAAAAAATCCCTGCCGACATTTATGATCTGGGCGCCGAAAAAATGTGTTTTCACGGTCTTATGCAACTGGCAGCTCGGACTTGAACGTGATTTCATAAGGAGTAGGACTCTAGGGCCCAACTTGACGCGAGAGTCGAATAACAAACCGTGAAATGCAAGCCTTCCAGGTGAAACATACTTGACCACCTTAGTTCGATGGCTTATTTTTCATGTGGTACATAGCAGACGTTCAACATTGGTCAGTTCTGTGATTTTCTCAATTGAGAGTCTCAGCTCCCAGAATCCCCTTCCTGGCACAAATCGGTAGTAACTTCGGCCACGAATCCCCCATGATGTCCGCTGCGCTCGGCGACATCTTGATTTTCAAGATGCGGAGCAGTGGATATTGCGTCCCAGTTAGTGATCGATCGAGATGAGACCAGTCAATGGCACCGATTTTGTCCTTAAGAGAAGCGCGTTCGGTGGCGTACCAGTAATTTGTCTTCATACAGAGAACGATCTCCTCGATGGACGGCGGCAGCAATGCAAGGATCTTCGGCAGCCATTCGATTGTCGACAGGAATGAATCGTCGAAATGACTATGTGTCCCCCAAAAGTCGAACTGAATTGTCTTGAGGTGGGGCAATGCAGCACAATATTCCGCGTGGAGAAACTCGACTAGACCAGATATGAGGACATCAGATGTCGAAAGGATTTAATGTTTACCTGCCCCCGTTTCGCCTTGTATCATAAAGACAATCCTGGACAAAGTGGCCCCGAAGCGGCTGAGAAACCGCTGAAACTCGACGGGGTGCTTGCGTGGTAGATTTTGGGGATATATGGAGTCGATTATACCGGAATGAAGATCGACGAACCAGTTCAAGAGGGCAGAGTTGACGTTGGAATCTGAATCCCTAAACGACAGCTGCCTGATGGTCGACGGAGGGGAGACTAGAAACTTGGATAATTTGGAGTCCCCATCCCCAGAACCTGCACTCCAAGAATAAGAAAATGACAAGCTTTCGAGGGCTGGGAACGTCGAGATGAATGCTGCACATTCGGATATACATCCCGCCTGGACATCTATTTCCAGATTTTTGATATTGCTCCCGATAGATGGTTGCATGGCGCGCTGCACTATCTCAAGATCCCATGCGTCCAGTGACCAGAGTCCCAAGCATCGTAATGCGACGAATTTGGGTAAAAGGCAGAGAAAATCTTCCATCCAGCCTATTTTGGCCATCGGTGGATGTTCACTGCCGTCATCGGTGCTCCCATCGATCTCAATATTTTGGACATAGGGGAATATCGTGCAGTGTTCGTTTTTCAGGATGGGCAGGGGATCTTTGGCCAGCCACCACATCGCAGCGTGCTCTATGCGTTTGAATAGAGGCCCTCTGGTGACGGACATCCAGTCACGGGAGACCAAGGAGCATGTCTTGAGAAATGGCTTTTCTCCTGTCGAAAGGATGATGGCCGAGAATATCTCGAAAGGAAACCGCGGTCCTTTCAGCTATTGTTCCAGCCTCAATAAAAGACACAGTCCCTTATAGGGGCTTGGAGCGTACCCGGTGAATCTCCTGCCATAGCTCAGTGTTATCTCTCTCAAGCACCAGGATCTGCTGTTCCTGCACTTGTAACTTTTTCTCTTGGGCGACAATGCGTGCATCCATGTTCTTGACCAGGGCGAGGACATCGGTTAGAGTCGTCCGCGATCCTGGAACGCTCGTCAGCGAGAACGATCACCAAGAACTACCAATGGATTACCCAGTCCTGCGGGAGCCTGGTGCGACTGTGGCACAACCCGGTGTTTCTGCAAGCTTAAGTACATGAGAGTTGGAGATAAAGAGCGTTTGTGGCGGTCAGCCGACCATGCTGTGTACTCGTCATGCCAACTGTCTAAGTTACCCTATTTATATAATTGCTTCTGTCTGTCTGTCTGTCCGTCTGTCCGAAGCCTTTCAATCTCCGCGCTCGCATTGATACACACCAAGGCTCCAACCATTTAGTTTTCGTTTACAGAGGAGCCTAAATTAAACGGAAACGGTAACAAACGTTTTGAAAACTGTTTAAACCGTTTTTTAAACGATACTTCAGGCAGGACCTCAGTCAGAGTCAGTCTAGGTAAATAGGGGAGGTCAAAGCGGTTTGAGGAGGCCGATTCTGAGTTCGATTCAACAAGCGATTCTGACATCGATTCTGGGATGAGAATCGGTCCAGAATCGATCAAAACCGAGAATCGGTCTGAATCGTTGTTCCTCCTCGCGAGGAGGAACAACATCAGAATCGGCGATTCTCGCGTCGATTCTGTGTCGATTCTCATGACAGTCGATTTGATGTGGTGAATCGGGTGTCGGAATCGACGCCAGAATCGGCTCTTGAATCGACTCAGAATCGGGTCGGTCAAAACTCCTTCGATTCTGACACGATTCAAAACACAGAATCGATTCGTGAATCGGTCGACAATCGAACGAGAATCGACGTCGACCTGACCGCTTTGACTTCCCCTAATTATGCGCCAAATTTGCCTGTATTGTGATCACGAGTGTCCTTTCAGGCATTTATTGTTCTGAATGTCCCGGCTTTGAGCTGAACTGGGGCGGTATCAAATTTCCATTTGCCCGAGATCTCCGAGAGCCCCGCGGGAATTGCCGATGACGATAAATTTCTTCGCATTGAGGGCACGTGTAAAGTGAGCCGGCAGCCAATGAGAAAGGGACACAGGTCAGTGGACCCTTCTGGGAGTCTTTTCGGTCTTATAAATCCACAGGAGTCCGCTGCAAGTAACAAGAAACCGTTTAACCGTTTGTTTACCATTTGTTTAAAGTTTACGAGGTCCCGCAAACTAAACAGAAATGGTTGGAGCCCCCGCCGGAATTCCTCCTATGTCCCTCACCTCGGTCAGGCGCTGCATTCTTCGCTCCTCTCCTCTGCCTCTCGCGCCGACATCTCTGTCCTTGCGCAGCTCTGTACGGACTTTTTGACGCCCATCGTTTCCATCACCGCCTCGTCGATTCACCTGCCTGCGACATGTGCGGTGCCCCCAAAAAAAACTCGTGCTCACTTCCTGCTCCATTTCCCGGCATAGGAGCATCTGCGTCCACCTCTCCAAGCTGCATCGTACAAAGCAGGTACTTATCCTCGGCCGGGTAGATATTCGGACCCTCCTCAACAAGCCCAAGCTGCTGAAGCCCACGATCCACTTCATCAACGTCGCCGTTTCCTCTCCAGCTGATCCCACTGTCCCTTGCTCTGTTATTTCCTTCTCTTTCCCTTCTCTTTCGTTACCTTACCGCCTATATTAATTACTTATTTCGTCCTCACTACATACAGTACGTATCACCCCTTCTCGAACCATATCTCACCCACTCTTGTCATCCCCGTAGATTAAAGTTTCCCCGTCCGTTGCATATTTTCTTCCTCTCTTACCTACAAAGTGGTCCTTAGAAAAACCCCAGTAGCGTTACGTTTATACACTGATCACTAGTTTAGATTTAAATTATTAGGCACTGCTCCATAGCCTCTAGGGCCAGGTAGAGCGTATATAGAAATTCAGCCAGTTGGTCAGTCGGTGGGCTTTCCCGGCATTGTTGTTCTCGGATGCATGCTAAATTTCTTGGATCAAACTTGAACATGCCGATGCGGCAAGGACGGAAAGATGCGGCATCTTTGATTTTGCATCGATCATGTGCGCCAGACTGCATCGCCTCGGCGATCCTCCTAGAGACGAGCAAAAACTACAACACTTCTTCGCTTGCCGGCTAAAGGCGACCTTATCCGTTGCTAACAGCAACTTCAGTGCAAACTCCAGTGCCTCCTGGTGCAAGTGGCCCTGGCCACGCCAGCCCCAAATCTGCCCTCTCGCTGGTGCGACGCGTCAAAGAGAAGGATGTTTGTGGATCGGCGCCTCTCTTTCATTTCTTGCTCTATGACTCATGAGCTGCCCCTCGTTCAGATATTGCCAGCGCCGAGGTCCAGAACTGGCACGGCGAGCGGCCCATCAATACCCTCATCCTGAGTCAAGGCAGCCACACGGTGAATTGAATTGCTTTACAGTTGCAATCCATCAGCTGTGGAGCAGGTCCAGGGTCAAACAATTCTCCCTATAAAGCTACTCCCATCTACATTACTGGCACCACTCCCTTTTGAACTGTGATGTCCCCTGATCCCTCCGCTCTACGCGATAGATACCGTCTTCCAACGAACGTCAAGCCTTCGCAATCCGATGTGACCTCCTGGACCGAGCTGGAATCGCTGGAATTCAGTGGTCTCATCGCTGTAGAGTGAGCTTCACTGCTTGTTGAACCGGTGATAGGGTGTGTACCAAAACATGCATGAAAACACCAGTTTTTATTTCATTTTGAACCTATTAGCGGGCAGAAGTAAGGCATTAGATTATGAGTGTACACCCTCCCTGGGGTGGTAGGCTACACTATTGATGGCCGAAAGTCAGTGTAACAAATCAACTATGAAGGATTGAGTAGATTTGACAAGGCAGCCCAAAAGGCTGTTACGTCCTGACTATGATATTCTACACTGAGCTATAGATGGTGGCGGTAAACCATTATCTTGTGCGCTGGAGGTGAAACATCAGGGAACTACTCAGAATTATTGACTTGCCGCTTCAACGGCCTCTGAATAGTCTGATGACTATTAAAACAAGATATACGAAGTCAGGATTGGTACAACCACATTAGGGCCGGCAGGGATATAGTGCCGCGCCATTTTGTGTATAAGACCAACTGATTAGATTAGGATGAAGACATGTTACTGAGTTAACCATCACTGTGGTTACTACTCGGGCAGATCTGACCGTTAGAAAGATGCGGGCCTCACATCAAGGATTTACTGATATGATTGATGAGGATTGGCACTACAGAATAGCGCCGCACTATATTCCACTAGTCACTATACTGTTCTACCAGTATAGCGCCGCACTATATTGCCAATCCGTTTGATATGTACTATGAGTTCCACTGAGTTTGTGAAGTACAGGACTGATACAGAAGTTGGATAGAAATTGACTAAGACTGACTTGACCAGTCAGCAATGACTAAAAGACTGACTCGCTCAGTCAGAAAGATGGAAACCAAGACAACTAAGCACATCTTATGGTGTGCTAGAGAAATACATGTGGACTAGCCCCGGTAGCAGGTCATAATACCCATAATTGAGAATGTCTTCTACGCTATTGGCCATTCACTACTCAGGCTCCCACCCTTTATTGTTCCTATTCATTCCGTCTATCTCCTTTACTTCTCTCTGAAATGTATAAAAGCCAGCTGTGTACTCTGTATTAGACAGGTTGTGCAAAGCCGTATGGCGTATGGAGCCACATGCGGCTTTCAGGCATTGTGCAAAGCCGCACGGAAAAAAACAAGCCTTGGATGTGTCCGATTTTTTTTTTCATTGAAACATTGCCTGACATGAAGCAAAGGTACATGTAGGTGAAGGAGCCTCATTGGCATTTCACCTGCCGTGTGCATGATGTCAGAAAATGCGAGAAGGCCGAGTGGTGCCGGGTGGAGCTGGAGTGATGTGCCGGAATAACAGCTTCTCATGCCTGCCCAGCGTCTGGTCGCCATCAAAAACGGCCAGAGGATTCGATCGAAGGACCGTTTTGGGTGCTGGGTGGGGGGCCGAGAAATCTGGACCCGGCACCGGAGCCGGAGTGGCAGGGGCAGGGGCAGGCGACAGATTTTGGTTGCCTAGCAGTAGCTAGCGGAGTGCATCTTGGATGGCATCGAGAGAGCCTTCGACAGCGGCAAGCCGATCCGCGACTCCGGAAGCCGGATCTGGAGTGTGAACACTCAGGATCACGGGTTGCGCGGAGTGTGGAGCAGGTAGCTGGTCGATCAGAACAGAGGAGGGGTCGAGATTTGAAGTGGGGGAGGATGGAGCACTGGAGTAGTGATCCGAATCCGTACCTGCACCAAAATTCCCAATCTTGACTGGTTGATCCCTTGGATCCTTTCTTCTGCTGTAAGGGCAAACTTAAGCTCGGCACGGGGCGCAGGAACTAGCGGGGGAATCCAAAGAATAAATATGGGTACTATAATACAGGAGCGGGAATACTATGCACCTAGCGGGGGAATCTGAAGAGAAGAAAGGATGAGGATTCCCACGCTAGGTGAAACCTTATATACGAGTTAGTAACTACCGAGTAGCACGTGTCTGGAGGTATCTACACTGATCACGGGCCTGGTCGCATAGCACGTGCCAACAAGAACGGGCAGGCGGAAGGTCGGGGGCATTAGCCGGAGGGATAGCCAGAGCGGAGGCTGGAGCAGAGGCCGGAGCGGAAGCTGGAGAAATAGCTGGAATGGCCAGAAGGGCCGGAAAGGCGGGCAGAGTGGGTGTTCCCCTGACAGTACCCACTACAGAGTCATCGGGGGTACTGAAGAGGACAAAGGGGATACAGTCGTGGATGGTTCATGTGGGGGCGGACATGGTAGAGAAAGAGTTGATGTGAATACCAACATCAAGCACGTGCCGTATTACGACATTGTGTACAAGGCGCAGGTCCAGCACGAATGGGAATGAATACGATGGGAGATGTTTTGGACAACTAAAAATAAAGCAATCACGGTTACTCAAAAGAGGGATATTGTTCCATTCTATGAGGCAGACTATAGCGGGAACTTAGAAATAGGAGCTAAAACATCAACTATGACTGTATTGACTGAAAATTGGGCTGTTTTGTACATTTCAAAGAGAATTTGGTACTCGTAAACTAAAAAGGGATATGATCCATGATCCTTGGGGGTTCAAAAGATCGAATAATGGGTGTTGATATGCGTGGATCACTTCAATGACAAAATAAGATTTGTCATGTTCAGAGAAGGCTATATGGCCGGTTGAGTGGGGACACTTAATATTTACAAAAAAGGGAGAGGACAGACCTGGTACTGGGGCACCCGGGCATTTATTCAAATCCGCTCAAGTTGCAATGTACTATAATGTGTTACACTACATTACAACATCATCCCACAAGGGCTAATTCTGGCCTGGGCAGTTAGCTAAGAGGGATATAATGTGTCTCGGATCATTAGAAAGACACTGGACAACAATCCTGGTAAAGGGTTGACGTGAGAAGTGTCAGCAACGGCCTCTGGGTCGGCTAGACAGTGAGTAACCCGACAAGAACCCCAACCAGGATAAACCCGATAGACGCTAATAGCTCGTGTGTTCCCTGAGCAGTAGGACCAGTCGTACGACGTCCTCCCTAGGAGGCCGTATGTTGTAGGTTGGGATGCGAGGCGGAACCCGAAACGAGGCGAAGAGGGTGTGATATCCACTCAGGTATACAACCCGGGGCGTGGATACAACCCATAGTACGATGTGAGGGAAGCGGGGCAGGGTGGAGACAATGCCTATGTCAAGCCAAGGTAGAAGCCTGAGATTAGACGAGGTAGAATCTACTGTACATGGAGATCCTACTGTGCTTATATAGGTTTCTAATGAATTAAAGTGATTGCGGTCAATCACGATCAGTTCCTGCACCGTAGCATTAAGGAGCATTAATGCTGATGCTCCTGGACTCCTCTGTGTTGGTTTCCGTGGCGTCAGTGGACCTAGGAGACCCGATGTTCGGGTTTCCTAGTCCTAAGTGTCATCGTATCCAGTGGTTCAAACCCCGATCGGGTTTACAACCACTCCTGTACTTCGTGTACTCTTCTATGTCAGCCTTTGGTGCGTCCGGGGACTAGGATCCGCCTGTACGGGTTCCTAGTCCCTAACGTCTTCTGTATCCCATGGCGCAGACTCCCCGAGTCTGCGGCTTTTAGAATCCGAGGCTGGGTTTCAACCGTGAGAAGGTCATGTGGTGGCATCATGAGAGTCCTGTGCCGCTAAGACGCGTCTGTATCCATACGGACGCGTCGCGCAAAAAAGTAGAACCCGGGTGATTCATGACAAGAAGTCGCTAATGGAGCAACTGTGGAAAGTGCCTTACCATCCTGGAATAGATTGGGGCCACTGCGCATCCCTGACTAAGGGTGTATTACGAGGAATTATCCTTCTGAACAAGAGGGCTTACCGTTGGACATCATCTGACGTCTTCAGAACTACCAAGAGAAGGTTGGACTTGGTTGATTCACCAATTGACTAAGAAACCATACTCGGGTACTGGGAAGCGACGGCTATCATGGTTTTCAGACAAATCACTTAAGCAGTTCAAAGTGGAACCAATTGAGGTGAATGGTTACCAAGGAGGGTAACGATGTGCTGATGAGGAAGTCAGCTAAAAGTTCACATATCAACAATATCCCATCACGATCGTTCTAAGCGATGTAGATCTTGACTCATCGTTAAGCTCAGCTTGTCGATGTTCCTTATAAATCTGTTCTGTTTTACTAATCACTTGATATCCAACAGGAGTTCATCAGCTAGCTGCCATACCACTAGTCATATACCCTGAACCCTGCCGCACATTTGTATCTGTCTTGTTTATATTTAGAATCCTGTAAAGTATTTAAGTGGATGGTTATGGGAGGGACACCAGTGAATCTCACCCCACCTGTTGGACGCGAAGCTACTAGGCTTCATACTTAACCGGTCGAGTAGGCATTCATTCGGAGACACCCAAAAGCTATACCAAGTTTCGTTTGTTTTCCCTGTTTGAATATTATCTGTGTTGGATTGGGATCTTTATAAACAGTGCGTGGACATATTGGATAAACGGAACGTACATGTCGAATATAAGGAAACAGATTGGACTTGACAATTGGCTGTAAACTCGCAAGGATTAGCAACCGCAGATACTATTATAATCGGGATTTCATAAGAATCACTTGCGTTTTGCATCAGAGTACTACCTCCACACCTAGACCTACATCATACAAAGCCGTTGAACATAAAATCTTGTCTGACTATCCGCCATTGCACCTAGAACAGTTTCGAGTGATTTATCTATATGATTTGTAGACCTATAAAGTCTTGCTCCCAAAAGAGAACTAAAGTTCAAATTGCCACAATCTATACTGGATTGGAACCCCGAACTTGCACGAGGATTATAGTGTTTGAGTTGTTATAGTTGCATTATCAAACTGCATATTCATTTACAAGGTTTGGTTTGTGGTTATTTCACCGCTAGCCCCATAGTCACCATTTCACCGGATCCTCAACAACCTGTGGCAATGGGTACCTGAACCCATGAGTCGGGTTTCCCATGGGTCAACCCGGGATGACTCACGGGTGACCCGCACTCATGAGATGCCTTAGTTTCCAACAGTCCTAAGGGGAACAAAATTTCTACCACACAATGATTGACAACACCACCAATACATAAATCACTCCTCCTCCAACTCACTAGCAGTCACATAGTCCCCATCCGTCTCATAGTCCCTGTCTGTCTCATAGTCCTCATCGGCCTCATTGCAGATGGGTGGGTCCACAGCACCATTGTCTTGAAGTAGCTGAACAACACTTTTGTGTCTATGTAACAATGCGACCTGCAGAGCACTGCCATGTTTCCCCCCTTGTGCATTTATGTCGGCACCATGGCTGATGAGCAACCAAGCAATGTTCTTGTGGCCTTCATATGAGGCAGCCTGAATTGGGCTGCCATAGTGTCCACCCTGTGCATTCACATCAGCACCCTTGTTGAGCAACAACTGCACAATGTTCTCGTGGCCGCTGTATGCTGCTGCTTGAATTGGACTGCCATAGTCTCCACCCTGTGCATTCACATCAGCACCCTTGTTGAGCAACAACTGCACAATATTCTCATGGCCGTTGTATGCTGCTGCTTGAATTGGGCTGCCATAGTCTCCACCCTGTGCATTCACATTGGCACCCTTGTTGAGCAACAACTGCACAATGTTCTCACGGCCACTGTATGCTGCTGCTTGAATTGGACTGCCATACTCTCCACCCTGTGCATTCACATCAGCACTGTTGTTGAGCAACAACTGCACAATATTCTCGTGGCCATTGTATGCTGCTGCTTGAATTGGGCTGCCATACAGTCCATCCTGTGCATTTACATCAGCACCTTTGTTGAGCAACAACTGCACAATGCTCTCGTGGCTGTTGTATGCTGCTGCTGAAATTGGGCTGCCATAGAGTCCACCCTGTGCATTTACATCAGCACCTTTGTTGAGCAACAACTGCACAATTCTCTCGTGGCTGTTGTATGCTGCTGCTGAAATTGGGCTGCCATAGAGTCCACCCTGTGCATTCACGTTGGCACCATGCTCAGCCAGCAATTGTACCATGCGAAGGTGGCCATAGTATGCTGCAACACTGATTTCTGTTGTATATGACTGCTGTGTGCCCTCCAGCAGGACCCTTGCAATGTCTAGAAAGTTTGCTGCTGCGGCAATCCACAAAGCAGAGGGTTCTGATGGCCAATCCTGAAAATTCCATGGAGGTGATCTCCATCTGAATGACATAGCTTGCTTCCATTGATTGGCCCGGGAAATGAAGTTCAATATCATGCTTCTTAGCTGGGCTTCAGGCTGTCCAGCAGCATGCATCAGGCAATGTTGTGAATACTCAACAAGAGGGGGTAGATGCTTGTCCCAATGCCAGTGTGCATCAACAAAGTCGTCCAATGTGAGGAATGTCAGCAGAGTGCGTGTGATATCTGTCTGTGCATTTGGAAATTGGTGTGCCTGAATACTTTCAAAGTATTCCTGGGTGGTATAATGGACAAGTCGCACAACATTAGACTGCTCGTCTAGAATGACTAGGCCAGCACAGACAGACAGAATGATCTCAATGTCCAAAAGGTTGTCATCATCGAGGTGCCGGTCACCGGGTTCAATGGCCAGGGCTACCTGTAATTCTGCAACTGTCAATGGCCGCTTTGCATTCACAACCCAAGTGAGAGCTGAATGAGCTATGTTCCTGTCTTCCTCATTCTGGGATTCAATCCGGTTCATTGCTTCATTGTAACTGTCATTTAGGTTCTTTGGCAATACTTTCAGGACCTCTCGAACTGTCTTGATTGTGGTCTTTGAGCTGAGGGATTCAATATGAAGTTTGGCAAGCAGGAACCTGGTGAAGGGTTATCCTCTGTATATCCCATTTGATTACTCATGGCACTTACATTCCATCCACACTGGCGGTAATCTTTGAGTGAATTTCTTCTCTCAAATCCGCACGAGTTTGAACATGCTTTGACAAGCGTGAGGAGATCCTGATCTGCTCATCTACATAGCTCCGAACATCATGTTCAGTTGCACAGATCTCCAGAGTGCTGAGATTTGGAAGGGAAGCATCTGGAGTGATGTGAGGTCGAGAGGTGATCATCAAGTTGACAGTTGGCCCCATCTTTGCAAGGTAATCCAGGAGGACTCGCCGTTGGGCCTCCAAATATTCATCAATTGCATCAACAATAATGTAGACCGTTGAATATTCTCCAAGAACAGGCTGTAGCATCTCAAAGATCTCATCAGGTGAGGGTGTGGTACATTTTTCCTGGTGGTGCTGATATAACTTCCTTGCCAAAGGGCTGACATCTTTGCCAAAAATGAGTTGTCTCCAAAGCCCAGACAGGAGCTTCTCAGGAGTCTGGTCCTCGGCTTCCTTGTGGTTGAGATAGATGCATGCTACACAGATATTCTTTGTTTTTGAATCAGTGTCAAGATGATCCACAACCATTGAACTAGGAGCAGGAGCGTTAGCAGAGGACAATATTCAGATAATGGGCGCACACAAGAACAGTTTTTCCTGCCCCTGCTACACATTTTCTATCAATTTGCGAGTATGGATGAACATACAAATCACGCACGAATTCCTCGGCACCAAAGTGTTGTTCCTGAGCCTGACTTCCATTCTTGAAAGCACACATCATCAAGCAGCCATGCTCCTGTGCCTGGCTGCCGTGTCCGGGCAATATCTGCTTGTCGCAGGAAGAAATTGAGTGGTGAGAGCCAGTCAATAATTTGTGCACGTTCCGTGGCTAAATAAGGTTTAAGAACACACATGCTAAATCTTTACCAACACTCACACTCCATTTGTTGACCACCACTACCGCTGTTGAGCAACACTGTTTGGAAGAGGAACAACAAACCCACTTACAGAATAGTATTGACGGTAACATGTCCAGCCTCAATGCCATAAGACACCGTAGGACCCTCTGCAGCACCCCCATCACCACCCTGTAAGCCGCCCTTCCCTCCAGTCCCACCCATCCCGCCTGAGCAAAATAGGTGATAATATTGGCCTCTCAGTTTCGTTGCGCACCATAGATGACTTGTGTAGAAGCCGTAGGGGATTCACCAGCTTGAGGAGGCATTATCGTGTCGATTGCCAGATGCGCAGGCTGCACGGCGCAGTTGGTGTATGCAATGCAGTGGGCGTGAGGAGCAAGAACGAGACTGCATGACAGCTGCCATGTGGTTGCAGCGTTCCGGGAAGTAGGGCAGCGTACGTTGGCGTCACATCAGGTTGACAGCGGCGCTCCCTATATTTAGTCAGGCCCTGTCTCATGAACGTAACGTTCCGCAAGATTGAGGCCCGATGGACAAAAAACAGAGCTACTGGCTGGTGCATGGATTCTGTTGCAGTTTCTTTTCTTTTTCCGCCCAACAGCTCCGCGTTACGTTCAGTGCTGGAAGGGGGGAAATAAAATGATTCTAACAGGTGAAATTGACAGAAGCGGATGCCGTTGCTTGCACTGCGTTCCCATTCGCTACCAGTTTCCGGGAAATCTGGCCGAAGAAGATACCGAGATACAACAAGATCTGCCTGTGCTTCGCTCCGGCGACAGGGTCCTAGGAATTACAGCAAGTAATTCATCTTCATTCTGAGCACCGAAGGAACAGATATATTCGACTATTGTATGACGGCAACAAAAGAATTAGACCAGGTCGCAAATAATACACCTCCAGAGGACACTCGCTGTAACGAACTAGGGAATTGATTCATCGACATTAAGTAAGGTCAGCCGGCGTACCGTTGCGTGGGGATAAAATGCCTTGAGATTTACTAAATGAACGGGCGCAGAGTAGTCCGATAAAAGCGTAAAGCGCGGCGTGTTCCGAGAAAAGGTGGCGGCAGAGTAAACATTGGATTCAGGTCGACACATTTCGCAGCTTTCTGTGGAAGTGGCCACCCAAATCTTTCACTGCAGCATTCAAGCTATTAGACACCAATCGGAAAGTTTGAGGTCACGGTATTTCCCTCAACTTTTGAACCACACGAACTTGGTAGGGAATTGTGAACCAGGGGAAGATCAGACACTGCTCGAAGCCTCGAAGATCTTCACAGGATAGAATGAGCTTTTTGTCTTGCGGAAGAGACCGTATGGACGGGTAACGGGCTTCTTCTCGGCAATAAAACACGAGGCCTGTCCAGCGGAATGATATGCCATCTAGTTTGAGAGGCTGCAGAGCATCAGAAGATCCAAGAGCAGGGTTGTTTGAGGAAGCCTTTGGGACCGTCAAGATGAGGACAGACTGAACCGAAAATCCAGTGTCCAGACACAGTTTGGGTTAGCCTCTTCTGGTCAATTCCAAGTGTGAGAGATGCTTGAAAGTAGATCAACTAACTTGAGGAATCACCATCAACGTCACCGAGTCGCAGGGAAATCGGGGCGAGGGAAGGAAACGCGAAGCAGATCCAATAACCAGGCCATTTATCAGGAAGATGTACGTGTCCGCAGCGCAAAGCGCCGAAAGGCTGTTGTCTCACGCAATGTGGCACCTCTCCTTAGGATCCCAATCAGGGTTTAACTCCGCGGTTCTCACTGTTTCTCGGCCCCAGAATCGGGTGAGCGGTGAGAGAGATTGTACAGATATATCCCAGATCGGGCCACCGGGCAGATGGTCTGCCAGTTCAAACGGTCCGAACGCTCCCTTGCTGTTGAATATCCCAGATTCGGATTTGATTCTGCAGCTTAAGTTCAACCTCGGGAATCATGGGCTGTGTGGGAATGATTGTGCGGATCGTGCAAAGCTACAATTGTGTGCGGTGCCACGTCGATGCTGCCGGGGAGGAGTTGGAAGGAGCTGGCCAGAGGTGAGATGAAGGAGATAGCTTCAAAGGGGATGTAACCAAAGACACACAAACGGAAGCCATCGATTTCGTCAAAGAAACGGTAGATGTGGTTGACAATTGGCAGTCGCTGCGCAGTTGCGGAAATGAACTGTGTGAATCGTCAGGGTTGAATATCTTCGGCCGGTGTGGGAACTCACGGAACCAATGGAGTTAAGAATGAAGAGCAAACGAGAAACGCTATATGGAGACTTTAGCACAGGTTACGAGGGATTTCATTAAAGAATGGTTAATCGTCATCACTCAGTGCCAATAATAACTTAATAGACATACGAACATGTAAGTTTCCTACATATCCAGGACTATATCGTATTTTCGAATCCCTGCCCAGAGGTGACTTCATCGGTGGTGGATTGGGAACTGCTTTGTTTTTAGTATGTGACGTTCAAATCCTATACTCAATCTACCTGGAGAAGAAGTAAGTACTGCAAATGATAAGCACCCTCAGGCTTCGCCGGGATAGATGAGGGCCCATTCACAAAATCTCCGAACACGACAGACGATATCAGGCAGAATGGGACCTTCGCAGAATAGTAAAAGAAATGAAACATGGACCGCCATGGCCTGACCCCAAGTTGAACGAGGACCTTCTCGATACCTCAAACCCGAAGTGAAAATTAAATAGAAGTGTACTATCGAGCCATTTGCCCAGCTGTTCACTCCGTATAAATCAAGCTTTCAATGCACGCTTATGCCCGACTTGCACCGTGTACGCGTTCGATCACGATCGTTTCGCTCTTTCTTCCATCATCGCACCGGGCAGCAAGCTGCGCCCTCTACGCGCAGAACGGGCCTACGGTCGCGCTGCTGCTCCCGCGCGCGGGGATCGCGGCGGGGGTGCTTGTTGGTTTTGGACGCAGGTGAGGATTCCCTCTCCCCCCGACATCAATGCTAACTAACGCCCCCTTTTTAGGCTGGAAACGCAAACGCAAATGGACTGGCCAGCCCAAGCGCGCGGGACGCGACGTTCTTCCGCGCGGACGGCGCGATGACGGGCTACGCGCGCGGCGTGCTGCTCGCGAACGCGGCGTGGGCGGTGTGGCGGGGCGTGGTGTGTTTGGGCGCGTGGTGAGCTGGTTCCTGTTTGTCTGCCAAGCCATTCGGCGTTCCCTACCTCTTTCCCATTCTTCCTCATTCGTCCGTTCGCTGACTCACCTCCCCAGGCTCGGCCTCCTCCTGCTCTCCGGCGCCCCTGCCGCGGCATCTGCGGCCCGCGCCACCGCTGGGAGGAAGAGGCGCACGAGAAGAGCACGGGGGCGTACGCCGATGAATTCTCCGCGGACGAGCCCCTCCCGTGGCGGTGGCGCGAGGAGACGGCCGCGCACGTGCGCGGCGCGTAGGAGTCTTGCTTGTCGGGGCACCCGGGGGCGCATGCGCATCCCAAGCGCGAGGTGCGTTCTCTGTCCCCCACTTGGTTGTTTCAAGATCGTGATTGGGCTGATCGTGTGTGTAGACGACGGACGCAGAGGCGGACATGAGCGAGCTGTTGGCGGGGACGACCCCGGCGCCGACGCCGGGCTTTGAGGAGATGGAGCAGGTGATGGCGGCGATTGGTTCCCGAGCGCGCCGCCGCCTGGGCGGTGCGGGGTGCTTTCGGGCGAGCTGTTTGAGGAGCCGGAGGAGGGGGTCAAGGTTAGTTTCGGTTCGTTATCTCGGTAAGATGATGAGGGCTGACGAACGGATGGATGGCAGGTTGTGAGACGGGAGCGCGAATAGGTGCCGCCGGGTGGGGTAGGGTATCCGTTCGCGGGCCCGGGGGCGCAGATGTCGAGCCAGGACCGGGTGATGGTGCCTTTCCCATCGCCTGGGCCGCCGGAGGCGCAGGGCGATACGAGTGGGAGTCTGGAGGAGGCGGAGGATGAGGAAGACGAGGACGAGGACGAAGACGACGAGGACCTCGAGGAAGACGAGGAGGAGGAGGAGGAGGAAGAAGAAGAGGAAGGGCTCCCTGGCAGCGAGGAGCCGTCCTCTGGGCGCGCGTCGGGCTCGATGTCGAGCCTTGAGCAGCCCGTCACGTCGCGCTACCCCTTCCAGTTCCGCCGCCCCGCACGGAGCGCGAGCGCGTCCTCGCACGCCACGCACTCGACCAACGCCAACACGCGCTCCACCAACACCCGGGACTCGACCAACACGCGCGGCTCGACCGGCGCGCACTCGCGGCTGTCGCAGAGCACCGGCAAAGTCCAGTCGAGCAGCTCAGGGCAGAGCCCGAGCTCGGCGCGGACCGCGAGCTCTCTCGCGGATAGCTCTGTACATAGTGCAAACGGGAATGGAAATGGGCGGCATCATAGCGCGGGGGCGGGGATCGCGATGCCGCCGTCGCCGAGGCACCCGCAGCAGGGCCGCGGGCGCAGTCGCGCGGGGACGGTGCCCGTGCCCGCTGGGTCGGCGTCCGCGTCGTCCTGTCCATCCCGCTGCCCGTGGACTTCCCGCGCGCCGCCGTGGGGAGCGCATGGACAGCGGCGTGACGAGGGCGTTTGGGGCGGGGCCGCAGCCCGAGGCGCCGCTTGCCGAGCACGAGCTGCTGCAGCAGGGGCACGGGGAGGAGGCCGCGCTCGAGTCGGAGGGGTCGCATGAGCACGCGGGCGAGCGCGAGGACCGCGTGGGGCTGCTCTCGTCGCGGGCGAGCAATGTGAGCCTGGGCGCGCATCGGCGCGGGTACTCGCATTCGCGGTCCAACTCGCGGTCCAACTCTCACTCTGGGGGCGGGAGCGGACACCACTCGAGGACGCAGTCCAGCCATTCGGGGTCGTCGCACTCGCGCTCGCGCTCGCGCGCGGGGAGCGTGGGCGGCGTGCGGTCGCGTGCGCAGTCGCTGCTGCAGGCGGTGGCGAGCCACAGCTCGATTGAGCTCGTGCAGCGGCTGCGCGCGAATTCGTCGATGGCGCGGCTGGAGGAGGATGGGAACGGCAACCACTCGGACGCCGCGAGGACGACGACCAATACGCATTCGAGGAGCGGGAGCGGGACGACGAGCGATGCGGTGCCGAGCAGTGGCGGGGAGAATAATACCTTTGGGCACCCGCTTCGGACGACGTGGCATAATGCGCCGCAGCAGCAGGAACAACAGCAGTCGCCGCCCACGCCCGTGGAGGAGGAGGGCTCAGAAGAGGGGCGCGAGGAGGTGACTGGGAGACTGCACGCTGCGCAGAGCCGAACGTCTGTGTTCTCCGCGGCGCCGTTGTCGGTCCTGTCGTCCCCTTCACTCGCGACCAAGCAGCAGGCGTCGCGTGCGCCCAGCCCTGAACGCTGCCAGGCAGAGTCTGCGGGAATCCCCATCCCGGTCATCCGCGCGCCGCCCCACGATTTAGGTGTCTCGAGCCCATCGTCGTACGGCAGCGAAACGACCTATCCAGACGTCAGCACGGCGCCGCAGTCATTTTTGACCGCGGCAGCGACAATCGAGGGGAGCACGACCGAGTCGAGCGGCGGACGGACGGACGGCCTCGAGAGCTGGGGTGTAGCAGCCGGCGGTGCGCATCTGCGGGACGCCAGTCGTGGTGGGGGCCAGGGAGCGTGGGGCCACTATGGACCTGTGTAAGAAGCAGTCGGCCATGAAGAAGAAACGTGCTGCTGCGCGCTGCGCATCGATCAAGCAGCAAAGCAAAAAATCGAAAGCAATAAAGTAAAAAAAGCCTAACCTTAAACTGTACATCTTCTGTCCCGGTCTTCGCATTCCCCCTCAGTCCCTCTTCTGCAAGTTCAGTGCTCACGGCCCCATTCCATCACACTCACGATCACCCTCTACATCCACCACTACCACTCACGACCCCCATTCCATATTCACCAAGTTACTTATTAGACATCATACGTCTTGTATCATATTCCCAGCTTCACCCACTCACCCCGCCGCGCCATTCCTCGTCCACCCACCACTGCATTACTTAACTCTTATTTCACTCATCTATTTCCTCATCTACCGACGACCTCTCATCTCACCTCGCTTCCCGGACTTGGGGTATTTGGATTGGATGGATGGATGGGTGGATGGATGGATATCATTGTAAGTATTGCGGTTTCTGACCTCGTCTCTTTGCACTACTGCCCTAGTCCTACACATCGAGCTACATACTACCTTTGCCCAGCGCAACCTACCTACATCCTCCTACACCCTACTACTTACGGTTAACTTTAGTGTAGACATACATATATTTCGATTAACGATTCAGAAAAGCCGAGCGCAAGCCCAAGCGTAAGTGCAAGTGCAAGTGTGATTTCAAGGTAGCACCGCCGTCAGGTCTCTCTCGTTTCTAACTTTCCTTTGACCAGTAACCACTGCGACTCTGGTCGTCGCATTTTCGAACTAGATAGAGCCAGGCAATTTCGCATGACGCAACGAAAATGAAGCACACCTACGCAAAGGTGAGCAAGCAGGAATGAACGGGACCGCGAGGGCGTCGAAGGAAGACTGTTGCGCGTGTGAGACAACCGAAACTTGGGACGATTCAGAGGGCACAAACTTGGCTAGAGGACAAGTAAAATAACTAATCCGATTGACACACCACCAACGTCACGTCCTCACAACCTCGGCATATGCGGACGACAATAATTCTGTACCCACTCGCTCGCCACCACACTGGCTGCGGTGGCGCACGGGTAGTACGAGACCATGGTCCTCAGCAGATTTTCGAACATCCGGCGCTCGTGTCCACCCTCTGGCATTTCGCTGTCAAACACCCACGGTCCCTTCAGGAAGTCGCTTGACGCGCGCGGATCTAATGGCTGGCCTTGTTCGTTGAAATACGTGTTCCGGTTCGCCCAGCTCGACCACAATGGCTCCGGAAATCTGCCAAGAGCCAGGACCATTTGCGACAACAATCCGTCCCTGTTGCCATCCTCTCCATAAAATAGACCACATCCGCCGGTGAAGAGTAGGTGTATGAGCACCGCCAGAGCCCATAAATCCGTGTCGGCCGACGCGCGGCACGCGATCCCGAGCAGCGCCTTGGGAGGACGGTACGTATTCGGGGTGGCAATATCTCGGGGGCGCGAAAGGCCAGGAATCCACGCCTCACTAAAGTCACAGAGCTTCGCCTGCGGCCGGGTAAAGCACAGTCGGAGGAATTCGGGATCGGTGGGGTGTGATACTAGATACCTTGGGATCTGGCCGGAATCCGTGTCTGTCACCAGCCACTTCCGTGGCTTGCCCATGTGGCTCTCTACGTCGGCAAGTGTGGCCATGGGTGTGGGTGGACATAGAAGGATGTTTCCCTGGTGAAGGTCTCCATGCACCACGTTCCGTTTGTGAAGGTACTCGACGCCGAGTGCGATCTGTCCGACCAGCTGGCGGACAATGTCGGCTGGAATAACTTCTTCGTCCCATACAAAGCCGACATATGAGGCGAGGCTGGGGCCGAGCGCCTCCCCAACGATGCACTGGTGCCGGCCATTGGGCCCGTCGTGCATAAAGTGGTCCAACATTCGAGCAACGTGCCTGCTACCCTCCTCCTTCTCGCTGAACGTGTCCTGCAGGTGACGCAGAACGACCAGCTCGACACACGACTGGGACGCTGACTGTGCCGCAGAGATAATCTTGAGCGACGCGTAACTGCAAGTCTTTGCGTCTTCCACAAGCCAGATCGTCGAAGAGGCGCCATGCCCGAGCTTGCGCACAACAGTGTATCGCCCGACGAACGTGTCGCCTAGATGTACGGGGTGCAGCCCTTGCCTGTGATACATTTTTGGATCTTCTGCGCCGAAGACGGTTTGCGTGCGGGTAGTAGTCCCAGCAATAAATTATATAATGGAGAGCATGAAGTTCAGAAGAGTGGGGGACGCAGAATGGAGGATGGTGTTCAGTGCTCTTATTATATTAATAGAGTATACGTACGACTGTTGAGATGCTCCGCTGGGTACCGGTACCCAGAGCTAAGCGAGGGTACCCAGTCACAATATACGATATACTTACGTCGGATCCGGTTTGTCTCGGCCCGATCGCTTGATGACTCCGCTCACACGCCTTCACCGCTTGCTTCTCACACCCAAAGTGGAATCGCCGTCGGCTTCTTTTGCTCTCGTACGGCAGACGACTGCCTGAGGCGGGGTTTCTTCCTGGAGCAAGAGTCCCTCAGCAATTAATCCAGCCTGGCCAGGATTCTGTGCCAGTAATATTTACCATAAATCACCCTCCTATTCATCAAATCGGGGCTACTTTCGTCACTGTCGCCTAATTTTCTTTGCATTGTGTGCAGAGCCGGTGGCGCTTTGCTCTCACGTCGATATACCGGGTAACTGCCAACCATCCGTGCGCAAATCCTATTGTACCAAAGCCGCACCTCGTGTTTTTTGGCTTTGATCTTGTTGTTGTCACCTTTTGCCACCCGTTCTCTTCTTCGCTGCTGCCCGTGCAGTGATTTTGCAGGACTTTGGAGGTGGAACCAGACCAATTCGGTTCCTGAACACTCTCTGGTACGTGAATTTCTTCCATTATAACTCGAAGCTGAGCTAGTTTGTTTGGGCCGTAAACGGCAGCGTCTGAATAGTAGCCCGCTTTCCGCAACGCCTGCAACACCATCACGCCAATCTATACCTGCTTTACCGCATTCTCCATACCGCTTCAACTCCAACAATGAAGTCGTTGATAATCTCCTTCTGCCTGGTCCCCAGCCTGCTCCTGCTCTCCCTGTTGTTGCTGCATCCCCTCCGACTCCCTCATCATCCTTGGACCCCGATTCTCGCATGAAACAAGCACTTGCCGCTTTGGAGGCAAAATCCCACGTCATTCGACAGGGAGTTGCTGCCGAGGAGCAGTCGGACAAGGAAACTGGCGCTACATATGCGCGCCAGGTCAGAAATTACCAGATGTGGTGGGATGCGTCTCAGGCCGCCCTGCTGACTGCTGATCCATTCCACATTGTAATTCCGGCCTTTCCTATCATCCCTGTAAAGGTCACCTTGTTCCTTGAGTATGAGATGACACGTCCTCAGGTAAATTGTTCGGTACCTTGTTTCTGATATTTACTTATTACATATCTTCATCAGAAACGGAAGCGTGACGATGGCTCCGAGTCGACCGGGACAATCGGTGTCTCTGGAGTAAAGCAGGCTATCTCGGCCCTCAAGTACTGGCACCACCACAACCAACATGAATATCCCGATGTGCGCGCGGCACAGATTGGGCTGCGCCATGACCTCAGGATCAAAACCTTCGAAAGTGCGGCCGCGCACAAAGAGCCTCAACGCGTCAAGATGGCTCATACCTTGAAGGCGAAGGGTACCAATGCCGGTACGTATCTGATTTATTATTCTTCTATCATTTCCGACTGTTCTTCTCAGATACATTTACTGCTGTTGATCTTGTAAAATGTGCGGGGTGGTGCTTGACCGATTTTAAGGGCCCTTTCAACATCTACATTGGTCTCCGGGATCGCGCGATGCTCCTGACCTCATGCTCTGTCGCTTTTCGGGGCGATAATACACGAAGTCTCCTGCTCTCCGACCTCTTCATGACAGATGTGATGATGAATGCGAAAGGTCTTGGAGAAACTGTTCCGGTAAGTCCTTTTTTTGCGTTCAATGTCAGATACGAAACTCAGTAATTGGTTCTAGGCACTTACTATGCTGGCAGACAATGCTAAGCATAACCAAACAGGGCGAACTGATGAACACGGCGCATTTAGACACCGACACGTTGATCTTTGTCCTGCAGGAAGTATTGCCTTCCTTTTATTCGCCTATCATCATATCCGCGACTCCTCTCTTCTGAATTTTGTCCCCAACTTCTCTGATACCGAGTACGGCGACTTTGGAAGACGGGAATGGTACGGGTTTCATCTTTTCCATCCCGGCAGGGATCCCATGGTTGAGATGGGATACGACAGTATGTCTTTTGTTTTTATCTTTGAAAACAACTGCTCTCAATACAAGATACTAGATCACCGAAAACGAGTCAACCTCATCTACGAGAGGAACGGTGTCAATATTTCCAAAGTCACTCATGCCGGTCGTGAATTTTCCGTCAAAACAGCACGCGAATATGGGGCCTCAGTTGACGGTGCCAAAGCCCTCGGTGGTTGGAGTGATAGCGGCTCGTTTAAATTCTGCTATGATCACGCTCTGCCGGTCGATGGACTTCTCGGAGCGGCAATGTTTGATGACATGAGGCCTTAGTCCCATTTCCTTGCTCGCAAATTTCTAGGTAAGCCTTTCATCCTCACAGGTTGAACCTAATCAAATAGTTTGTTTCTCTGCAGAGCCGCCCCGGGAGCTTATCGCCCAGATTTTCCCCTGGTTTGAGGACGAGCTTGTGGCGTTGGAAGACCGCGAGAAGGCCAATCTTTTTGCTCGCGACATCGCCTTGCGCCAGCTCTTCAAGCTTCTGATCTGGTTTCGAACGGTTATACTCCAAGACGGTGCAATCCTTTATAAAAAGTACCCCGACTCCCCTCTCTTCAATTATCCACCTTTCAATTCGCTCGTGTTCCGGCAATTTGCCACTGCCTCTGTCACTCGCCTCGCAGAGATTGAAGCAGAGGCAAGTTTGGCGTTGAAAAATCTGCCGCAAAACCTGGGTCGCGGATTTCAAGGGGCCATTGCAGGTGTTTCGTTGGCTCAACGTGCGGAGCGCGACGAGACTCGAGCTTATATCGAGCACCTTATATGCTAGATACAGTTGCTCACGCAGCAGTTCATGGGGCAGACAATGGGCAAGGGCAAAGGCTCCAGTCGGAAGGCTCAGATAACACCAGGTAAGTTTTACAACAAGTTCACATCAGGAAAAATCGAAATTGCTACATAGACCAAAATAGCCCAGTAAGACGGAGAAGACGCCATAGTGGACAGCCGTCTATGGAGAAAGGTGGGGGGGCGGTGTTTTCTCTCATAGACACCCATAGCAGCCGCCATGTCTATCATAGACACCCATAGCAGCCACCATGTCTATCAATGTCCGTCATAGCCATAGGCCTAATAGGAGCCATAGTACGCATAGTCCGTACGGTCAACGGTATCTGAATCGGGAGCGTAGCCACTTCATAGCAATTATAGTCACACACATTTCAAAGCAGAAAACATTTGTTATTCAGACTACCTACGTAAATCTACTGATTACTTGCGGGACGGAAAAGGTGTGCGACACGAGATGTAAATTAAGGCAGGGAATAAAGTTGACTAGGGCTGAGTCGGAGAGCCAGTGAGGAGAATATAGACCTGTTGGGGCAAGAGTAAGTAAAGTGATACCGTTTAAAACACATCGACGAACATGATTACTGCAGGCGCAGTGATGCCGAATAAAGATTATAAACCTAGGAATGAGCAAAGAGTAAGCAGGCAGAACGACTTGCAAAGGAAATCACAAACAAGTAGATACTGCAAGGGCAGCACTGCGGTTACGGTAGCGTGCAGGAGTAGAGACTGTGATGTGAATAATACTACAGTCACGTTAACAATGTGCGGCAGAAAGAATAAAAAGAACACTCAACGCCGAAGCTCAAGGGTCAGACCCGGCAACACTTTCTTCCAAGGCGTTGAAATCGACGCCATCGAGCTCGTCCTCGTCAGGCTCGGCAACAACTTGCTTGAGGTGGTGGAAATTCGAGGTTGAACTGAGCAAGAGGGTGAGTAAGCGGATACCGAAGGAGGTTTGAGGCGTACATAATTTTAGAGTAAAGGTTGCGCTGGAACTGTGTGAACCAGGTCGGCGACTTGGTCTGCAAGTTCAGGAGGGTCGCCCGATGGTGCTGATATCTGGTTGAAAGAGTCTGAGAAGGGGGTGCAAACGAAGAAAGACATTCCGACCTTGGGCCGAACTCCTCCTCAGTGAACTTGATTTGGATCCGAACCCCCGTTGACCATTCCTTGAGTGCATTCTCCATCTAATAGACGATTCAGATGTATGATAAAACACGAATGGTGAACTCACTCCATCCGTTACGAGGGTCAAGACGGGAATGGGGGAATCGATGAAGTTGCGGAAAGACGTGGCACGTACACCTTCGGACTTGGCGGTATCAAACCACTGCTTCGTCATCACGTCGTGGTAAAAGGCGGCGCCGAAGGGTCGTTGTCGATCATAGGTTTGATCCTACATTGATCCTTAAGCGATAGAGTCTCCGAAGGATGGAGGACGCACCTGTAGATTGATTCCACCGAACTTAAAGATACCTTTCTTCCCTGTGAGAAACTTGATGTGTTTGGCGATTTCAGCGGGTGAGTATTCTCCCGGTATGCCAAACAGCTTGACAGCGCTCTTGCAGAGCGTCTTTACTTCCCCACGCAACTGCGGAGCACCGCTCCAAGCCTTTGATGAAACAGTCAGTATGATCATACTGACAATACAGATGGAAACTTACATAAGAAACGAGCTGAGCGCGACGCTCGTTGGATTCCTTAGCCATGTTAAATCGTTCGGCGACCTCGGGTGCATTCAAGGACTCGACGGCATGGGTGATAGCATCCCAAGTAAAGGTCGCGTGGTCACCAGGAAACCCCTCTTCAGTTGCGATCCCCACGCGAACCGCATACCTTCCTACGTTGGCCAAACGGACCGACATTGGACTGAATGTCGCCTGGGTAACACGGGAGTTGGACGCTATGCGCTTAGCTTTTGGTGTCTTGGGAATATCGACGTCGCCAACGACCATCTGTGGAGTGGTGAGTGAGATACAAAGATTGATAGGTTCTGTACCTCTAAGTCCAATGGCTGGGTCGCAGAGTCATCTGCATCAGAGTCCTCACCAAGGTCGGGATCATTGGGATCAGACCCCGCAACCGAGAGACCCGGAGAATCCGCCCGGTGGTGAGTAGTACGGTCCGCACCTTGGATAAAAGTTGATATGATTAGGCTGAAAATGATGCGGCACTTTAAAAATTAGAGGTCGCACCTAAAAGGCCGTCCAAGGCGGCTGAGTCCTCTTCACCGAATTCATCGGGCGGCGGCGCACTGGCTTGCTTGGCCTTGCAAATTTCAGCCAGCTATTGTAGACAATGAAACAGTAAGTAACTTCACCTTCTTTCTCGGCCGAGCAGCAGCCTCTTCTTCATCCTCATCCAGTAGATCCTGGTTACGTTTGGCTATGACTGTAGAAACACTGAGCAGAAAATCAAATATACACGAGAAGAGAACTAACGCTGGGCATTGGCTTTGGCCAAGGCTTTCTCTGTGGCCTTCTGCTTCCGGATGAGTTGCTCAAGCTGAGATTCGATGTCGGGTTTTTTTTCTGGACTTGGTCTTTGAAGGCGCCATGGAAATTAAATGAGGGAGAGTACGAGTAAGTGAGGGGAGAGAGAGAGAATGAAAAATAAAAGGGAGAAGGAACCAAGCGCCTATTAACCACAAAAGTATGGGGACGTTTCAGCTGCCCCAACGTGATGGAATGCGGGCATGATTGGCCGTAACTTCGCTAACTGGTGACACCGGTGTATTCGTTTCGTTGGGGCTGTGGATTCGTCAAAATGACAATCGTTTTTCGTCATCTCCAAGTCAACTGACAGAGTCGACTGACAGTTTCTTGATGCAGGCTTGATACCGCCGCCCAATTCGCTGTCTTCCCTCCCACCCACTTCTGTTCAATGCCCACTCTGTTGTCTTTCAATATACACCATCTCTGAACTAAAATTGTACCCTTCCGCTTGACCATCGAAGCCTGACCGTATCAAGTGCCCAGTGGCTGTTGTTCGTATCTGAGAAGCCCCAATCCACGGTTGATTGTGCGAGTCCGGTGCTGATGACTGGCATATGCGCCTCGTGTTACAATTGAGATATCCCGGAAGTCTTTCCTCACATTACCGCCATGCCCCAGATATTTGTCGACGACGATCTCTACTGTCCTGCCTGTGGTCGCACCTTCAAGACCCCGGCTGGAACCCGGTCCCACCTCACGCAATCCAAGCATTGTTCCTGGTATCGCAGGGGGAAGAATCCGGAGGGACGGCGACGTACCATGAGAACTCCTTCTCCGGACCCTCCTGAACTCGACCTTGCTGATGATGTACCTTTTGCGGAGCCCGATATACCTGTCACCGACGTCGTCAAAGATTGGGATGGCGAGATTTATCAGTTCATTCCGCTCGATCCTGATGAGCCTGGCCCGTCTTCTGTCCCTCAGCAATATCGGCATCCAAGTGACGAGGATAACAGTCGAATTGTCGACTCTCATCCAACTGCAGGAAAGGTCATTCGGATGAATGATAACCTGCATGCCAAGTGGAAACGATCTTTTGGCCTTGTGACTGACTCCGATGGGGACATTGAGATGGGAGGACCCGACTCATCCAGCGCTTTTGCTCCCTTTGCTTCCGAATTGGACTGGCGAATAGCGGAGTGGGTTATAAAGGACGGACCTGGACATAAAGCCTTTGATCGTTTGCTTAATATTCCCGGTGTGAGTTTCTTTCTGTTCGCGTTGAAGTGATGTAATGCTCTTTCCAGGTTCGAGACAGACTTGGGCTATCGTATACCAACATACGGGGCCTGAATCAAATCGTTGATAGCATCCCGGAACGCGCAGGGATCTGGACATCAAAAACCCTCTCCTTTCCCGACCGCCCCACCGAAAAATATTTGATTCGATACCGAGATCCCCTTAATGCGATCCGAGCACTCCTAGGGAACCCCGCTCATGCCAAAGATATTGTATATGTTCCCAAAAAGGTCTTCTCGGACTCACAGCGCGACAATCGCATTTATAATGAAATGTGGACCGGTAAATGGTGGACTGTTATTCAAGTAAGTTTGATCTCCGGACAAGGATGTCTACTCACGAAGCTCCAGACTAAACTCCCCACGGGAGCGTCTCTTGCTCCAGTAATAATCGCCACCGATAAAACCCAATTGACTCAGTTCTCGGGCGGACGGTCAGTCTAGCGCCCCGTGTATTTAGAACCCAATTAACTTGTTTTTGGGGTGATAGGTCGGCTTACCCTGTATATTTAACGCTGGGAAATATTCCTAAGGCTCTACGGCGCAAACCCTCGCAAAATGCCTGTATTCTTCTGGGCTATCTTTCGGTCGACAAAATTGCGCGCAAAAATTTGTCCAAGAAGAGTGTAACGTCCCGTAACCAGAAGCTCTTCCACGCTTCCATGCGCATGATTCTACAGCCCCTAATTGCGGCTGGAAACGATGGAATGGACGTGGAAGGGGGTGACGGAAAAACCCGCCGAGTGTACCCGATCCTCGCGTCGTACGTCGCTGATTATCCGGAGCAGTGTCTGGTCGCGTGTAGCAAATACGGAACCTGCCCGAAGTGTCTGCGCGGTGCTGCGGACCTGCAGGAGCCGTTAGCCGGTGCTCCACGAACACCTGACTGGACGCTGGAGATTATCCGGGGCGGGGAAGATACCGGCACAGAAACAAATTCCACGATTATTGTATGGAGCACGAGGTTGCGGGAGTACACCAGCCTTTCTGGCAAGGATTCCCCCTCACTAATATCTCTCTGTCTCTCACGCCGGACGTCTTACACCAACTTTACCAAGGGGTTTTCAAACACCTTGTTGGCTGGTGCCAGAAGCTGATGACGGAAGCCGAGCTCGACGCACGGATCCGTTCGCTCCCCCCATCATTTGGTATCCGCCATTTCGACAAAGGCATTTCGTCTTTGTCGCAGGTCTCTGGGAAGGAGAGAAAAGCGATGGCTCGCATTCTTCTTGGGTGCCTGGTGGGAAGACTTCCCGTCAAAGGCATCAGGGCCTGTCGCGCTATTTTGGATTTTATTTATCTCTCCCAATATACCACTCACGACGACGGCACCTTGGCCAGTCTCCGCGACGCCCTCGAGGTCTGGCACGAGAACCGTGACTTCTTCATCACCGCCACCGTTCGCGAGGATTTTAACATCCCCAAATTCCATTCCCTTCTCCACTACGTTGATTCCATTCAATATTTCGGAACAACTGATAATTATAACACAGAGATGTTCGAACGGCTTCATATAGACTTCGCCAAAAATGGATGGCGCGCTTCCAACCGCCGCGATGAATTTCCACAGATGATAACGTGGTTGGGGCGCCAAGAGAAGATTTCGTCGTTTGCTGCTTATCAGGAATGGCTGGAGTCTACTCGGAGGCTACCGCAGCCTCCAGTTGTACGCACATTCACTGGCCAGGCCATCCGGCTTGCAAAAAGACCCCAGTCTCCACGGCTACCACTTGCGCAGATCGAACTTCGCCATCACACCAACTCATTCATTCACACTCTCAAAGACTTTCTCAATAATCTCAACCCGATTGCGACCCGAATGCCTGCTAATAGGCTACGAGATGCGGTACTTCCCTTCACGAACCTGGATGTTTATCATAATTTCAAATTCGAGCCCTGCGCACTCGATCCGGGTGCTGAAGCAGACGAAAATGACACGGAGGACCCCCAAACAGTGATATCGCGCCCGGGGCTTTCCAGCACTCCCCCGCGGTTTGACACCGTTGTCGTCCGCATTGCCGCAAATGCCGAGGCCACTGGTCTTTCCGGTGAGTCTCAATTATCTTCGTTTCATCTATACTGATATATTCGACAGGCACGCGGGCTGGGCGCGTCAAAGTGCTCTTCCAATTACCCCAAAAATTCGACGACAATACACCGGTGCCTACGAACTGGCCAACGTCATGCCTCGCTTATGTCGAATGGTACTCGAGTTTTAGCCCGAGGCACGATGACAATCACACCATGTACTCTATCTCCACCGTTCCTCTGCGCGCCAACGGATTCGCCAACGCGTCAATTGTCCACCTAACTGACATACGACAGACATGTCAACTGTTCCCTAAATTTGGCCGAGCAGATGTTGACCGGGATTGGATGACAGACACCGTTCTGGATCAATGTACAGCTTTCTATCTTAATAATTGGGGGAGCATGTATGCATACAAGTCAATTTGGTAAATAATCTTACACTACAGCTCATGTATATCTTCATAGACCGTCATAGAGTAACATAATTCACACCGAAATTTTTGAACCTGATAGTAGTCGCATGGAAATCCATAGACCGCCAAAGTCGATGATAGCGCTCTACCCAAACCAGATAGACCGAAAAAGTCCGCCATAGACCGTCATAGTGAGCGGGAAGACTCAGAGACCATCAAAGACTGATGAAGACCAAAATAGTCGCCGCTTACACTTCATAGAATTTCAGTTTTTCCTGATGCAGCAGTTTATTGAACCATATTAACGAGTTTTTACTATAGTGTTGATTCCTCCCCCTCTGTTTTCTGCCTCCCTCCACCTGCTGTAGCTCGAACTGCAGTTACCACTTTCGAATCAGCAGCTTTCAATACAGAAATCGATCCCTTCAATGGTACCGACGATTTCGCATTCATACCGGACACTTCAGACCCCAGCACGGATTTGCAGCTGCCTTGCGCTATTACTGGGCCTTTTACCATTCTTCCCTCGTCTGTTTCTGAACCGACTCCCTCTTCCTTCGACCCTCCAATTCCATCTGCATCTGGCTTTACCATCACCCAGACATCTGCATGGAACACCCTTGCACTGCAGTATTCAGACCAGTGGTTGAGACGTCACAAATGGGAATGGGTTGAGAAGACGAGCTCTTTCCTTCCCCGGTATACGTTCCAGCCCGTTCCAAAAATCACCGATGCTTGGACGGAATGGACCACCGGCCTCAATGGCTTCCTTTCTATTCAGGAGCTTGATGAGGGATGGGGTGCTCGGTGGAGATCAAGTACTCAAGCCATGAAGAATCAGTATGGCCTGCGCAAAAGGATTCACGATTTGATCGACAAACACCTCGCCAGTAAGCGCAACTGGAACGTACAGCTTGCGTTGCGGTTTCTTCGGGAGGTTTATGAGACAGATCCGCAATACAAGACTGCCTGGAAGTTTTCCGATTATCTTCAGAGCACAAGTTCCGGTGCATACGACGCAATTGTGACTCGTTCTAATACCTAAATACATTAGTTTTACTTAATCATACCCTCACAATAAATGTTTGACTTCAATGCCGATCTTGGTAACTTTCATATCAAAGTAATACTCACTCTTCGAAGATAACCTGTTGGGGCAGTTGCACTAAGCAAGGCCAGCTGTTTGGGATGTATTACAGTCGTCCTCGGGGCTGAGACTTAACCCCCTGAGTTTTGTCTCAATAAAGAAAGAAAACCAATTCATAACAAATTTCAACATATGGGGCGGAATGAACAGTTTTATGACTTTGAATTTCGCTGTTATAGACACACTGATATCACTGAAAGTTAGATATGACCACAGTAAGGCTTAAAGTATTCGGACTCGAGATTCTATTCAAGTCTGAGTGCGTGAGATATGCAACATGTTTGCACGCTAAGATTGATCTACTTCCAAATCGGGTAACTGAAGTTCAACTTGACCCGCAACTGCTTCGGTTAAAGTTGAACACTAACTTGTACCTATTCTAGATTGGAAAACACAGTACAAGTGCCCATATATAATTCCTCAAGTACAGGCAATTGAATTAGCAATAAAAAGATGATAAACATCGGACAAATGCAAGATTCTAATTTACAGCCATTTGCAGTACCAAAGGCGTGGATCAGTTTTCCGTTATTTTGGGATGATTTCAAAGAATTCACAATATCTCTGCGAATTCCCCACTGATTCCCATGAAAAGTATGTAGAATTACTCAGCTAATTCGTGCAGAATTAGTGATAGAATGGAAGTTGCAAAAATATGATACATTCAGTAATATTGGTTGACAAGGCCATTTTGTGGATGAATCCAGTGTACAACCTTCTAAACACATCCAACAGATATTGATTTTCGTTAAGAAGGCCTTCAATACCTTTTAAAAGATGTGATAGAGTCGGAATTCTGAAAAGTGTAGTATACCATTCTTGTAAACACAAGTAAAATCACTAGAAGTATATTCACAGCCCACTGATGCCCTAGTCTGCAGTTGACCACGCAATCATGTATGCGTAGCGTCGCTACATTATATAATCGTCGGACTTTCAATAGTGTGGGAATCCTTGTCCTTTCTTCTCTTCGGATTCCCCTGCTAGGTACGTATTATACTTCTGCCCTGTATTTAGTATAGCCCATTAACTTTGGATTCCCCCACTAGTTTCTGTGCCCCATGCCGAGTTTAAGGTTGCCCTTACCGGTTTTAATCAATATTTTTCCCAGCTTCCCAATGACATGCAAAATTTTTCGGAAAAAATAAATAAACAAAATATGGATCATGGGACAAGCTCTACAACTGGCAAGCTGTAAACTATAGGGTTGGGAAGCGAGCACAGGGCAAGTGTCACCTGAGTTGGGGACTGCCTGTCTGTTGAAGTTTGCTTGCAGACAGAAGGTGTGAGCGGGTCCTCAGGCACGGGGAAGGAAAGGTATAATAATATCGGGTGCATACTGTTGAAGATCACCATATTCAGGGGCCCAAGACCCTTATTAATTTGCGTGAACACAGCTTAGACACTCTCGGGCTTTCAGTGTTGATGGCTACAGGGGAGTATCCCTCCTTTTGGACCTGTTTGATGATAAGCTTGAGGGACTGAGGGGGACCTGGTAGCCTTTGTCTTTGAGTGCGACTACAGTGTGTTGGCCGATGTTTTTTCCAGCACCCATAATGAATGCAATAATTCCGGAACTTGACAGGGAGGGGGTGGGAGAAGGGGGAGTAGCGGCAGGCATCTGGGGGCGCAGTATGCCAGAATGTACACCCCAAACATCTTCATCCCGATGCTGACGAGGCACAGGTGGGTTGCAGACTTGTTGGTTTGCAAGCCTCATCTTGACAATGCATTATATCTGGGGCCAAGATGTATGGATCTTGAAGGGGTGGATGTGTGCCTTGAGGTTCCCCATCTCTCGTATAGATAGCAAATTGTGTATGTTGCAGGGGATCATCATTGACACGAGGTGATGAAGAAGGCTTCTTGCATATGGGGTTGTTTCCATGCACTTGAAGTCGACTCTGGCGGCAAACAGGGACAAGTGTTTGCTTGGAATGGGTCAGGGGGTGCGATCATAAAGCAAGCCAGGGACATTGGAGAGTGCCGAGACACAGTGTCAGAGGTCAGGGTCACCAAATGGTAATCAGAGTCTCTGACTGATTCTCTTTGGTTATTTCTAACACCATATCTATCACGAACCCACAAAAAAAAACGAACATGTTTATCAAACCTTCACTCGATCAGAATTCAACTCAAAGATGAATTTAGCTGAATAAGAAAAAATAAAATCAATGCACATCCTATTGCCAACTGAATGTAAAAAAAAATGGTTACAGATCACGAATCTACCGTTGTAATAGTACAATATGCTTATTCAGGCTCAGTGCGATCATTCATCCTGAGAAGAAAGTTTGAGTTGCCAGGGGGGAAAGACATTATCTGCCGCTTGCAATTGAATATGTACACTAATGCAACTCCTCAAAGGAGAAGTAAAGTCAATTCATTCACTGGGAACAAATTGGTTGCCTGTATCGAAAACCGGCAAACACCAACCTTCAAATGATGTTGTTGTCAACTGTCAAGAAACTCCATTCTTGTCAGGGGTGCTCTCCCAGGTACTCAGGGAGGGGCGGTCACTGAAAACGGCAAAGCAACCTCAGGCTTTGATATGTTCCCAGCCCCACTCAATGAATGATCAATTAATGATCCTCTGACTTCCCTTGCCCCACCTTCTCCTCCTCCTCCACTCCCAAACCTCAAATGTGACACCGATGCTAATGGCATCGCCATCAAATCCGCCGCACTCTTCATGGGTGAGCCACCAAGCAATCCAGAAAAAGGGGAGCGTGCACATGTGGGGCACCAATACATTGGCGGTAGAGTTGGAGTTGCTGCCAGAGTGGGAAGCAGAGAGGATGTGTGCAGCCGCATCAGGGCCGTATTGGTCTGCTAGCTGGCTAGAGAAAGCAATACCATGGGTCACCGGGGGCAGCCAACAACACATGTGAAAACCACATGCAATGAAGTGCGTATAAGCAAGACAAAGAGGCTGGGATATAGAGGGGAGTGTCAGAGTTCGAACGGAGTACCGAACCCGTATACTGGAAGTGAAGGGGCTTGGCTTCAGCTCGTGTGCTGCACCCTTCTCTACACCTATTTCCCAATTTCGGAGGAGGGACTCGGAGGAGGACAGAAGTCTGAGAGGAAGAGTATAGGGCAGACTAAGTCGATATTCAAACTGAAGTCTAACTACCGACATGGCTTGTATTTATAGGAAAGGGAAGTATTAGTGGGGATATAATGTAGAACTAGAGGTCAGAGTTCCGAGTGGGTCTGTGATGGAAACGAGTCGTTATGAGTGAAGTTAAGTCAAGCTGACTCGGACATCATCAGCACTCCGAGGACTCCATGATGGAGAAGCAGGAAGTGTAACATAGGAGTCAGAAAGAATCATATGCAGTACAAACCAATAGAACAAGGGTAATTGCAGAAAGGCGGTGTCAGACATAATCGGGATCAGAGATCTTCGGAATCCGATGGCGTCCGAAAAGGATGTGAAGTCACAGTACGTGACAGAGGGGCACAATAATGGAATGGGCGACAAATACGGAGGGAAGGGAATAAAATGATGTAGGATGTATACGAGGGGAGTATTGGTAATGTAGATAGGACGCCGACAATGGAAAGGGAAGATGAACAGCACAAATTAAGGAAAGATGGAAAGGGATTAGACTGGGATATGGCGCCACAGACGGAAGGGTTGGGGAGAGGGATGAGGAGGGGTATAGAGTATGGTGGATCAAGGTAGAGGAACAGAAGGGAAAGCATGGAATGGGAAAGAGTGAAAGAATAGCCAAAAGGAAGGGATGGAAATGAGGAAGAAGGAAAGTGAACCAGAAGGATGAAGGAATGCAATGGGAGGAGACAATGTGGAAAGGGATTGGACAACAGAAAAAAATGATCGGGAAGTGATAGTGTTGGGTGAAGCAATTTTGCAGCAAGAAACAATCGAAAAGAGGTAGGTGGGCAAATCACTCACGATTACCAACATTGCCCCACTGCTGAGCCAAGTATATGCCTTGGGCATCATGTCATTGAAGCGGTAGGTTCCATGGTATGAGAAGAGGAGGGTGGCAAAAATTACAGCTGCGAGGATGCAGTCCGAGCAGAAATAATGACCGATTGAAAGGCTGTTGTTCTCTAGACAGACACTAATGGGCAAACCAGGACAGAGACCCACACGTTGACAGGACCACAATATATTCCTAGAGGCGAGACAAACCAGGGTACGAGCAACAGGAGGGATATACAGGTGGGGGATGTCGGAGGTACGTGTGGTCAGGAAAGTAAGGTAAATGATGCCTATATATATGTGGGTGGGTTGGGCTGTGTACAGAAGGCTGTACGGTGTAAGATGATCATGTAACATGGATACTTGATATGCATCATGAGGGACAGATGGACAGATGGACAAATGGACAGATGTCATAACATAGGTAACTGATGTGGGTTGTGAGGATACCATCCTTACACCGAGTTTGTTTCTACACCGAGCAGTGCCAAGAGAGTACGAGGATGAGGGGAGAGGAAATGGGTGCAAGGGAAGAAGGAAGCAGATGGCAGGAAGGGGAGCAAGCGCGGAAAGCAATACCAGGCAAGTGGGGAGAGAGGTGCAAGCAAAGGAGTGGGTGTGAGGTGAGGGACAAAAAAGGCCAGAGGAAGGGAGAGGTGAGTACCGGGGACAGTAGAAGTAAGGGTGGAGAAAGCATTGTTCCCGAGCGTGTGATGAAAGACATTGGAGTTGAAGTAACCTGAAAGCGAAAATGAGCGGACAGTTGAGTGTGAGTTGTGGAGCGGGCAGCGTGCAACAAGCTCCATTGTGTGTAAGAGTGATGGTATCGCGGACAATTATCATGTCAAGCATCGTATTGAGTTGTGGTGTCAATCCGGAATATTGAGCACCACACACCAGCGAGCGAGCGGACTAGTGTGAACGTGAGCGCAAGGTCATCAAGCAAACATTTATCAAGGATTGAATGTGAGTTATAGAAAGAGACCAAAACAAAACCACCTATCAGCTCCCCAGCCTTCCTCAGAGAAACAGCATGCTACTCACCAATAAGAACGGGACTAACCCCAAACTGACTATATACCGCCTGGTGAAGGCCTTCTTCTCGAAGTAGAGAAACACCTGTTTGTGCCCTGGGAGGGTGGAGCGGGCTTAGCTTCTTGTGAAGACCTACGGGAAAAAGGGGAGTGAGGATGAGGAAGGAGAGAAGAGTAGAGGGAGGTCGGGAGAGAAGGTGAGAAGGAAAGCAACAAGTGAAAGGATTGGGAGGGGGACAGGGAACAGAGAGCGGGAAAAGGAAAAGGTCAGAGGGACAACTGGAATACCTGCAGCACCCCTGCAGATTCTGGGTCCTGAGATGGTGCGGCCCTTTGCACTGAGTTCTTTCGACATGGCTGTCCATGTTGACGAGAGGCAAATTGCCTTTCATAGACGTTGGTGTTCTACTTCATCTTCTGCCCGTTTCTATTTTATTTTATTTATTCATTTCATTCTCGATCATAGCCGCACCCTATAAGAGTCCAGCTCCATAACAATGACCCTCAGTCTTTAACACATCATGTGTGACTGAGGGTATGTTCTCTTACTATATTCTTACGACATGGACACTTACCTTACCTGTAGACAATATCTTACGACATATTTCTCTACAGGTTAATAGACTGAGTCTTTACCACATCGTGTGCGACTGAGGACAATATCTTACAACATATTTCTCTACAGTCCAGTCAATATGCACCTTCCCATCCAAGTTCAATGTTCAATGTCCACCTCTTCACGGTTGGAAAAGTGCCCGCACCTTCATGCGAGACTTTGAGAAACAAAGATGATGGCAAAGTTGGCCGATTCGGTCTGCAGGCTGTCGACCGAGTTTGCATGCTGTCGCTTCACTTGCCCCTTGCCGTCACCTCTGTTCAAGACTCGCTCGCCAATTTTGCTGTAGAAGGTCCATCGTAGAAGGCTCTCACACCACGTTGTAACCTCTGCAGGAAATGAAGAGTTGCATGGAGGGCGGACAGGTACGCCTCGGCAAGATCCACTCTGACTCTCTCTTTCACTCTCTGCTTTCTTTTTTCCGCTGTTGCATTCCTTCGCATCTGTCCCTTTCACTCAGCCATCATCGAAAGTTTCCTTCTGGAAGACTGCTTGCCACAACAGGATAACCACCGATCTCCAATTCTGTAATGTGCATGATTTCACTTGAAAAATATCATGATATCAACCAGCAGCATTCAATTGAAAAATCTCAACTCATCAGTGAGCATTTCTACACTCCAGGAACCGGAACCGGATTCAGCGTGAAGAAGGACAACCAATTTTGATGTTTATTCATAATTTGGGATAGGCACGGCAGTCGCGGCATTTTTTCTCCTGGCCTATAAATATGGAGGAACAACCGGAAACCTAATTTCCAATGTCACCGGGGGCAACAAGCAATGCATGCAGAGGCCACATGCGACAAACACATGTGGTCTGCACTTGGAATAAAGACTACAAAGCTGCCTTTGACAGACAAAGGGTGGCTTTGTTGCAGGCTTTGTCCCCCCACACAGAGGCATAAAGCATGCCACAAGCCTGCCTTTGAATGCCAAAGGCCACCTTGTAAGCCTTGTTGCTAGTATAGACCACATGCATTTGTTGCATGTGGCCTTTACATGTGTCTGTAGTTGTCCCCAGTGTGTACTCCAATATCTTCAACCATGAATGTTCATGAACATCAACTGTGATAAGCTATTGAACTAAATTTGACAAGAGACACCCACTTCCCAGAAATGTTTCGGAACAGAACTTGTTTCAGTATTTGTTTTCACAGTTCTACGCCTCGCTATTACAGAAGACCGCAAAATTGAACTGGCAAATATGGTGTGCTGAGTTCCACGATCAACCGATGCCCACCGAAAACTCGTCTACAGATACAAGTAATCACGCAACGACCAGCTCAGACTGTTTCCTTGACATCATCTCTATCTCCTCTGGGAAGCTATCATCACCGGACTGCATCAACGCGTTAGCGGCACGTAAGAAGGGTACATGGCCCCATGTTTCTTACCGCGCTTTTGAATGTCAACTCCGGCATATCCCGTTGGTTGCCGTTGTCTAGGTGGATCTAAAGAATTTCGGGCACATCAGCAGACGCAAATGGGCTGAGCTGTAGGCATGCTGCTTACACCGCTTTTGAATGCTCCCGACAAGGCGTGGTCCCTCCGGTTGTCGATTTGCACCTGCGAGGGCAAGAGAATGAGCATCTACATTCATAGATCAGCCAACAATTCATACGAGTGCTGTGCGGCGAAAATCTATATGAGGAACGGCAGTAGTCAGGCGACTGGATGGGGATGAAGTCGAAGTAAACAACGCACGGATGCTGCTGAGAGTTTCGGTGCCACCGTGGGCAAATGCCACAGAGGTTGGCTCTCCGGGTGTCTGCAGGCCCGATGAAATGCCTTCAGTAGAGTCAGGCCTGGCCGAGGTGCGAATGTTGAGGTTCAGTAACTGCAGCCCTATCAGTTATGTCGAAACTGCACTTAGAGGGGCGAACCATGCTGAGCATGTAGAAGCGGCCAATGCAGTACATAATGCCGGCCGGAACTGTGAAGGGGGTATGAGATGGGGTCAGAACTTCATCGACCCGAATAACGCACTATTGGTTTCGTCGTCTATTAAAAGCCTACATATATGTCGGCAAGTCTGATGGGTGCTGAGGAATAGCACCTACATGATCACAGTCGCGACTTCAATCGTCGCGGTCGCTGACCCGGTCTGAAGAGCCCGCACGACCAGACGGTTGAGGACGCGGTTCATTCTTCGGAGCTATAATTAACTTAGTCTGTAATGTGACAAACTCGATACGCGCTCACCGACTTTGTGTATGCCGGAATGACGACTTCATCCTGCGGAACTCCCGGATCAGCGCTGCTGCGATTAATAAGTCTGCCGAAATATGGGTGATCAAGGCGGCTCTGGTTCAAATTAAACTCAACAATTGCAGTTTACGGAGACAAACGTACATTCCTGAGACCACGACCTTCTT